>CAUYUJ010002760.1:0-55000 GCA_963575745.1 Prorocentrum cordatum
TCCTCCTCCTCCTCCTCCTCCTCCTCCTCCTCCTCCTCCTCCTCCTGGCTCAAGTCCTGGCCTCTGGGGGCCACAGGACACCAGCATTGCCATCCAGGGCAGGCCCTGGGTGCTGGGGCTCGAGCAGGCCCCCCGAGGCCTTTTCGGCATCACGACAGCTCCATCTGCTTTCGCGACCTTGTGCGCGCCAGGGAGGCGCAGGGACCACAAGCAGCGATGGCCAAGCAGCAGAAGTACATCATTTGCAGTCGCCGCGGCTGTAAGGGCTGGGCTTGGTGCGCTTCTGGGGCTAGGCATTGTACTCAATGCGGTGGCCGTTTCAAGCAGCAGCAGAGTGACAACGCTGGAGGCGCCCGTGGCAGTGCCGCCAGCAACCTCGGTGCCGCGAGCGGGGCAGGCCGTGAATCTGTTCCGCCTCCAGCACCACTTCCTGAGAAGCCAGGCCGCTGGCGTGGACGTGACCGCTCCCGTGGGCCCAGTCATCCACCAGGCCTCCGCCGACCAGGTACCGTTGCCTTCTCCGACGGCGACGACACTCAGCCACAAGCAGAAGATCCAGTGGCCCTGGCCCAGGCCCAGGTCACGTTCTGGAAGAAGTGGAAACCCAACGGCGACGAGCATGTCGCGGCGCTGGGCAAACTCAAGCAGGCCAAGGCTGATATCTTGGCATCCAAGTCGCTGGACCAACAAGCTCAATCTCTCGCAGATCAGCTGGAGACCCAGCGCCAGAAGTACATCACACAGACGTCGGACCTCAAGCAGCTCATGGAGGTCATCCTGGACGCCTGCGAACGCCACGGCAAGCTCGTGCAGGAGTCCAAGGCCACGCAGCAAGAGATCCAGTCGCTGGAGAGCCAGCACAACATGGCCAAGCAGGCCGCCATGCAGGCGGCTACCAAGGATGAGGACCTCTTGGAGACGCTGCAAGGGGTCCTTGCGGCACGGATGCCGCCTGGCAGCAGGGCGCCGCCAGACCTCTGCTCGAAGGTGGAGGAGCTCGCCCAATACTTCGACGACCTCACGACGCAGCATGAGAAGTCGAAGGCGCCTGCGCCTCGCCAGTGGGCGGATCATGACTTCCCGCCCGTCGGCCAGAAGCCCGAGGACGAGATGGAGGTGGCAGTGGCTGTGGCACCCAGCGGCGCTGCGCCGCCAGCACCGCCTACTGCTGTGCAAGTGCCGTGCCCCGCCGACGAGGAGCTCGATGGTGCGACCCCGATGGACCAGTCACAGTCCTTGGTGCGCGCGGCGTCCGCCCTCCAGGCCGTCGCCAACGGCATGGCCGAGATCCAGGGCGCGCAGGGCCCCGAGGCCAAGAAGGCGCGGGCTGCGGCGATGGCTGCGGAGGCCGCCGCTGGGGCCGCGGGGGCCACGGACACCCAGTCGTCTTCCTGACAGCCTCTACACGTTCGCGACGATCAACGGATCGTGCTGGGGAGCAGTGAAAGCCTTTGTAGAGTCTCCCACTGCTAATAATCTCACCTTTATCTGTGCCCAGGAGTGCAGGCTTGATGCTGGGGACAGCATCACTCGTCAGATACAATGGTGCTTCGCACGCGGCTGGCTTGCTCATATATCGCCAGCTGTCCGCAACCCCTCGGGTGAACTTGTCTCGGGGGTGGCGGTTTTAGTTCGGGACGGCTTGGACTTGGGGGTCCAGCCGCTCTCTTTTCCTCCAGGGACGGATCTCTCCAGACTTGCTGGAGTGGTCATCGAAGCGCCAGGGGTCCCAACTTTCGGTTTGGTGAGCGCTTATTTTCAGGCTTCTGCGGGCCTCAATGAGACCAATTTGAACCTGCTGGCCACTCTTGGCCAGACGCAAGATCTTGTAGGCAAGCCCCTCCTGGTTGCAGGCGATTTCAACATGCAGCCCGAGAGGCTTCAGAAGGGCACGGATTTCCTCACCCGTGCCACGATGGCGGTGGCTGCGCCGAAAGCGGCCACCTATTATACTAAGAAGACGAAGTCGACCCTAGATTTCTTTATCCACAGCCAGGCCCTAGGCCCCTGGCTGAGCCCCCCTCGCACCTTGTCCTCCTATCCTCTTTCTCCCCACCGTCCTGTACTCATGTCACTGCAAGTGCAGGGCACTTTCCAGATCCCGACGCTCCTCAGGCCACAGAAGCTCCCCACTAGGGTGCCCATCGGTCCTCAGCTTCCGTCGGTAAGTTGGCATCAGACTGCTGCTACGGTAGATTATGCTGTCCAATTGCTCGGAGATGCTTCGCAGCCGCTCTCCGACCAGCAGCGCTCCACCATCCTGGACCACGTGTATTTCACCCTCGTCCAGGACCTTGAGCACACACTAAGTGTGAAAACAGACACCCCCCTCAAGCCCAGTAAAACCCCTAGGGCCCCCCCCCCCCCCCAGATCCACATGGTCTCGGCGAGTGCCAAGTGCACCCAGGGGCGTAAGTGCTGGACGGCCTATTCCAGGCCCCTTCGGTGGCTCCAAAATCGGCTGCAGGATTTTCGTCGCAGCATTCAGGATAATGACCTCCAGGAATTTCGGGACACTCTGGACAGTCTAGAAGACAGCCCAGAACTTTTCAGCACCTCTTCTGCCCTTGCCCAAGGGCTGCAGGAAGTTCGTATCGCCACAGGACTCTTGCATGAGGACTTCCAAGTGCAGAAGCTCAACGCAGAGTTGGGCATAACAATTCTAGATGAGCTGCTCGAGCAAGTCGGCAAGATCATAGATTCTGAACTTGCCGCCGAGCACAGGAAGGACGGCCAGGAATGGAGGGATTGGGTTCAATCTTCTATGAAGGGAGGGGTGGGATGGGCTCACAGGTGGACGAAGAAGTTGGAAGCTTGGAGGCCTGTCTCAGTTGTTCACCGCCAGCGTTTCTCAGGACGTCCGCAGCACCTCCTCCAGGTTGAGGCCGACAGACTTGCTAAGATCTGGGATGTGCACCCCGAAGAGCCCCCCCAGTGGGCCCCCCCGACGGACGACAGAGTTGCCCTGGGCCCTATCACCCCCGAGCGCCTCCGCAAGGTTTCTCGCAGTTTCCCACACAGTACGGCCTCAACGTGGGACGGAGTGCACCCGCGTCACTTCGCCATGTTAGACGACGAGCAAGCCGGGCTCGTCTGCCAGCTGATTGAGCTTGTAGAGCAGATAGGGCACATGCCATCGCAGCTTCGGGGAGCTATATCTACGCCCATGCTCAAAGTGAAACAGCAAGATGATATACATGCTCAGCCAGCCTTTCGCTCCATTGGCATGCTCCCTGCTCTGTATCGTGCGTGGGCCCGTCTTAGGAGGTCTGCTGCCCGAGAGTGGGAATATCACCACAGGCGGCCATACATTGCTCATCAGGCTGGACACTCTATTGTTGAACTGGTCCACGCTCAGTCTCTTGAATGTGAATTTCATACGTGTAGTGAGGATCCCCAACACTCTGCCCAAGTGCTCTGGGACCTGTCTAACTATTATGAGCATGTTGATCGTGAGTGCCTTGCCAAGAGAGCTGCTGCTTCTGGATTCCCATGCTGCTTGCTCCGTATTATACTAGCTCAGTATGGTAGCTCACGATTTGTTGCTATGCAAGATGTGTGTGTTAGCGTTGGAAAAGCATGGAGGGGACTCATAGCTGGGTGCGGATGGGCTACGTATCTGGTTCAGATGTATGTTTTATCTCCCCTCGACCAGTGGACCAGCACACACTGTTACATCCGTCTCGCTATGTTTATCGATGATTTGCTGCTGCAGTGTCATGGCAAGAGCTATGACCTAGTGATCAGCCAGATGAATGTGGCTGCTCGATCTTTAGCCAGCTGCATCCAGCACGAGTTTAAGTGCCAGATCGCCACTAAGAAGAGCCAGGTGCTCGCCTCCAGCCAAGACCTCCAAAACAAGCTTCGGAAGACCCTTGGGACGCTCGCGGGGCCCTCCACGGACAATTCAGGACCCAACCTCGGCATTGAAAGCGGAGCTGGAAGACCCCAGAGGAGATGGAGGAGGGGAAGGAAGCTTTTGGAGCGCATCGTCAGGATTCAGAAAAGGATGGCCCGTATCAGGATGATTAAGCACGCTGGAGGAAATGGAAAGAAGTTGTACAATACAGGCCTCTTTGCTGCCACCTCGTTTGGAGTTGAGGTCACGGGCATCAACAACACGATGCTCGCGCAAGCCCAGACTCAGTATTTAGCTGCTGCAGGTCCTAGGTGTGCCTCAAGGAGTCGAACTCTCGCCCTCCTCATCCTCCAGGACCCCCTGTGGAAAGCGGGCCTCGGGCCCGCGCTCATGTGGCACCGTCTCGTCTGGGAGGCCCACACTCGGCCCGAGACGGCCGTGGTCAGTCTCCAGCAGCTCAGTCTTTGGGGCGAGGCTGTCTTGCCGAGAGCTTCTAAATCTTGGGGCTCCTGTAGGGGCCCTCTCAGTGCGGCGGCCCTGTCGTTGGCCAGGGTGGGGTGGTCGTTTCAAGGTCCCTTCCAGTTTGTGACCCCTGCAGGCCTCGTGTACCCCCTACCAGGAACCTCCCCCGCCTACATTGCCAAGCAGCTAGAGATTGCCTGGCACGATCGATTAGCTGAACGAGCTGCAGCCAAGATGGGACATCCTGGCGAGCAGCTAGATGTTGCAGCACTGCGCGCTGTTCTTCGTGCCACCGACCTGTCCAAGCAACAGAGAGGCACGTTGCTGGCCTGTGCTACTCAGAGCATCTGGGCGATGGAGCGCGCACTTGCAGCAGGGTATGATGTGCCCCAAGGACGCCTATGTGGACACCACAAAGATGACCTCAAACATCGCCTCTTGGAGTGCCCCAAGACCGCCAGTGCCCGAGAAGATTTCACTAGTGGGGAGCTTGCTAGGTTGAAAGACCCAATTCCTGGTACCTCCCCCCTGCATCTTGGGCTTCAGTTCACGCCCGATTTCGTGGGCTTCCCTCCCGCTGGCACTGGTTTGGAGGCCGCTAGGTTTTGGTGTCGAGACCCCCTTTTAAGTCCTGAGGAAGCGTTTACAGGGGATCTGTTTATAGATGGCAGCTGTACGTGCCATGGTCATCACAATTTCAACTCTGCTGGGTTTGCCGTAGTGTGCATGGTTGAGGGCGCCGAATTTGCCACCTTCAGTGGCAGGGTGGGGTCCCTGGGGGCCCAAACCTCTGGGGCCGCCGAACACCTAGCTGCTGTAGCGGCTGGTAGGCTCTCTCGACAGGTAGACAATATATACTCGGACTACAAAGGGGTTTTGCAGCTGCACGGAGAGGTTGGATACCCTCGCCGTAACCAATGGTCAGGTTGCAAAGTCCTTGCGGGTGGAGGCCTGATCTCTCTCGGCGATAAGCTTAAGAAAGTTAAGGCCCACCAGAATCTGGACTCGCTGCCCCCCGATAGTGAAGAATTTCGGATAGCCAGTGGCAATGACGCCGCTGACAGGATTGCCAAGGCCGCGGCGAACCTTGGCAGCCAACCCAGTCATGATGAAGCAGAGCAGTATCGGAACGACACTGCTCTGCTTAAGAAATACTTACGATATGTGTCTCATGCCCTTGGAGAGTGGCCTGCGATAGCCCCTCGTCGGAACAAGGCGCTGGCCAAGCCCGTTAAGAGCCTCTCCCCTCCCTCGGGGGCTGCCTCGGCCTCGGCCTCCTGGGACCCTCCCTCGCCTCCTCCCCCTCCGCCGCCTGGGCCCCCCAGGAGGGTTCGTCCTGCGAACCCGTCCCCGAGGGCCCATGTCTGGGCTTATGTGAATGGCCAGCGCCGATGCACGATCTGCCGCATCCGCGTCCGCACATTCAAAGCATTGGAGGAGCGATGCAGAGCAATGGACTGCCCTGGACACTGCCCGCAGATGTCCAGTTTAGCCTCCAACCCTAGGGGGCATAATTTGTTTTACTATGAGCACCTCGAGCAGCCTACGAGTTTCTTGGTGTGCCATAAGTGTGGTTCTTTCAAGGAGGGCAATTCGCGTGGACTCTCAGGCAATTGCAATTTGAGGCCGCCCCACAACGGGGCAAGGCTGCAGCTGCAGCGAGCAGTCTGGCCGTCACCCGAAGAGTGCCGCCGCTAGCCCGATCGTGCTCAGCCTCCCTCCTGTACCCCTGGCTCAGCTGCTCAGAGAAGCAGCCCAAGCCAGGCAGGAGGCCGCCGCTCCGCCCTAGTGGACAGGTGGCCCGAACTCATCCCCCCCTACTGCGCGCTGGTCCTCCTCCTCCTCCTCCTCCCTCCTCCTCCCCTCCTCCTCCTCCTCCTCCTCCTCCTCCTCCTCCTCTCTCCCTCCTCCTCCTCCTCCTCCCTCCTTCCTCCTCCTCCTCCTCCTCCTCCTCCTCCTCCTCCTCCTCTCCTCCTCCTCCTCCTTCCTCTCCCCTCCTTTTCCTCCTCCTCCTCCTCCTTTTCCTCCTGCTCCTCCTCCTCCTGCTCCTGATCTCCTGATCTCAGGCTCCTGCTCCTGCTCCTGCTCCTGCTCCTCGGACGTATCCAAAGGGGGGTTCGTAGGTAATCACGCTTCCACGCTCCTGCTCCTGCTCCTGCTCCTCCCCTCCTCCTCTTCGTCCTCCTCCTCCTACGATTCCTCATACTCTTCTTATTAGTAGTATTAGAATGTTTTAAAAATGTTTAATAAAAGTAATTGTATTATTACTATTATAGTAAAATTAATATTAATAGTATTAGTATGGTTATTATGATTGTTACTATTAGTATTAGTAGTGAGTATGAGTATCAATAATGTTATTATTACTTTCAGTGTCATTATTAATCGTATTACGATCTCTAATGGTAGTAGTATTAATATTAGTATTAGTATTATTCATATTATCATTAGTAGTGGTATTATGATTATGAGTATTACTAGTATGAGGCGTATTAGTATTATTACCATTAGTATTTATAGTAGTAGTAGTATGATTAGTAATAATATCATTAATAATATTATTAATAATATTAATTGTATTATTGTGGTTAATACTATAAGTAGTATGACTAGTAGTAGTAGTAGTAGCAGTAGTAGTAGTAGTAGTAGTAGTAGTAGTAGTAGTAGTAGTATCAGTAGTAATGTTACTATCAGTATTAGTAGTAGTATTATGTTTACTAGTATTACTATTATCAATAGTATTAGTATTAGTATGTGTCGCGTTAGTGCTCGTATTAATAATACTACTACGTTCTTCTCCGTATTATCATTACTCATATGCGTTGTATTGGTGTTGTTCGGGTTATCATTATTGACCGCATTCGTCTTCTTATGCTGATGAGTATGATAGGTAGCCGTCTGAGAATTCGTAGTATGTTTGTAGATGTTCGTCGTATTCTTCTCAGTCGTAGTATTATTCGTTTTACTCGTACTAGTCGTCGTATGACTCTTCATACTATGAATATGATTCCTCGTGTATTTAATTCTCTTGTTCTGGTTCGCATTATTATTAGTAGTAGTGTGACTGCTGCGTCGTAGCATCATGATGCTATTCGTATGTTTACTCGTATCGTGTTAATATTCGTGTTCGCCGTCGCCTTCGTATTGTTATTATTCGTAGTATGGTGAAGTACATTAGTATAAGTCTTAGTTTACTAGTATTGATCAGCGTCTTCTCGTTGGTATAATCACTACTCCTCGTAATCGTATGAATATAGCGTGATTCTTCATATCCGTGTTATGAGTATTCGTCGTCTTAGTATGCTGTTTCGTCTTCTTCGCATTCTTACTTTGATTGACAATTGTATTACTCTTAGTACTAGTAATATCAGTATTAATCTGACTCTAAAAACGAATAGTCTTATTATTATTGCTACTCGTATTATGAGTACTCGTTTTCTTCATCGCGTTATAATTATTCGTCGTATGACTCCTCTTCTTCTGTTTCTGTTTCTGCTTCTTCTTCCTCCTCCTCCTCGTTCTCCCTCCTCTTCCTCCTCCTCCTCCTTCTCCTCCTCCTCTTCCTCCGCCCCCTCCTCCCCCTCCGCCTCCTCCTCCTCCTCCGCCCCCTCCTCCCCATCCCCCTCCGCCTCCTCCTCCTCTTCCTCCTCCTCCTCCTCCTCCTCCTCCTCCTCCTCCTCCTTTTCCTCATCCTCCTCGGGCCACCCGGGCGTGGGTGGCGAGGAAGAAAATTGAGGCAGAGCCCCAAAACGGAAAGACACACACGCGGAGCAGCAGGGGGTAAACGTGAGTAGGGTCGGCAGGAGAAGGAGACAGACGAGCAGAAAGAGCGGAGGAAGTAGCGGAAGCAGCAGCCGAGGTGGCAGCAGCAGAGGAGGGAGAGGAAGATAAGGAGGAGGCAGGTGAAAGAAATGGGAAGACCCTTGGAGACTCGCCTCATCCCACCGCAAAATCCTCCTTGTAGCATGACATGTGTATTATGAAACGCACCTACAGTCGTATCACCGCACCCCTCATCAGTCATATCATCACCATCGGTATGTTGTTTGCATCGCAAGGGTCATCGTCATCGTCGTCATCACACGTTCATTCATCATCACCGTCAAAGCCGGTGACCTTACCCCAAGATACTGCTGCGCCGCCTGATCCTGTTCGCCCTCACGCGAGTGATCCTCCTCCTGCAATTCCGCGCGCAGTCCCTCAAACTCCTGTTCTTGCCCATGATCCTGGTATTGCACTGCGATGTTCCTCCTCATTCTCACCATCGTCATCAGCATGAGCACATGCAAACTGCTCTCACATTTCCCTGTGCTCGTTCGCCATTCATGACCACCCTGTTGCCCCTATCCACCTCCTCGCTTCCTCCTGCTCCCCCTCTCTCTCCATCCTCCTCGCCTCCCTCTCTTGCCCCCTGTTCCACATCCCACTTGTTTCTCATACTCCTCTTTCGATCCTCCATCGTCCAAAACCTGTCATCGTTCGTCCTGCCCACCTCCTCCTTTCCCTCCTTCCCTCCCTCCCTCCATCGTCCATCGTCCATTCACCTCAGTAGGGTGTTTTCAAGTGTCGATCCCCCAGCAACGCTACTGACAAAAGGGGGCGTGGCAAAAAGGGGGGGGTCTTGAGCCACTGCTGACTACCCATGCCGATGCTATGCCGATGCTCCCCTGTCCCACGTCCTCTCCCCCCGTCCCCCCGTTCGGGGGGGGCGGAGGGGGACTATGGCAATCCTTGGTGGACGTTCAGGCCGCCAATTCCAGGCGTTCCCGAAAGGACGGTGCGCCAAGGAGGGCGACGACATCCTGAACATCATCGCTCCTCCCCACTTCCCCCCCGGCGAGGACCGTCATTAGGCCTCGCCTGTGAGGACCGTCAATAAGCCTCACACCCCGCGCAACTTCCATCAATGGGGTTGCGTGGGTCCCCACTCCCATTTTTGCAACTTTTCATGAGGGCGCCAATTGCCACCGGAGGGGGCCGAGGACCTCCCTGCAGCCCCTCGGCCAACGAAGACGGCTGCAGGGAGGGGTCCAAACGTACCTCCACCTTCCAGCACCAATGAACCAATAAACCAGTAAACCAATTCCTCATATTCCTCGTTGGGGCCGTGAACAGGATTTATCCCCTGCCGGCTGACGGTGCCTGTCAATGCCACTACACCATTTTACCTTATGGCGTCATGCGCCCATCAGTACACCAATACACCAAGGGTGATGGCCCGACCCGTGCCGCCGCGGTGTCACATGCGCCGCCGCGGTGTCACTCATGCGGTCGGGCCCGCTCCCCACCCATTAGCCGAGCTCTTCAAGGACGGGACTGCGAACAAAACAAATATAAAAAAGTTGTTTACCTGTGATTCTTCACCTTGAGCCAAACATATGCGGTCCTTGGCCTTTTCTACTACGCCTTCTAACTTCCCCGGCCCCTGTCCCCCCGGCAACCCTCGCCGGCCACATTGGGCCTTAGGGTTTCGGCGTGGGCTCTGTCTATGCTCGGGGGGCTGGGGCGGTCGCCTGCGTTGGCCCGTTCACTTGTGGCCGGCGGCGCGGGGCTCGCAGGAGACGGCGGAAGTAAAGTGTTGGTGACGTTTTCGCCCCCGTTTTCAGGTGACCCTGTCAGGACCGCCGCCCGCAGCTCAGGGGCTCGAGACGTGTTCCGCGCACCTCCGCAAGACAGGTGCCTACGCCTCCGCGCACGCGCCCGAGAGCGCGCAGCTTCTGCGGCAGCAAGCACCACGAGGGCGGCGACTGCGACCAGATCGAGGTCCCCGGCCCCCTGCGGCAGCGCCGGCCTGGCGACGCCCGGGGCCTCACAGCCCCCGCCACCGCAGCCCCGGGGCCCCCGGCAGAGGGCCGCACTGGCGGGTCACGCTACCGCCGCGGTTCACCGGAAGGTCGGGCAACCCACCGTCGCTCCCGTTCCCGCCCCCGCCGGCGCCAGCGCTCCGCGGCGCGCGGCGCCCAGGAACGCCGCCAGAGCTCGCCGGCGCGCGCCCCGGAGCTCCCAATCCAGGGTCGCGACAGCTTCCCCCCGCAGCCACCAGCCATGGCCACCTTTGGGCCGCCGGGGCAGCAGAACCCCACTAACAACGCCGCGATCCTCGAACTCCTCAACTCCTTGCCCACGCCTGCGGCGGGGGTGTTGCCTCAGCCGCACGGGGCGCCGCCCGGAGTTCCACAGTTGCCCGTGGTCGCTGGCCCGGCTCCGTCGACATCAACGCCAGATCAGTCTCGGAGCTTGGTTGGAAAGCTCTCTGACGAGGACCTGCTGCAGCTATTCCACGGCGACGATGCCACGGCGCTCCGGCTCCAGAAAGCAGCCTACGGCGCGCCGCCGAACTTGCCCCCGGATGTCAGCTGGGAGGATCCCCGCTTCAAGGGGGCCAGGGCCTTGTGCAATGCCGAGATGATGCGGCGCTGCAAGGGCCTGCGCGCCCCGAAGACACGGACAGCCGTCACAGATAACCCTGGCGACTACGTCCCCTACATAAAGCGATCCCAAGCGCGCCGCAATCTGCAAAAGGTTATGCCCCTCATCCCCCTGGAGGCCGACACTTTAAACTTCAATGTGTTCCTGACGTGGCTCACGCGCAACTCCCTCTACACCATGAAGTGGGACGCCTTGCCTCAGTTGATCTGCAAGATTGCGGCCACAATCGCCGACGAGGGCCAGGCCCGCCTCGAGTCAGACGGGGCCGGTAAGGAGACGCAACTCATCGCACCCTCATCGACACGTGCCCTTGCACAGGGCTGCGCGCAGCCACAGGCCCCAGCCGCAGCGCCTGCCGGTGCGGCTGCTGCGCCAGGTCAGCCCCCAGCGGGCGCCCTCGCAATCGCGCTGGAGGACCTCGAAAACTATTCGTTCGACAGGCTCCACGAGCGCAGCGGCGCCCGCACCCTTGACTGGGCGCTGGAGGATCGCGCCGTCACGGCAGAGGATGCGGCACCGCTCCGCGCGAAGTTCGAGTCCTATCACGCCGCTTTCAAAGCACTGGCTCTCAAAGGCAAGGGCGGGGGCAAGGGCACGCCCAAGTCGAAGGAGGCCAGCGACACCTTCAAGCGAATCACCGACTCCTTGGGCGTTAAGTTCGACGCTGCCAGGCTGTCGGATGTCATCCAGCTCGTCGCCGCGGTGCGTGCCCGTCTGGATGAGGCGGAGGCCTGACTTCGCACCCGCTGCCTACGGGAGCGCACGTCTGGTGGCGTGTGGGACGTGCATTGCGATGGGATGCCGCGGGTCTCCCGGAGCCCGCACGTCCGCAGGCTCATCATCACGGGCCTCAGGCTCCTCCAGGATTGCCTCCTGAGCCTCTATTCCTCCGGTGGCTCCCTCCCTTGGGATTGCATCTTCGCCCTCCACCGCCTGGGTTTTGTCCTCGCCGGGCACTTCCTCGCGGCCACCACTCACAAGTTCTACGCTCGCATCCGCCTCCTAGCGGCTACGCTTCCGGGAGCCACTTGGCCTCCCACCGAGGCCCTCATGGACGCCCCATTTGTGGTATACATAATGTGGAGCCCCTGGAGGCGCCTTTCTACATCGGGAAGACCGTCTACTGCAAGGAACGCCCCCGCAAACACCTCTACGCTTTCCTGCGCCCCTCGAACGACCCCCAGCAGCCGTACATGGTGCACCTGCGGCACTGCACCGGCGGCGATGCCCCAGCAGCTGCTGCGTCATGGCTCTACCTCCCAATCGCTCGCCCCCCCTCTGACGCCGCTGCTTCGGCCTTGGAGCGGCACCTCATTGACGTTGAGCATCCGCGCCTCAACGTGCCCCACGTGCACCGACTCCTGGCCCAGCACGGCCCGGCATCGGCACCCGCCCAGCGGTTGGCCCGTGGACCCCGCATCTCCGCCGCCCCCCCGAGGGCGCCCGCCCGTCTTACGCAGCGGCGACGACACGGGCAGGACATGCACCCCCGAGCGGGCGACGCGCCCCTCGCATTGTTTCAATCGGAGGATTGCCCCTCTTCCTCCATCACGCGATGGGCACAGCTGGCGTGCCACACGCTCCCAGCCGCCGAGGCCGACCAGGGGCATTCCGAGCTCTACCGCCTCACGTCCACTGAGCTGTTCGCAGTGTGGCATCGGATCCATCGCAGCCAGAGTGGCACCACCAAGGCCATCGGTCTACGCACGCTCGACCGAATCAGGCGGTTCCGACGGTGGCCCAGACCGCGCCTCTGCGTGCAGGGCGCCGCGCCATGGCTCCCGGACGCGCATGTACGCACGCTCTTCCGCGACCTCATTCACCGCATCATCAGCTACGCCAGGGAGCGCGGCCAAATTGCGATGATTCCGGGTATCCGTGACCTACGGATAAAGCTCACGCCGTCCAGCTGCTGCACGCTGCGCTCAGCACTGCGCGACGCCCCGCGGTACTACCGCCAGCTTGGCACCAAGGACGCGTGGCCGTGTTCGCGCCATCTTCACCCAGATCTGCCCCGCTACCAGGTCGCCAGATGGTGCTTGGCATGTCTACGCGCCACAGGACACTTGGGCGTGGCCGGCACACCTCCACCAGCTTCGTTTCCTCCCGGCGCACACGAGTGTCGTACCATCGCGGGCCATGTTTGCAACAGCGTGCATCCGAGTCCTCCGGCGGGCTTGCCGCGCCCTGAGCCTGATCTGTACGGACGCCACCCTCGCCAGCTTTACGGACGAAGCGCTTGACGCCATCGACTTCACCGCCATCCCGCAGCAGGTGGACTTCCAACCCGTCGGGCACGAGGCAATCACAATCGGCAGGCGTCTCACCCGCGGTCTCGTCGTGGAGGAGTTCCAGAAGTCGAGGCACGTCCTCGTCGCGGAGTGCCCGCTCCGCGTCCAGCTTCTGTGCCATGGCCTATTCGGTGTGGGCGGATCCGACCCCAGCTTCCAGTATTTTCCGGGGCTTACGGCCAGTTGGGTGTTGCAGCAGGCTTCGACGGTAGCGGGCATTCGTCCCCACCTTCAGCCCGCCGTGCTCTCACGCCCGGGCTCCTGGCGGATGGCTGCCGCCTCAGCTCCCAATAAACACCGGGGGAAACCAGACGGCCGCCGGCCCTTGGTAGACCGCTCCCGGTGGCCCACCCAGCCTCTGGAGGCCCCCGCGGCGAGGGATCTGGATTGGGCGAGCTCGGCCTGCATTCCCGACCACCTCCACACAGACTGCCAGCGGACGGACCTCATTCTCCCCCTCATCGTGCAGTTCAATGCGCTGCCCCCCCATGGGATGGCGAGGAAATGCGGGAGCGACCTGACGAATTGCTTCTCCAACATTCCCCACGCGCTGGTGCGCACATCGTGGCAGTACTGCCGCTCCGTGCTAACATCGCTGGGCGTGGCGATCATTTCGGCCCCCCGCCGGCGTGGGCAGGGCCGCTGCCTGCCCCACGCGCCGCCACCGGCCTCCCACCATTATCTGGAGTTCAGTCTCGCAGACATCGAGGCGTCCATAGAACACAGCCTTAAGCACCTGTGGCTCGCAGTCGGTTCCCTCGTCGGCCGCGCCATCGACGGCCTGGCCATGGGCAGCTCTCTCGCCGGGGCGCTCACGCGCATGGTCCTGGTGTACTCGGACGTCGTCTTCCACGCGTCGTTGTACTCGCCCGCCCCCGCCCCGCCGGCGTCGAGGGGCAGGGTCCGGTACGTCCACGTCCTAGGCGTCCACATTCTGGTGCTGGAGTCGCGGTACATGGACGACTACATATGCATCTGGAAGGGCCCGCCCGGCCTGCAGGAGGCACTCGCCAACCAGATTGCCTCGGTCGTCGCCTCCTGGTCTGCGCAACGCTACCCGCTGCCCAGCGAGGCCGACCACGGGGATGTCATCACGGGCATGCGCATCACCCTACATGACAACGGCACCGTGGCCGCACGGCCGGCATCATGTGACCCGCCTGGCTACGGTGGACAATTCGACTTCCCGCGATTTTTGCACTACTCCAGCTTCGTGCCGGCCCACATCAAGCGCTCCATTGTCGTCGGTGTACTAGCCAGAGTCGACCGCTTCACCGTCCCGGAGGAGCACAAACCAAAAGCGCTACTTGAGCTCGCTGGGGCTCTTTCGGATTCTGGGTTCCCCACAAGTTCGATTTGTCGCTGGATGCTGAGCCGCAGGGGCGTCAGTACACCAGACTGGCTGCAGCGCGCGTGCTCTCAGCTGGCGGCAGCTGCGGGACCCTAAACACTATGAACCACTGCCTCGGAAAGTTCGCCCACCACTCCCTCTGTCTTCCCTCCCCGCTTGGCTCCTTCCCTTCCCTCCCCTCCTTGCTTTTCGTTCTCTCTCTCTCTCTCTCTCTCGCTCTCGCTTCCCCTCCCCTTCCTCCTCTCCTTCCCCCTCCCCGGTTTCCTTTCTTTCCCCCCTCCCCCTCCTCGCGGGGGGCGGGCGGGTGCGCGTGCGGGGGGGGCGTCAATCCGAGGCGTAACGGTCTGGACGCTCTTATTTCCCAAACCCAGATTCATAGGCCGCGGATGGCGCGCCGATGGCCGGCGAGGCTACACTGGTTTTAAGGGTGTACCGGCCTATCCGCCCCTGAGGGCGTTCGCCTCTCTTTTTCCCCTTCTTTTTCCTCCTCCCTCCTCTTTTCCCTCCCCTCCCTCCCAACGTTTCGGTCACACCTGAACCCGACTTCCCGGCTCAAGTATCGACAGTGTGCGTTTGATCCCTGCCAGGTTTCTCGTCTTCCCTTCCAGGCGCACGCACTCTTCCAGGAGCCGTCAGGACACGTCATCGGCCACGCGGCCGGGACAGAGGTGGACACTGGCTTATCCAGGGGACCAAAGCCGTGTCACGGGTGGTGTTAACAAATCGTGCCCCCCGGTGGTGTTAACAAATCGTGCCCCCCGGGGGCGGTAGCCAATCTCTTGTAGCTGCAAGCTGATCGCACCCGCTGCTGTCGTGTGAGCTTCGGCCTTCTCTCCTCTCGGCCCCCCTCGGTCCCCCTCCCCCTCCTCTGTTCACCCACCCGGATGCCGTGATTTTTGCTCTGTTACCTTCCCCCCCCCTCCTCTTTTGCAGCGATCCGTGTCCGACATCTCCCTCTCTTCCTCCATTGCTGCTGTACATGTTTTCGTCCAAGATGTCTCGCCTCGCCGCCACCCTCCTGAGAAGCCGAAGGACCTCTGAGGGCGGTATGGGCAATGAGTGTTTCATGTGGGGGGGTGGGAGTAGTCGGAATTTCAATCTCAGTAGGGTGTTTTCAAGTGTCGATCCCCCAGCAACGCTACTGACAAAAGGGGGCGTGGCAAAAAGGGGGGGGGTCTTGAGCCACTGCTGACTACCCATGCCGATGCTATGCCGATGCTCCCCTGTCCCACGTCCTCTCCCCCCGTCCCCCCGTTCGGGGGGGGCGGAGGGGGACTATGGCAATCCTTGGTGGACGTTCAGGCCGCCAATTCCAGGCGTTCCCGAAAGGACGGTGCGCCAAGGAGGGCGACGACATCCTGAACATCATCGCTCCTCCCCACTTCCCCCCCGGCGAGGACCGTCATTAGGCCTCGCCTGTGAGGACCGTCAATAGGCCTCACACCCCGCGCAACTTACATCAATGGGGTTGCGTGGGTCCCCACTCCCATTATTTCAACTTTTCATGAGGGCGTCAATTGCCACCGGAGGGGGCCGAGGACCTCCCTGCAGCCCCTCGGCCAACGAAGACGGCTGCAGGGAGGGGTCCAAACGTACCTCCACCTTCCAGCACCAATGAACCAATAAACCAGTAAACCAATTCCTCATATTCCTCCTTCTCCGCTCCGCCAATTGGCCGCATGACGGCTATTATCCACCAGGAATGCGGCAAGTCGAAGGCTGTATCAGGAGTGCGTCGAGCAGTGTCATCGTCGCGCAGCGTATCATAGCAACGACAGATGCGCATGAAAATATTGATTTGACCTACCCTGCTAGCTGGGGCTCCTTGATCTGCAAGACGTCACGGGCGGCGGATACCAATTCCACTGTTCCTACTAGAACGTCCCAACTTTCGGAGCGGGGATCTCCGGCGGCAGGTTTGCTGCGCAACAGAAGAGGAATGAATGACTTCCAACCGATGAGGTCGTCGCGACGTAGCGCACGGCGTGGTTGGCGAAGTCAGGGGGAGGCCGGATCTGTGATCGACGCCCAGGATCGTGCGGTAGCGACTCAAGTGAGTGTGCTGTGTTAGCGAGGCGCCAAAACCGCGAGGCGCGATGCGCGACCGTCAACGTCAGCCTTCAGAGTCGCGGGCACCGGCCGCAAAGCCCCCTCAATACATGCCAACTGCGGAACCTCCCTCCCTGGCGCGCGGAGCGCGCCAGGGGCGGCGCCGGAGGCGCCGCCAGGGGGGTCAAGCACCGATCCGAGAAATCTGCGCGGACCTCCGAGTTTGTATGCTTATGTCATTGTTTGTTCACCTAATAGCGCACAGCGTGTTCTCGATATTGGTCGATCGGGGTGGCCCTGGCCCTGGAGCCATTCGGTCGCCTCGGATATCGCGGCTCGGGGCCGCCTGGCGTGGTCGTCACAGCCCTCTGTCCGCTCGGATCGCGGAGGACTCGGCTGCCGCTCTCTCCATGCCACGCACTGTGTGGGGTGATGGCCCGTTGACACATGACGCCGCAGCTCTGCGATGCGACATAATCCTCCTCCTCCTCCTCCTCCTCCTCCTCCTCCTCCTCCTCCTCCTCCTCCTCCTCCTCCTCCTCCTGCTCCTCCTCCTCCTCCTCCCTCCTCCTCCTCCTCCTCCTCCTCCTCTCCTCCTCCTCCTCCTCCTCCTCCTCCTCCTCCTTCCTCCTCCTCCTCCCTCCTCCTCCTCCTCCTCCTCCTCCTCCTCCTCCTCCCCTCCTCCTCCTCCTCCTCCTGCTCCCCCTCCTCCTCATCCTCCTCCTCCTCCTCATCCTCCTCCTCCTCCTCATCATCATCATCAGCAGCATCATCATCATCATCATCATCACAATCATCATCATCAGCAGCATCATCAGCATCATCACCAGCGTCATCATCATCATCATCATCATCAGCATCATCATCATCATCATCATCAGCATCATCATCATCATCATCAGCAGCAGCATCATCAGCATCATCATCATCAGAATAATCATCATCATCATCACCATCAGCATCATCATCATCCTCATCATCGTCATCATCAGCATCATCATCATCATCAACAACCTCCTCATCATCATCATCATTATCAGCAGCAGCAGCATCAGCATCAGCATCATCATCATCATCGTCAACAACATCATCATCCTCATCACAACCACCACCACCAGCTTCATCATCATCAGCAGCAGCAGCATAAGCATAAGCATCATCATCATCATCAGCAGCACCACCATCAGCATCATCATCAGCATCATCATCATCAGCATGATCATCATCATCATCATCATCATCATCATCATCATCATCATCATCATCATCATATTGTGACAGCAGCAGGATGAACAGATGTGATTTTGGCCTTGAGCCAAAGCGACGAAGTACAGTACAACCTTCCCTGAACAACATAGCGGACAATCCTGGCTGCCCCGTGAGCTGGAATGCTGGGCTATACAAGAAAGATCAACGTGCTAAACCTATCAAAGGACACCTATCACACGGGTGAAACTTTCTCCTAGGTTTAGCACCCACTATAGACAGGACAGTGACTATACAAACAAGTCAGTGCCCAGGGAGAAGGAGAGAGAGAGAGAGAGAAGAGGAGGATCCCGGATCCCCGGACTCCGGCACTGCGTGGCTCGACTGGAAGTCCTCCCACGAGATGAGTCGAGAATATTGGGTCAGCGTCCTCTTGGATGCTGCATGGGATCGATCCTTGCTGCCGGGGTCGTGCTCGCGACGAGACATCTCCCCTTCCTCGTCCACCAGGACCAGGCGGCCGGTGGCGAGCAGGCTGCCTAGTGCAGCATTCCCTTTGCTGATGTCATCTTTAGTGAGGCTATCTACTGGCATGCGGGCGTGAGGGACCCATCTGATGTGACCCCTAGCTCCTTCTAGAGCTTGACACACGGCTGCCAAATCCAATGCGGTCCTCCGGTCACGCGCACTGGCGTTTCCCTCCTTTAACATCGTGTCGTATATACTTTTCGCGTCCACTACGTGGACCTGGTCCTCCCTTCCCCCAAGGCGACAGTCCCGACGCAGGACCGTGGTGAACGGCCCACAGCACCGAGACACATCCGAAACATCGACGCCCCCGAAAACCACGTCGCGATAAGAAAAACCTGAAGGAACTCGACCTCGGACACGGCCGCAGCCAGTGCCTGTGTCTCGCCTGCGAGGGTGGATGTAACCTTACGGCGGAGCTTAGAGCTCCTCCAGCCTAGGGTGGACGCCCTCACAGCGCAGTTATCGATCACGCTCCTGTCCGTCGCCAAAACCATCCAGGCCCCCTGCGTAGGATCGGCGGGCAGACCGCGATCGTCCAGGAGGCCCTCATGGGCCCCGACTCCCCCCGCATCAGAGAAGGACACGAAAGCCATTTTTCGCGGGATCGAGACGCCAGATCGCCAGGCCTCTTGAGGCCGTGGACCGAAGGTACCTCACCATCTTGTTGGCGACAGCCACATCCCGGGTGGTGGCCGCCTTCAAGCGACTCGCTAAAATGCTGGCCGTTCCTGCGGTCTCCGGTCTGGATTCCCGCCCGACCCAGTTCAGTTCGTAAATGAGGGACCGAAGGGCCTTGAACTCGGGCTGGGTGAGGGGGGAGTCCTTCTGCCCAAGCCGTCCACGCTCGAGGCTGATCGCTCGCACTTCTTCCAAGATGTACTTTTCCTGGTCCACCGTCGTCTTCTGAGGTCCGATGGTGACGCTCCTACCGGCATACTCGACGGCCCCGGCGTGGCAGTCCCGATACTTGCCGAAGCGAAATCGGGAGGTGAGCGTCCCTGATCCAGGCCCGGGACTCCTGGGAGTTGCTGGAGACGAAGAAATCGCCCACCTCTAGCAGCACCATATTGAGAAGGGTGCCGTCTGAGGCGTACCTCATCCACCAATACGGTTCCAAGAGGCTGCGAGTGAAACCCTTCGACCTAAGATACCCGACGATCGTCTTGCGCCACGCAAGTCGGGCGTCGTCAAGTCCGTAGACGTTCACTAGAAGCCGAATCAGAGACCCCGGTTCAACCTTGATGCCCTCGCATGGTTCCACGTATATTTCTCCCTGAGCACGGCTCATGGGATCCGATTGGCAAAAGGCATTCTTCACATCGGCGATGTCGCCGAAGTGCCCAAGATTCATCATCACTTGGATGAACATGAGAATGGACGAGGTTTGGGGAGTGGGAGAGTAGACGAACAACGATCCTGTGTCTGGGTCTTTGTGCCCGTGCACACACCACCGGGACTTGGCGGTTGGTTCAGAAAACGTGCCCTCCACAGGTTTCCACCGCCGTACCATCCGACTCGTGATGATGCGGTCGGGGCACTGTTCTCTGATCACTCTCGCCTCTCGGGGCGGAATGACCTCGACCGCACCGGAACTGGCCATGCTCTGCCACTCGTTGTCATCCGAAACCTCAAACTTCGCCCGCTCAGCTGGAGTGAGCCCGCTCAAGGTAAGGCGACCTCTCCCCCTCGGCTGGCCGCCAGGACCTCTCGGTGATCCTGAGGAGGCTCCTCAACCAAGAACACCCGCGCACTCTCGGTTCCCACCAGAAAAGAGCACATCCCGTCCCCCCTGAGTCGCGACTCGATCTCCTGCACCCTTCGACCGACCTGGCCCGGTCCCCCCTCGGAGGGGCTAGCGTCTGAGTTGGTCGCGGGGACCGACTCTAGCGGTGGCGCCGCCTCGGTCGGCTCGAGACCCGGAGGGGGATCGATTCTGGCTCGCTTCGCGTCGCTAACCCCCGGGGGACAACTGGCGGCCCGCGTCTCCGCTTGCCTCTGCCGGATGCAGGCGGGAACATCGCTCGGCTGTTGCAGCCGACCTCGGGGCGCTCTCCTTCCTCCTCCCGCGGCGGCGTCAGCGGCGGCGGCGGAGGGAGAGGCAGGGGAGAGAGAGGAGGGGACCGGAGACGGGACAGGAGGAGGAGAGGAAAGAGGAGAGGCCGACGGAGGAGCGAAGGGAGAGGCGGCGGCCGAGGCCGACTCGGGAGACTCCTCCACCTCGGGTGTGGCCTGGCGAGTGGGAGGTCCCTCGTCGCCGTCGTGGCTCCTCGATGACGGACGGGAGTCGAGTGACCTCAGACCCGGCCCTCGCCACAGCGGACCCTCCCGCTGACGAAGGCCTCGACGTGGGGCTCCTCGGAGGCCCGGGTCCGACGGGGTCGAAACCTCGGCGGACCATCGGAGGTCCAGGAGGACCCAGGGGTCGCCCGTCAGGAATCTCGACGGACGGATCCGGCCGTGGCGGAGGCTCGGGACCAATCGGCACGCTGGGTGCTGAGTCCGTCCCGGGATTCAGAGACTCGTCCCAGGCGTCGTCGGGGGGCGGGCCCTCTCTCTGCACATCGACGGCCGTGGCACGCCTGGCCCTGGCCTGGGTCAGGAGCTCCTCCCAGCGCGGGTCCTGGGCAACCTGGAGACCGCACTCTTCCTCCGCGCTAGCGAGCCTGACCTGTTCCGGCGAGCACTTCCAGAGGCGGGCGCGCACCGCGACCCACACGGTGCCCCGCTCGGCCAGGACCACCACCCCGGGACCAGTCCAGGCGCCCCGGCGACGTCCCAAGGTGTCCGCCCGGGGCCCCGCTCGCGCCATGCGGCGCCACACGAAAACCCACTGGCCTGGAGTGAACGACACCTGGACTTGGCCTGGACTACGGGCCTTACTGGCCTTGGCAACCTTATCTCGAGCAGTCGCCTCCAGAGCTAACTTGCGAGCGAGCTCCCTGACGCGCTGAGACCTGGCGAACTCGGAACCGGCCGAATCGAGCTCCGAGGCGGGCCGAATGGCGCCCTGCCAACCCGGGAGGCCCATGTGGTCGTCCGATAACAACTCATGGGGCATACGGGGATTCTCACCGAACACAAGCTGCATCGGAGAAAATCCTCCTCGGTGCCAGAAGCGGTTCTTGCGAGCGCATAGCTCATACACCAGTTCTTCGAGCTCGTCCACACTCCCCGGGAGACTCGACCCACTCTCGATCTCACCTTTGATTCGATCCTTAACCCAGCCTCCATGCCGCTCTACACGGCCATTCTGCCAGGGCGAGTTGGCGTCACAGACATGGTGGAGGACCCCCCACTGTTCGAGTCCTCGAGCGAAGCGACCCTCGAATTCGGAACCCCCGTCGGAGAGCAGGAAGTGGGGGGCACCAAAAGGACGGACCCAGGCCTTGACAAACGCTCGCCAGACCTGAACAGCGGTAGGTTCTTCCACGCGCACGCACACCTGCAAGTTGGACCCGTGGCCAACTAGGTTGCGAAAGGCCAACGTCCGCTCCTGAAAGGTAATGTAGAACAGGTCAACTCCCACGATATGGTTGAACCTAAACGCGCGTGGAAGCGCAACTCTCCGATGGACACTCGTGCGGGCCCGTTCTGCACACTCAGAGCATCTAAAGGAGTCCCGAATCCAGCGAAGCAGGTGTATCTTCACGCCACCGGCCCGGAGGACCCTGATAAACTTGCGGTTACAGGGATGGCCCATGTTAACGTGAAGACGGAAGAGAAGACGCTTCTCCTCCTCGGTAGGCTCTGGCGAGGGATCCTTGGGCCGAGGACCCGAGGGACGAGTCTCTGGCTCGTCGTCTTCGCTTCCGCTGGCTCCCTCGGGGCCCTCCAGGTCCTCCGGTTCCCGGCCGCCTTCCTCTCCGCCCTCGGGGAAGTGGCTCTCGTCGAGCTCGGCCCATGTGGGTGCTCGGGACACGCTGGCACCACTCCACTGCTCTGTCACTGCACGAGCTACCGCCTCGGCGAAAGCCGGGATGTATTCCTGAGCCTTGGAAGTGCGGCTCTTGCCTTCAAGAATGACATGGGGGTGGTCGCCGGCACAAAGCCGACCATCCATGATCTCCGACAGCCTCAGATGATTGGCGAGGAGCCCCGTGGGCTTCTTGTTGAGGCCCTCCTTAGTGACTCTAAGACCGAAGGTGCACATATCGATCCGGATCCGGCGAACGCCTGGGAGCTGAGCCACAAACCGTACCACCTTGGCTGCCCAAGAGCTGGCAAACAACGGATGCTCGAACGCGAAGTATCGACCCCTCTCGGCTTGATAAGCCGCGATCTTCATACACAAGATGAGGTCGTTCACTCCTTCGACCACGGCCTGATGCCACATGATGGGGTCTCGCACGGCCTCACTGATCCTACTTATCGCTGAAAAGGTACGGCAGGACGGACAGAGCCAAATCATATTTGGCTTGTCTTCTCCGATGGCAACCCAGAGCTCTCGTCTGTCACTCACTCTACGCGAGTCCCAACCGGTTTTCAGGTCCCAGCTCGACTTGGCCCCCAGACGACCCCCTCTCTGCCCCACGCGAGGAGCGATGCGAGGTGGAGAAAATACCTCCATGAAGCTGACTCCTCGGCTACCCGAGGCGTAGGTGCCAGGACCGGAGTCCTCCTGAGCCCGCTCGGGGCTCGCACGAGACTCGAGAGCCGTTCGCACCTGTCGAGGCAGTGCGACCTCGTGGTCATCATTCGTGTTATCCCCGTCTTGCCACTCGATTCCTCCGAAACTCCCTCCGGTCGGACCCCCGGGCCGACGCCTCTCGGAGGCCCTCCGTCGGAGCTGTGCTCCGGTGAGCCTGTTATTCGGGCCGCGTCCAGCTGAGAGTGACGAGGTCCCCCTGCGCAAAACGAACGTCGGGAAAACAGGAATCGACTGGCTGCTCGGACCGGAGGAGGAGGGAGGGAAATCACCTGGAGCATCGAGAGTGCGAGAGGGGAAATTAGAAGTAGAGGAAGGAGACAGATCGGAGGAGGTAGGCGCACTCTCTCTTCCCCCCGCACACGTGCAGGATCCAGAAGGCGAGCAACTGCCGCTCGCAAAGGCGGCCGAAAGGCCCAGAGACCGGCTCCTTGGCTCGGTCACGGAAGTGCTGCGGGCATCCGAGTATCTCACACAACTGGACCCGAGCCGTTGCTGAGGATCTCCCAGGACTCGAGGCCCTGCTCCGGGATCGGAGCCAGGTTCGACGTCGGAGTGGTCGTAGCCGTCTGCTCGGTGGTGGTAGTGGTGGTCGTGTACCACGGGTCGCCGCCCTGATCGATCTCGGAGTTCTGAGTCGGCGTCGGCGGTACCTGGACTGGGAGATTCGGCTCCGTCCCGAAGGTCGCCTGAGGCGGCGGAGGCTGCTGGACTGCTCCGAAGTGCTCCGGAGGCCCCGAGCCCGAGCTCGCTGCTCGTCCCAAGCCCGAGCCTGCCGCCTGGCTGGCCGCCGCTGCCGCTGCTGCCTGCTGCATCTTCGACACGTCCCACTGCGCCTCGATTTGCTGGCCGTTGTTGATTGCGTGGGCTATCGCCGAGACCGCCGTGCCGACGTTCACGAGCATGAACCCAATCTGCCCGATCGCGGTCTCCATTCCCGAAAGCGCCCCAGCTATCGTGTTGACCGACTCCTGGAGAGTATCGATCGCCACTCCGAAGTCCTCCAGCCCGAGTAGTTGGCGCTTGATCGCCGTCATGCCTTGGAACAGTTGCTGCAACCCTTCCTCCACCTGGTTGGGGAACTGCGCGGTCTGCGTCGCGACCAGGATCATATGATCGACGACGCTCTGCACGTTCCTGAGGGCGCGCACCCCTTCGGGCATCGACTCCAGCTGCCACTGCAGGCCCTGTAATAAGCCAGACAGTTGATTCACTGTCGTCAACGCCGCCCCCCCGGCTCGGAACTGGGGATCGTTCTGGAGAATGTCGACGGCCTTCTGTGCGGACGATGCTGCTGCCCTGGCCGCTTCGGCTGCTGCGGGTGCTGCTTGACCGTCCTGCCCGACACGGTTGCCGCCCGGGACCCACGCAATCCTCTGGCCGCACATCATACACCGAGAGCCAGAGCCGCGCTGATTCCCGTAGTAACGGATGGCGCTGGCCGGGTGACTGCAGTACGGGGGCGCCTTGGGAGGCGGTTTGGTGGCCGCCGGTCCCGTCAGCACCCCGGCTGGGGGCGTCGCTGCCGCCGCTGCTGCCGCCTCTGGTGGAGGCGGACCTGCTGGAAGCGGGGGCTGTCCACGCTGCTCGGCTCCCGCTGAGGCCAGCGCGTAGATCGCCTGGCTCATCGTCGGCTGCGCCGATCCCTGGATCGGTGGCGGGGGTGGCCACTGAGACGCCGCCGCCGCGGCCCCCCACAGCGCTGGCTGGGGCTTCGGTGGAGTCGGTCCCGTCGCTGGAGGCGCCGTCGCGGTAGCTGCCGTCGGGGTCGCCGCAGCCTGCCCCGGACTCAGGCCCATCGGGTTCGACAGGTGCTGAAACTGCTCCAACATCTGCTGCTGATTGAGAGCTGCCGTCGTCGGTACCGCCTGCTGAGTCTGGCCCTGACCGCCGCCGCTGCCGGCTCCTGGCTGTGGCTGAGGAGCCATCTGCACGTCGCTGCCGACTGCCGCGGCAGCCGCGCTGAGTTCGGAGCCCGGCCCGACTGAGGATGCTGAGAAGTCGAACGCCTCCGAGGATACGTCCGAGTCCTGACCGTTGGCCCGGCGCCGTGCCAGTAACTCTTCGGTGAGCTTCTTGGCGCCAGGTTCCTTCTGGTTATTCGTGCCGCCTGCTGTGGCCTGCACGGCCAGAGCGAGGATGATCGCCGCGCACGGCGCAAGCATCGCTGGAACTGTGAATACGGGTTCTGAGCTGAGATAGGTCGAAAGCTGAAGCGAATCGCTGGCACGAGTTTGAGCCCAGAGTCGCTACGGTGAGATAGATGAGCTGCATTAGACCTTTGGCTATCCTGGGGCCGAGGGCTCTGAGGTGCGACGCAGCGCTGCTAACGATGGGACCGAGGGCTCCAAGACTCCTACTGCGGCCTGACGAAACACTGCCGCACGTCCGCACGATGGGTTCGAGAGCTCCAGTGCGGCTCTTGATGGAGTCGAGATCTCTGGTCCCCCTGACCTTGCGCGTGACATTGCCCTGGCTGAACGTCTCCTCGTCCTTAGTGTTCTGAGGGGATCCCGAGGCCCTGGCCCATCCTAGGCTGGCCCGCTGAGCTAGTGGCCCGTACGTGCTGTTAAGCTCGAGCTGGATCGATGTCGGCACAAACTCGAGGTGACCGGTGATGGTGATGACGAGGATGCGAACGATGATGTACTCAATTACCTCCCCGCTGGCACTCATCACGGGCGGTGCCTGGCCAGCCTGCAGTCTGAAAGAAGACGCTGTCAGAAAAGGATACTTCTGAAGCGCGCTCTCGGGAGCCTCGTGGCTGCCGCGCGTCTCTCGCACTATGTCTGCCATGCGATGGCCCGATCCCAGCTTGGTGACCGGGATGTCCTGTGACAGGTACTGCGAGGTCAGAAGGTTGCGCGGCAAATCCAAGACACAGCCGAGGAAGTCTAGCAAGTTCACGCTCAGGATGCGAGGCACATCCTCGTTCAAAACAGTGGTCTCCACTACGCCCATCACTCCTCCAAGGCACAACGGATACAAGATGGTGCAGATGACCTTCGCCTCGCCTCCGATGCCGTGGGCCTTCTTGGGTGCCTTGAACTCGCTGGACATCACCACGTATCGTAGGCCGTACTTGGCGAGTGCCTCCGATTCTCGATTGAGCGAAGGCAGCCCCACGATGTCGCTCCCGGCGCCCGGATCCACTAGGCCCTGAGTCACGGCGGCGTTCAGGGAGACGTCGCTGGACTCGACCTCCGCCTGCAGGTTCCTCAGCCTCTCGATCACGTCGGAGCTCAGAACTGGGAAGCTGCACCCGTCGAAGGTATAGCCTGTCATGCCTCGGCGAGGTCGATCCGAACGCCTGGGGTCATCTTCCTTCCGGGGATTGGGGCACTCCCGTGACCAGTGGCCCTTCTCCTCGCAGTTCTTGCACCGGGTCGCCTTCATCAGCCGAAGGATCCGCGGATTGGTGCCTGAGCTGCCGTCGTGTCCTCGCTGTCGGTCTCCGCGGCCTCGGCCGCGTCCCTTGCCCCGGGCGCCACTGCGGCCTCCTCGGCGGCCGTCGTCGCCTCCGCGTGGCTGCCTGGCTCCGTAGAACTCGCGGTCCTGCTTGGCGGCCCGCTTGAGATCCTTGTTCTGCTTCCAAGACCGGCGCTGAACCTTGCCGGCCATCTGGATGAACGCCTCAGTGGCGTCGTCCTCCTCGAGGTCGAGGTCTTCAATCTCCGCCAAAATGGCCATGACATCCGACTCAGACAGCTCATCGTCTTCCTCATCTGGTCCCTCCTCTGACTCGTCGTAGTACGACTCGTCGTCTTGCCTCGCAGTCCCGGAGCCCAGGGCAGGATAAGCCTGAGAGGGAGGAGGAGGAGGGGGACTGGACCCCTCGCCTAAGCCGTCTTCTGCGGCCAGGACGGGGTGGGACGAGCTGCCGCCGGGCAGCAGCTTCTCGCCACTGCCGTAGTCTAGTTGCCTGAGGGCCCAGGCAACGTCGCTATACTCGAGGCTGCCCTTCGTCAGCGCTCGAAGGTTCTGCTGACCCTGAGCGCCCAAGACGGCGCCCTCCTCGAGCATGAAACCCTTCATCCTGTTGGACATCCAGATGTCGTGACCCTCGGCCTCCTGCATCTGTTGTTCCCTTCTGGCCACGAACTGCGTGAGACTCTCCTTGGCGCCACGGGTGCACTCGAAAAGAGCCCGGCGACCTGCACGTCGCATGTCATCGCCCTCGCGCTCACCGCTCATGATGTCCATCCTGGCCAAGAGGGTGTCCAACCACTGCGGGCTGCACAAGACGCCCTCGCTGATGTCCTCGAACTTGGCCTGCATCGCCCAGTCGAACAGCTTGAGGAAGCGCTCCGAGCGTCGCCACAGCTGCACGTCGGTATTCCGATTCCACCGTTGCATGGCCTTCTTCCACAATCGATAGTGGCCCCAGCCAGGCCATGCGGGCGGGTCCGAGTAGTCCCCCTTTGACCACCCACCGCCATCGGCCCAGCCGGAGCCTTGCCAGCCGGAGTCCTTCCAGTTGGAGTTGTCCTTCCAGTCGGTGTCCTTCCAGTTCGACTCCTGCTGCTGCTGATCCGACCGGTCTCTCTCGCTGTCCTTCGACTCCGGCTGTCCTCCACGCCTCCAGGGGTCCCGGCCAGCGTCACTCCAAGGGTCCTGGCCCCGAGAGCTGTCCCGCCCGCCTGGATCGCCGCTGGGGCGTCCGCTGCTTCGATCACCTGTGCCTCCAGCTCCACCGCCCTGTCTCGGACCCAGCGCCTCCTGCACGAGCTGCTGCACCAACTCCTTGAGCTGGTCCTGCAGCTGGCCGCCTGAGCCCGAAGCCTGAACTCCGGTAGCTGAAGCACCGCCGCCTGCAGTCGCCCCCGACTGCTGCGAGCCCCCTGGATCGATCACAGCGTAGTTCTTGCTGCCGTCTTCGTCGTCTTCTGCTGGCATATACTTGCCGTGGATCCGCGCTCTGTCCAATTCGTGAGAGCAGCGCTCGCGCAGCAGCCCGAGCCGCCCCTGGCACCACCGCTGCCTAGCGGTGCCTAGGGGCGCCCATGCCGGCCACGCCGAACACTGCTCCGCTACCAACTGTGGCAGCAGCAGGATGAACAGATGTGATTTTGGCCTTGAGCCAAAGCGACGAAGTACAGTACAACCTTCCCTGAACAACATAGCGGACAATCCTGGCTGCCCCGTGAGCTGGAATGCTGGGCTATACAAGAAAGATCAACGTGCTAAACCTATCAAAGGACACCTATCACAATATGATCCTCCTCATCCTCATCCTCATCCCATCCTTCCTGCCTCCTCCCTCCACCTCACTTCCCCTTTCCTCCGCATCGACGTGCTGTCATCATCGCCTTCGTTTTTGTTGCGGTCGCATTTGCCGCCATTGTTACTGGTCAGCCTCATCATCGTCACCATACTCCCAGCTCGGTGCAACTACAGGGGGGACGCTGGGGAGTCAGGGGACCCAGGGAATTTAGAGCATAGAACTGAAAGTTTCAGACAAATCAAAGACTGCATAAGCAGAAACTGTTGGAGGTCCGCCCTGGCGCGCGGAGCGCGCCAGGGGCGGCGATGGAGGCGCCGCCAGGGGGACTCAGCGCCGATCCAAGAAATCTGAGCGGAGCTCCGAAAGCTTATCATGCAGCTCTCCCTCTTCGAGGTCTTGCTCTTCTGCTGGCCCCCCTCGAAAGACACCCTCTGACATGGACGCGACGATAGGGGCGAACAGCCCTAGGGGAGGGCAATACACCTACCCAGGAGCGCCGATGGTCCATGCCTTCGGCGAGGCTCCTAGACGAATACGTGCAATGCCCGCCCTTGGGCTATTCGCCCCCATCGTCGCCTCCGACTGACCCTCTGATCCTGGACCTCCTCCTGGTCACTCCCATCTGCACTTCCCGGCCGTGGCCCCCGAGGCCCGAGCCTCCGAGGCGAGAGGAAGGCCTCTGCCGGCCACAGAAGAGCTCGCGGAAAACCGTCGGCAAGGCAGATACATCGGCATACATAGGTCAGATGCTCATTCTGGGGACCTTCCTGGAGCCACTCGCTCCACTCGTTCGTCGAAGCCGAACGTCCGTCGACTCGAGTCGAACTTGGATCGAACCTGCGTCGCACCAGAATCGAATATGAGTCGAACTTGCATAAAACTGGCGTCGAACATACAGCCAACTCGCTTAAATAAGGACGCACGAGGATGCAAGGGCCAAAGGAGGGAGGGAGGAGGAGGAGGAGGAGGAGGAGGAGGAGGAGGAGGAGGAGGAGGAGGAGGAGGAGGAGGAGGGAGGAGGGAGGAGGAGGAGGAGGAGGAGGAGGAGGAGGAGGAGGAGGAGGAGGAGGGAGAGGGAGGAGGGAGAAGGAGGAGGAAGAGGAGGGAAGGGTAGCCTTGGAAAGTCGCTCTTCCTCACTCTGCGCGTTGACCGCAGGCCCCAGCAGCCCCGAGCCTCGGCGCCGGGTACCGACGGGGACGCCAACGATGGGGCACTCTGGCTGGCGACGCCGCTCCCCCCCGAGCGCCCTCCAGACGGGGACTCCGCCAACGGGCACTGAGGCTCTGCGGCACGGCGAGCCCGACCCTCCCCGGTGCGGGCGATGCTGCGACGCCCAGAGGAGGCCTTGAATGGTGGGCTGGTCCTCCACCTCCGCCACCACAAGCAGGAGGGGGAGGGGGTCCTCCTCCTCCTCCTCCTCTCTTCCTCCTCCTCATCCTCCACCTCCTTCCCCCCTCAAGCTTATGGTGGTGGTGGTGGCGGAAAACAAGCCAATCACTAGAATGGCAGCTCTCGGCCGGTTCCCGAGGCACCCGTCAGTGAGCACCCACTGCGGCGCCGCGGAGCAGATGCATCGGCAAAATAAAAAAACGCGTCCCAAGCCAGGCCTCCACTCTGTCCACGGCGATCCCAGGCCTCCTCCTGGACATCCGATGTGGCCAGGGCCTGGGCGCTGCAGCTAGCCCGTAGAATAAGGACGCACGAAGAGAAGAATGCAGGAACCTTGGAGGGCAATGTTGACACTTTGCGAGCGGGGCGCAGCCAGAGAGAGCGGCCAAGGATTGGCCGAAGGGGAAGGATGCAAGGATAATCTTGAAAAGTCGTTCATCCTTACTAGACTTGTTGACTGTAGTGGAAGATTGCCCCTTTATCCAACATTCAAGTCGCCGCCGCCGCCGCGGCCACCGCCGCCGCCGTCGTCGTCTTTGTCGTCGTCTTCGTCCTCGTCCTCGTGGAGGGAAGGACATGATAGGATTGCCTTGTTCCGTGCAGCTGAAGCTCGCCGCGCCCCTCGCGCGAGTGCTGCACCCCATCGCTGCCAAACTGGACAGCGGGTCCTGAAGAGAAAGGGGTCCTGACCCTTGGGACCCCCCTGAGGCCGTACGACGATACACGTGGCTCCTGAAGCCACCCGAATTCAAGGGAAGCAATGGGGTTCAGGACCCCGATCCCCGCAGGACCCATGAGCCTCGTGGCAACCTCCGCGCCAGGGCCCCGCAGCGCCCGAGGGTAGCTCCGCCACGCCGCGGCACCGTCGCCAGGGCTGAGCCGTCTGTGCAGTGCAAACCTCCCGCCCACCTCCATTCCCTCTCCTCCACCATCCGCCCTCCGCCCTCCGCCACCTGCCCTCCGCCACTCTCCTCCCCCTCTCCTCCGCCTTCCGCCCTCCGCCCTCCGCCACGTGCCCGTCGACCTCACCCCCCTCCTCCGCGAAGACTCGCTCCGGCCACTGAAGGTGTGCAGCGGTGCTCATCCCTCTTCTCGCAAATCCTTTTGTCGGCTGTCATCATCTGCGGTGATAGATTGCTTGTTCGATCGGCACGTCCCCGGTCGTGCACGAATAGTGTAACCACTGCAGCGTTGGCGACATGTCAAGATCGGTGATTTGCTCCCGTTGTTCAGGAGTGGCGCTATCGCCCAGGCACGGGCCACACTTCTCGATGCGAATGGTTCCTCGCCATTGCCACCACCCCCTTGCCACTTCTCCGCCCTCCGAAATGTTCCTCATCCTCCTTCTCCTCCTCCTTCTCCTCCCCCTTTCCCAACTCCTCCCGACTCCTCCGGCTCGTCCGACTCATCCGACTCCTCCTCTTCCGCTTCTTATTATTATGCGGAGTAGTATTAGCTTTCGTAGCCTTAAAGCTCGCATCATTATGATTATCATTAAAATGACCGCTCTTTGAATTCATTGGACTCTCCTTATTCGTATCATTACTCCTATGGTCGATGTTACTCTTATTATTCCCAATATCCTAAGATGGCGTTCTTGTTATTACTCTGACCGCGCAGGACCTCTCACTTCCCCTCCTCCCTCTCTGCACCAGACAATGACGATGATTGTGGTGAGAGTATAGTGTGAGTATGATGGTGATGGTGAGTGATGGATAAGTATGATGATGACGACGACGACGACGATGATGATGATGATGAGCAGATGATGAGGATGTCTCGAGCAGCTTGCTGGTTTCAGCACCCCCAAAGGGGGGCCGCCAGAGGTATTGCACGGCCTCCGCTCGCGCCCAAAATGGCGGGGATGTCTCGAGCGGTTGGCCTGTTTGCATGCTCAACATCCTCCGCTTTCGAAGGAGATTTGGAGGATGTCTCGTGCAAGGCGCCTCCTCAAGGGGGGGCCGCCAGGAGTATTGCACGGCCTCCGTTCGCGCCAAAATGGCGGGGATGTCTCGAGCGGTTTGCCTGTTTGCAGGCTCAACATCCTCCGCTTGTCTCGAGCGAGGCGTTCACTTTCGACCCCCAGAGGCCAGATTTTGAGGATGTCTCGATTGGTTTGCCTGTTCTGGTGGCCAGACTCGTGGGCACAGATTCTCCCCAGGATGCAACAGGAGGCTCCAGCAGGCTCCAGGAAGCCCCAGGAAGCCACATGAGGTCCGAGGAGGCATCAGGAGGCCACAGGAAGACTCAAGCGGCCACAGGATATCCCAAGAGGCTCCAGGAGGCCCCAGGAAGCTCCAGGAGGCCTTAGGAAGCCACAGGACGCCCCAGGAGGTCACAGGAAGCGCCAGGAGGCCCCAGAAGGCAACAAGAGGCCCCGAGAGGTCCCAAGACCAGGAGCCTCAGAAGGCAACAGGAGTGGTTCCAATCCCATGTGTTTTACGTATGCTCCTATAGATGGGGCCTCACCTGGAGCACGGATCCTTGATGTTATACGTACTCGTATATAGATTATCCTTCTCCTGTGTATACAATCCTAAATGTTTTGTATATGTTCCTATATACTGGGCCTCCTCTGGGGCACGAGCCCTTGGTGTTTTCGCGTGTTCCTATAGATTGTCCTTCCCCTGCGGCTCCAATCCGCCATGTTTTATGTACGTTTGTTCCTATATATACATATATATGTGTGTGTGTGTGTGATCGCGGGCCCAGAGCCCACGCCACCCCCCCCCGATGGGATGGGTCCCAGGGCCCTCGGGCCCCCCCCAAATGGGATGGGGGGGGGAGGAGGAGGAGGAGGAGGAGGAGGAGGAGGAGGAGGAGGAGGAGGAGGAGGAGGAGGAGGAGGAGGAGGAGGAGGAGGAGGAAGAGGAGGAGGAGGAGGAGGAGGAGGTTAGCAAAGTTGACGGTCGCGCGCGGCCCTCCAAGCGCGGGTCGCCCTGCGCTCGAGGACCCAAGGTTAGCGTTGCACTGCGCGCGACACGCGCGCCTGATCTTCCGGCACTAGGGATCTGTGCCCCTCTTGACCCTGGCCGCGCCCTCTCGCTCTCGAGAGGCCATCCGCGGGCATCTTTTCTGTCTCTATCCGCGGGGGGGTATCCTGATCTCCGACGCACTCGACGACGCACACCTCCCCCTCAGCATGTAATTGGCTGGATCTGCTGTGGATCGACCCTTCGCCGCCGCCCAGGCAGAGGCCACCTTGTCCTCCAGGCTGAGCACCTTGGACCGATGCGCCCCAGCGACCACTGCCAGTCGAGATAGGACGCGCAAGGCCGCGCTCCCTTCGCCCAGCACGATGTGATCAGCTCGCTTCCAGCGCCCGGCCCCCACGGGCACCCGCTTCGCCTCGCTGTCGACCCAACCCCTGGCGATGACGCCGACGGGCAGGTGCGGCTCTAGGGGCGAGGGCCCCCTGCCCAGCACCTTCTGCAGTTGGCCTGGCTTGGCAACCGCCGCGCCTGGCCTCGCGCCCGCGCGCCATAGCTCCTCCATTTGCGCGCGGCTCGCGACGTTCACGACCACGCCGAAGCCGCCCGCGTCGAAGTCCCGGGCGCCCTCGGCGTCGCAGGCGAGAAGCACCCCGAGCAGCGGGGCCCCGAGGTCCGCGCACAAGCCCATGGCGCCCCTCTGCATGGCTATCGCCTCGGGTCGGGCAGAGGGCCATCACCTGCGCCGGCGGCGGCCCTCTTGGCGCGCGAAATGGAACAGGCGCCACGGCGCCGACAGCCAGTGTCTGGCCGGCAACGCGGCCCAGATCCAGACGCCCAGGACGGATGCCAGCTGAAGGTGCACCCATTCCCGATCGGTCATCACCTTCAGCGCCTCGCACAGCTGGGCCGTCTTTCGCCTCGGCACTCGCGCCCGCGCGGGGCGCGATTCGATCTCGCAGCCCGCGACGCGGTCGGCCAGGCCGTGCCCCCGCGGTCCTTCACCACGAAGCCAACGTCCTGCAGCGCGCCACCCACCTGGTGGACCAGCTCGTTGACCTTCGCCTCGCCGGAAACCTGGGAGCCCCCCTCGGCGGAGACCAGGCCGTCGTCGATGCGCAAGTAGAAGCTCGTGTCCGGCCGGCCCAGTGCCACCCCCCTCTCGCGCGAGGAGGCCTCGCTCAGGAAGTGGAAGGCGCCCTTGTCCAGCTTGGCCGAGAAGCTCGAGATCCTAGGACACCGAACTCCAGACCGCTGGTGGCCTGTAGGGCCCGCGCCGCGATTCGCCGCGCCCGTCGGCGCCCTCGCCGCGCCCACCGCGCCGGTGGCTAGGCGGCCAGCTTGGTGGCCAAGAAGGTACCGTTGACCTTGCCGTAGCTCTTCTCGTGCGAAAGGGCCCCGTCGCACCTTCTCGCTCCGTCGGTCGCCCACTTTACAGTTTCTGTGACTCTCGCAGGCTTCTGCGAAACCCCACCCATCATGCATTGGTCGAACGAAAACCGCTTCGCCTGTGTCCTCTCCTCCAAACTCCCCAGGATCTCCGCGTCGAAGATCGAGGGGCGGGGCTTCTCTCCAGGGCCCCAGGGGCGCTCGAGCCCCCGCGCCCCTCCACGGCTCGCCGCGCCGCCGCGCATCGCCCAGGCGCTCGGTCCCCCTGGGCGTCAGCCGCGTCCGAGGCAGGCCCCAGCAGCACTTGCCCCGTCGGCGCAGCGGGCGCGGACTCCCCGGCCCGAAGCGGGCCCCGCCCCAAGCAGAGCAGGGGGGCCCGCCGAAGACCACGCCCACCAGCCCCTCTGTCATCAAGGGCCACAACTGCTCGAAGGTGCCCACCCGACTCGGGCCCCGCAGCGCGCCCACCGCCAGGTCGACGGACATCATCAGCAGGACCAGGCCCAGATCCCCCATGAACATCTCCAGATAATACTGCGCGCCCTGAGCCCACCAGGGGCCCACGAAGAGGCGCATGGCCACGAAGACCCCTGCCGCTCTGCAGCTCGGCCTGCCGCGCTGCCTCGCGCCACCCCTGCCGCGGGATAGTTGTCCGTCTCGGGGGGGGGGGGGGGCGTCGCGCCAGCCGCCGATCGGCCCGCCTGCTGTCGTCGACCATCCAGTAACTCTCTATACACTTGAGTCGCTGCTCGCGGCCCTGGCTCGCGAGCGGGCGCCGCAGCGTCATGGCGCACACTCTGGCGTTGATCGCCATCAAGATACGCGCGCCGCGGGGGCTGCCCATGCCCGGCCGACGCCACGCGGGGTGGACCCAGGACACAGGTTCCAGCGCGGCCCGCTGAGACGCGGCGAGACGGCCCCAGACGGACCGCGCCCAACGCGCCCAACGCGCCCAAGACGGGGGCACACTCTGCCAGCCCCGCATCCAACGCGGCACCTCCACGAAAGAGAAAGCGCTGCTCTCGTCGAACGCCGCCGCCGCCCAACGGCCCGATGGGGCGCGCGGGCGGCCCCCGCACCGCCCCCGCGCAGCCCGTGGTCTGACCGCCACCTCACATCCTTGAACGCGTAGTTGGCGGCCACCACCATGATGATCTTCCGTTGCCGACCTCCCGACCCCTTGCCCACTGCGCTGAAGACGCCACACCTTCGGCGCCCCCGAAGTGCCAGAGGTTCGGCGGCATGTCGCGGCGCCCGAAGCACCGCTCGCACCCCTTCTGGCACCCGCCCACGAAACCGAACATCTGCTGCAGCTCCTCGAAGACCACCTGGCCCCTCAGCTCGGCGCGCCCCACCACGTTGGTCTCCTCGCTGTACTACATGGCCTCCTCGGGCCCCAGCGCGTCGAGCATCTTCGCTCACTTCGCCTCCTGAGGCTCATCCACATCCCGCGCTCGCAGAGCCTCGTGAGCCGTCGCCCTGGTCGGCTTGCCGTAGCCGACCACCTCCGCGCGAGCTAGCTCCAGCACCGCCGGGGCGCATGTCAGACCGCACTCCTGGCGCGCCTCTACTTAGCTTCTCTCAAAGCCACCCTATGCTCCTGGCCACGCAGACCCCGCATCTTGTCCGAGAGATTGCCGTCGCGGCGGAGTCGGGCGAAGCCCCCCACGCCCGCGGAAGCGATCTCGCGCGCGCGCTCGTTCGCGAGAGACCACAGCGCGAGCTTCCGCTTAAGACGGCGGCGCAGTCGGCTTGACCGACCCCCGCCCCCCGAAGGCTTCGCCACCAGCATGATCAGCAGCAGCGCCTCCTGCCCTGGCGTCGCCGAGATCACCTGCTGCAGCGTCGGGCCCGTTGCGCAGCGCACCTCGGGGGCCCGCGCCGCCGCTCCGCCCCGCGCCCCGCCCGCGCGCCCGGCGGGGCGCGCGGCTGGCCGCCAGGCCTTGGAAGGGGCGTTGCCCGCCCCCCAGGCCTCCTAGGCCACCCTCGCCACCGCGACCGCTCTGACCGTCGCCATTATCCTTCTTCTTGCGGCTGCGGAACTCGGACTCCACTCGCTCCCGGCGCTGGTGCTCCGTCCGGGAGTGCGTCGTCGCAGAAGCCACCACCCGCTCGGGGGCCACGTCCGCCGAGCCTCCAGGTGACGCGCAGCCCAGTATGGCCCCCACGCGGTCGCCACCCCTCTGCTCACATGCGCACGACGCCAGCCTCCTCACGGCGAGCTCCATCGTGTCGTCGACGGCCAGCACCTGCATGATCTCTACGTCGCTGCTGGCGCAGTCCTTGAGCCTGAAGTCGCTGGTGGTCGACAGGGCCCACAAATCCACCCACGCGGGGCTGCTCCGACTGCCCCGGCACATCTGGGCGATCCAATCCCTCACACTCGATGAGCCCTCGCCCCGAATCATCCGATTGATCTCAGGGGCGGCCCTCTGGAAATCGGCTGGCAAGCTAGACCCCCGGCGCGTCTCCTCCGACCCACTGCGCGACGCCGAGAGGTCTGGCGAAGCGCCCTGGGCCCATGGGCCGCTGCCTACGGGCAGGGCCGCCTGGTAGCTGAGGCGGTCGAAGGCTCCGATCAGCTCGGCCCCCCGCGGGCCCGTCGTCGTGGCGGCGCCCAAGTAGCCGAAACCAATCAGAACGCGCTCGATATCCCCCTGGAGCTGCCCTGAAGCCTCGATGGCCCAGACGCTCTGCCAGAACCTGCGGCTCCACTGGCAGTCGGACGCCTTGGCTCCGCTGAAGGCCCGTCAGCAGCTCCTTGATCTGCCGCGCCTGCGGGGCATTCTGAGCTCCCCGGCGGTGCTCCGGCACGGCGCCCGTGCCCACGCCTGGGGCCGCCGCCACCGCTGGGGCGGGGCCTGGGGGCGGGGCCACGCGGGGGGCGGCGCACCCGCGGGCGGCACGACTCCTGCCGCCGCACCTGTGGCCCCCAGCCCTCCTGGCCCCGTCAGCAGGCCCGTCACGCCTGGCACGAAGGGGATCCCTGGCGGCAGTGCACCGCCATCAGCTCCACCGTCGTCCGTCGTCATGTCGTAGCTCGGGTCGGGGCTTGCGCCTGGCGCTCCTGAGCCTCCGCTGAGGTGCAAGGCCTGCATATGCCCAATCATCTGCCCCAGCGGTTCGGCCTCAGCCGCCTGGTCGCAGTACAGACGCCAGCCCTGGCGTACAGCGAACCAGGCGGCCGTCGGCCCCGCAGCCATGCACAGCGCCAGCCCGACCAGCCTGCTGCGGCCCGTGGTCGCCTGCTGCGCCACGAGGCTGCCCACGCCCGCGGCGAATGCCAGCGCCGTCCAGACGGCGGCCCACGCCCTGCTCCCTCGCGGCTCGGCTGCGGCCGGCGGAGCTGGCGGGGCAAGGCCGCCCTCGGGCGCCATCCCAGGCAGGCAGCGGGCGCCTGGGTCTGAAGCGCCCGCAAGAGACAGGAGGGGGCCAGCGGATGGAGCCCCTCTCCCCCTTTGCTCAGTGGATCAGTGTGCCTTGATCTATTGAGCAGCGGCGGCGGCGAGCAAAGGCCGGGGACATTCGACGCGCCGCACAAGACATCCCCACCCGATGATCCCATTCGCTAACCTAACTCGAATTAAACGTTCTTAGACTCACTCACCCATGTATACATGTGTGTAAATATACATGTATATACACATACATACATATATACATACATATGCACATGTATAAATATATATGCATGGCATGAGCTACTTGGTGGTGCAATCGTGGCAACATCTGTGGTGCAACGTGTTTTGTCTGGTGCGGGCTACGCTGTGTAATAGATAGATGTGTTTGTGTATATATCTATATATATATATATACATATGTTTTGCGCCATTTATGTGGCACGACCCACCTGGCAGAACTTGAAGTTGATAACTCTATTGCACGCGCAATCGTTCCACCATCCCACCCGCAACTTGAGTGCAAAACGCTTGCGGGAGCGAGTGCGGCGACTGCTTGGCAGTGGCTGGCCCATTCCTGCGGCCGCGTACGCGCGCTGGCCGGCGCAGCTGGCTGAGCACGGCCGCTGTGGCCGCGATGGCGCTTACCGATGGGAATCCCAACGCGCAGCGCGGCCAAGGCCACGCTGGTGCGCGAGCGCTTCAATGCGGGTCCGTGGCTCGGGCGGGCGCGGTATCAGGATAACGTCGACAGCAACGGCGACGATGACGACAATAGCGACGGAGGTGGCGATAATGACGACGATGGCGGCAGCAACGCCAATGACGGTTTAGGATGATGTCAGCATGCGCGCGCGGCCGGCGCGCGCGAGTGGCCCGCATGGTATCATTTGATTAGGACCGTGCCTCCCCACCAAAACCCAGCAAGCTCGCAAAGGCGTTCGAACGATTCCGACATGCGCGCGCGAGGGGCCCGCTTGGTCGCATTTTCTGAACATGTTGAAAACCGCTATGTTCGCAAGAATTCGCAAGAACGGGCGCAGATTCGTTGGACATAAACTGAAAGTATGTGCTGTTTGTATGTATTCGGGGGCCTCGACACCAATGGTTTGGGATTGAGTTTGACATGCGCGCCCGACAACGCGCGCGTATGGATTTGTCATGATGCTGCAAAAACGTATAGGAAGCAAATTTCTTTATGAACTAGCACGCCTGTGCTATTATTTGACAGGGATGAGGGGGCGCTACCGAGAGTCCTGGGGTGGTATCAAGTCAAATAAAAAAGTGAACGATGAGGCAGAACCAAATGTAACATTACGATTCCAAGGGGAAGCGACAAGCCCAGCATCGAGAGGGCGGTAGAGGCTCTTCTTTTCTTACAAAGCACGAAATACATGGTGCAATGTATGCTGTGCCATGTATGCGGTGTAAGCTACGTGGTGCAATCTATGTAGTGCAGTTGGTGTTGGGCAAGATCTGTGGTGCAATGTATGCGGTGCAATCAATGCGGTGTTTTTTTCACAGTGCAGAAGTTGAAATTGTCAACCCTGGTTACAAATCCATGCGGCGTCGACTGCGATGACTGCTCGGCGTTGGCTGCTGCATCGCTGCGGCCACGCTAGAGCGCAGGCTCGCGCGCAGAGCGGCCAACTGGTTTGGCGCCACGGAAGCGGCCGCGGTGACGCTGACCGCTGGGGACGTCCCAAGGCATCTCGCAGGCCGCGCTGACGCGCGGGCAATTCACTGCGAGTCGGTGATTCGGGCGTGCGCGCAATAATGGCGAGGCTTACAACGGCAGACACCATGGTTACAGTAGCGATGATGGTGACGATGACGACGATGACGACGGCAAAGTCAATGACGGCGCTGACTCTGATAACTCACACGACAACGATGTTGTCCACATGTCGGTGATGAAGGTTTCGGGAGGATTTCGACCTGCGTGCGCGGCCGGCGCGCGCGAGTGGCCCGCATGAAATAATTTGGCATGGATCGTGCTTCCTCCCCCAAGAAAACGCACAAAAGCGTTCGAATGATTCCGTCACGAGCGCGCGAGGAGCCCGCTTGGTCGCATGTGATGCACATGTTGGAAACCAATAGTTTTCCTAAGATTTCGAACGACTTGTGTTGTAAAAACCTGTGCTTCGTGGGTTCGGAAACTCGACCTTGAAATCCTTCCAGTACCTCAGCGTTTTGAAAAATGTCGGCATGCGCGTGCGACGACGACGCGTGTCCACGTTGTCCCACTTGTGCACAGGATTGCTGGGATCTGCGAATTTGGGACAACGCATAATCTTAATTGACAGGGATGATGGGGAGGCGATACCAGCCTGGCGAGTTCAGATTCAAAGCGAACGATGGGGCAACATCAACTGTGAATTCTACTCTGCGAGACACATCATAATTCCGTTTGAGACAAGAGGATATGCGTGGTGCAAGCCATGTGCTGCAATCGAGGTGGCGCAGCGCAAAGCAACGCAAAGCAGTGCAACGAAACGCGATCGCAATGAAACGGAGGGGGTGCAACGGGGCGGCGGCGACGGGCCGCGACGGGGCGGCCAGACCGACAGCCAGGCCCAGGCGACGGGCGGCGACGAGGCGGCGTCGGGGCGGCCGGACCGAGAACCGGGCCCAGTTCCTTGGAACACAAGCAGAGCCCGAAGCACAAGCACTGCTCTGGGGCTGGGCAGAACTCCCTGTGGCAAAACGTGGCTCGGCGAAAACGACCTCGGGCCCAAGCCTGGCGGGCGCAAGCCTGGGGAACGGCGGCCGCGGTGCCCTCTCGAGAGCCGAAACTGGACAATTCACTGATCGACGCGTCAGAGTGGGAGTTCTGTCCACCCCCGACTGTTTGGATAATGAAACCTTGCAGAGAATCCCAAGAGCTTTCCAAAGCAGCACCCCGAATGAACCTAAACTTTCCCGAACCTTCGAACTCCTTCAGCCCCTTTGAATGGCCTCTGGCGACCCCAGGCCTCACTCGGCCACGCGCCATCAGCAGCGCACACTGCCCGGATCCGGCGCCCGACACTTGGCACCATCGCGTCTCGCGCTGCTTTGCAGGACGAGATGCTCACAGCTCGAGATGCTCGCCTCCAGCCACTGACTGAGAATTGCAGTCGTGATTGCGGGCTCTCGGGTGCACCGCTCAAGCCTCGAGCAACGAGATACCTGTCTCCTACGCCATCGGCAGTGCCACAGAAGCCACCACTCTCTGGGCTCCACTGAGACAGGCAACATATCAGCCTTGCTTGACGGGCCCCTGGTCCTTCAGGAACTGGACGAACTCATTCTGCAGATTATCCTCTCACGCGAGGCAAGAGGATGATAAGCAGATGGGGGGGGGAAGAGGAGAGGAGAGGAGATGAGAGGAGAAGAGAAGAGAGAACATGAGAAGAGAGGAGAGAAGAGGGAGGAATGGTCGAGGCAGGTAAAGAGAAGAAGAGGCAAGAGGAAAGAGCGGGGGAGGAGGAAGAGGAACGGCAGGAGCAGGAGAAGCAGGAGGATCACAGAGGGGCAGGAGTGGAAGAGGAGAAAGGAGGCATCCTCATTCCACTTCATCACCACCTCGCAATAATCGGGATGTTTGCTCCTGACCTCGTTGAAGGTTAAGCCTGCAGGACCCCCGCGGAAACTGCCAGCCTCTCCTCCTCCTGCTCCTCCTCCTCCTCCTCCTCCTCCTGCTCCTTCTCCTCCTCCTCCTCCTCCTCCTCCTCCTCTTCCTCCTCCTCTTCCTCCTCCTCCTCCTCCTCCTCCTCCTCCTCCTCCTCCTCCTCCCCCTCCACCTCTGCACCTCCCCGCCCAACCCACCCAACAGGAGGACGAGTGGGCACCGAATGGGGGAAGCAAGGAATCGATGCGTCCCACCTCGCCCCCCCACCCCACCCCTTCCCCTCGCGTCAGTTATCAGATCCCCTCTTATCCCCATTCCATGTTCGCCTCCTGCCATCAGGCTGGGAGGGGAGGGGTGCGGATGGGTGGGAGGAGGGAGTCTGGAATTATGGAGTTCTGGCTACAAGACGATGTCTTATCTTACTAGAGCCTTCCAACTACGTGCTCATTACACTGGAAGACCGCGCAAACGCTTCTCATTGCTGCTTAACACCTTGGGCCACATGCCTCTGGAAATCCGACTGAGATATTATGAGCGAGTATGTGTGACCTTGTTGGTACACATCTTGCCGAGCCCACGCGACTGAACACTAGCATAGCAAACACATCGGACACAATACCACGAACGCAACTTGCCGTGGAAAGGTGAGCGGAGGGAGGTTTAAAGAAGATAGAGTCAGCATGACTCACTGGGGTAAAACACGGAGACGTGCGCCATTTAGTGAGACAGGCCTTGGAAGCTGATCCACCACACCTAGTGCAGCTCTGCCCATTATCGTCCAGACAGTGGGAGGAGGAGAAGAAGGCGAGAGCAGCAGCAGAGGGAGGACAGGCGACTGACGACAACGCTCCTTTTTCCTCAGGCTCCCGAGCATCGGCGGACATCGCATCGAGCGTCGCCCGCACAATCCTCATACGGACAAAGAAAGCTTTGCGTTCTTGGATCAACACCGCCTGTCTCCTGGCGGTCGGAAGTCGTGCGGCCAACGCAGCGCACCAGGCGACTTCGTCCACGACATGATTAACAGTGACCGACCACCGAGGATACTTGCCTCGGCAGATGGCCTGTTCATCCTGGTGGGAATGAGCAAAAAATGATGAGAGAGGGATCGCAGATCTGCAACAGTTGGCCAAGCATCGCCCAGAAATCTGAGGGGCGCCGCGACGATTACGAAACCACCACACCATTACCAGTACCATCACCACCGCCGCCACAACCCGACACCAACAACACCACCACCACGAACCACCACACCACCACCACCACCACAAACCACAACTACCACCACCTCAACCCACCACCCACCACCCACCACCACCACCGGCACCGCTACCAGCAGCACAACCACAACCACAAACCACCACGCCACCACCACCACCGCCACCACCAATACTACCACCATCACCAACACCAACTCAACCCATCACCACCAACACCAAACCAGCACACAACCACCACCATAACAACTCACCACCACCACTACCACCACCACATCAACCCACCACCACCACCACAATCTACCACACCATCACGCCAACACCGCCACAACCACCACCATCACCACCAAAACCCACCACACCACCACAACCACCACCACCACCACAAACCACCACACCACCACCAACACCACCACCACCGCCACACACCACCACCACAACCAACACCACCTCCACAAACCACCGCCACCACAACCGCCACCCAACGCCACAAACCACCACACCACAACCACCACCACCACCGCCACCACCCCACCACAACATACCACCACCACCACCACCACCACCACCATCACAAACCACCACCACACCACCACCACTAAACCACCACCACCACCACAAACCACCAGCACAACCACTACCACCACAACAAACCACCACACTACCACCACCACGACCACAACCATCGCCACCACAACCTCAACCCACCACCACCACCACAAAACACCACACCACCACCACCACCACCACCACGACCACCACCACCAGCAGCACCCGGCCGCAGATGGCCCGCCGCTGAAGAGCAATGGCCTGTCCTCGTGCACTTGGCCAGGAAGCCCGGGGCCAGCTCAGAGCCAGTGCCTACAACCTGCCAAGCATCATCTGACGGCGGTGATGGGACACTGGTCTACTTACGGGGGAGGAGGCCCCTAAGCCAGAAGGCTGGCTCCATGTCCCCCTGAACCTCGGCCTCCACCACCATGTCCGCTGTATGGTCATAAGCGGCGCTGCCGTTGCTCTCACAACAGCGCCAAATTCGATGCTTCTCCGCCTCCAGCTCGACATGACAACGAGGGCACTTACAAGAGCCGTGACACCATGGGATATCATTATTCTTGCGCCCTCGAGGCCACGCACCCCAGGCAACACACGTGAGGAGAGCCTCAGACAACCTGTGGCCGATGATGGGGACCTCCCTTAGCTGCTGCAAGAGGAGGCGGTAGGAGTCGCAATCGGTTCCATGCTCCAAACCTCCACCCAGTCGATGCTTGCTGGCAACTGCGCACTGCCTGGTAGCGAGGACTTCTTCGAAGTCACGTAAGAAGCCATGGTGCGAATCCAGCGCCGTGATACCTGTGTACATGTGGTCGTCGAACCTCCTGCAGCTACATGACCCGCTTGAACTGTCCACGCCGTGGCCTCAGGCATTGACCACCCAGACTCCACCAGGTGCAGGATGACGACAGAGATGGGCCTTCTGGCCTAGATGGAACGATGAGCAAGCGGGACTGTCTCCAACTGATTGGCAATGGCGGTCCATGTACGACGTACACCAGCCTGATGCTCAGGGTGATCTCGCCACGTGGAAAGCCAGAGGTCCAGGCACTGGGACGGCAGCTTGATGCCGCGGTCCTTGGCCTGGAGCTCGCAGCGCCAACAGCGTGGTCAGGAATATGCCACGAGTCGGGGCAGCACACGCGAGCCCCAGACGGCGCCTCACGAGGACCAGGCGCTGGCTTAAGGTCCCATGGACTTGGAACCCGTAGATCCCAGCGGCCTGAGCCCCCTCAGTCTCCAGGCGTGCAGTCACACGGTATCGGCGAGCAGCTCGAGCAAACCGACAAACGTTGGCACTCACGGCGTCATGTTTCGCATCCCGGTTGCGGCGTGTGGTCCGAGCCAGACGCCGAGCGCAAGACACATCAACACAAAGGAAAGCAACCTGTGCCTGAGGAGCAACCTTGAAACCTGCCCTTCCAACAGCCTTGCATACCCACCTCGCATCAGCAAGATGAGTACGGACAACAATCGATTCAGGTGATACATTCAATGTGCTGCACAAGCATCAACAATGCAGCCGCGAAGTTGGACTCGTACAGCTGAGCGTGACCCTTGCACTTGTGGGGAGGGAATCAGGAGCGGGGAGGGCCATGGGAGGAGGGGAAGTGGGGAGGGGGGGAGGAGGTTGGACCAGTGCAAACCCAAGAGGCATCAACGATGTTGCGACAAAACCTCCGTTCAAGGACCCTCCTTGTAGGTACACATCTACTACGGGAAGTGGCACATTAGAAGACAACCGCATGAGAATCCTCAATCGTGCCACAACACCACCCCTGAGACTTCAACGCCGCGGGTCAACGTGACTGTTGCGCCCTGACAATCCGAAATCGTCACAACGCACCATTCCAAGGACTTCAACTCCGTGGATCAACGTTGCACTTGCCTCCCCACAATCCTAGATCACACCAGAGCACCATCCCTGGGACTTCAACATCACAAATCAGCGCAACTGTTGCGTCCTGACAATCCCAAACCGTGCCAAACACACCATTCCTGCGACTTCAACCTACGAATCCGTGCAATGCTCGCGAACGTTTAAAACGAACGAGCGCGGCGCTATCGCAAGAACCACAGTTTGAAAAAGAACCGCCCCTGTCCGCGAATACGCGCGGTGCTTAGGCTACAACCGAATCCCACCAGCCCTCTGGGCGTAGGTGGTCTAGAACAGATCCTCTTCCACCCCTCCCTCTTCCCCCTTGGGGAGGGGTTTACCCCTCCCCCTACCCCCTCCCCTGGACCTGGACGGGGGGGGCCGCTGGTAGTTAGAGCGTCCCAGATGGCCCAAGACGGCTCCAAGAGCGCCTCAGAGAACCCAAGATGAGCTCCAAGATGGCTCAAGATAGCGCAAGATCGCTCGAGATGGCTCCTAAGATGGTTCCAAGAAGCCCAAAGACGGCCCCAAGATAACTCCAAGTGGCCAAACAGCTCCCCAAGGAGGCCCCGAAGAGGCCAAAATCGTCCCAAAACCTAAGGAAAATCAATGATTTTTGCTTTCTCGCCTTTTCGCTTCCGATGGCCATCCGAGGCCTGGAGATGGTTCCAAGATGGCCCAAGAGGGCCCCAAGAGAGCCCCAAAAGAGCCCCAAGACGGCCCCAAGAGCGCCCAAGAGCACTCCAAGAGCGTTCCAAGAGGGGTCCAAGAGGCGATTTTAGGGGCTTCCGAGGGGGGACGCTAATTAAACCCCCCCTCTTGTTTGATCGATCTCCTCCAAGATGGCCCCAAGAAGCGCCCAGGAAGCCCCAAGAGGTCCCAAGATGGCCCCAAAATGGCCCCAAGAGGCCCCCAAGAGGCCCCCCGGAGGCCCCCAAGAGACCCCCAAGAGGCCCCAAGAGCCCCCCCAGATGCACCCAAGATGCTCCAAGAGGCCTCGGCGAGAATGCCTAATCATTGATTCTACACAGGTTTTAGCCACATGGAGGCCTCTTGGGGGGGGGCACGGATTAAGATGACTCCAAGAGCGTCTGGGAGAGCCCAAAATGACCTCCAAGATGGCTCAAGATATCCCAAGATGTCTCATAATGGCTTCCTCTGTGTGCTGCCCACTTCTCTGATCGAGGCAATTCCTCTGGGCATCGTTTCTGGATGGGCTGGTGGGGATTCGCGAAGCGACAACAATTTTCAAAACACATTGTGAAAAGGAACCGCCTTCCATCCGTGAAATTGCTGCAAACGTTTGCGGCGCGAAGGCGAGAACCACAGTTTGAAAACGGCCTGCCCTCCATCCCTGAAACTGTTCCAAACTTCGAACTTCCAAATGGTGAGGTAACCTCAAGGGGAAACGCCAGGCCCGCCCTACGCACACGACTGGGGGCGCGACAGGGAGGAGTTACTTATAACGAAAAAGAATGGAGGGAGGGAAGGAGGGAGGACGGGACGGAGAAGGCTCCCCCTCGCGGGCCCACTCCCGCCAGGCTGGCGAATGCCATGGGAGCCCCCCTGCCAAGGGAACCGCAGTAACACCCGTCGTCGAAGGTCCGTTGGCCGCTCAGCCACTGGGCGAACTTCTCTTCGGCCGGCGTTCGCGCCGCCTGAGGAGAAGCAGGTGGACGATCACGAGGGAGGAGGAAAGAGAGGGATGATGACAAGCTAGGTGCGCAAGCGTCACATCTGACGTCCTACCCCTCCCTCCCATCCCTTACCGTTGCGTAGATCTCCTCTCTATTCGCATACTCGGATGTCGAACTGGGCACTGACCCCGAGTGAGTACGCGATGCATGGTATAGCACAGCAGAAGAGCACGGCCACAGCCGAAGTCGTCGGGTCGATAACGCAATCCATGTCGTCAACAAGGTGAAAGGGCAACTTGAAATGACAAGGATGGGAAATACAAATAACGGGGATGGAAAGCGGGAAGCGCAAACCGAGATGATCGCTGCAGCGGGAACACGATGCCGAAGGAACGAAAACGCGGAAATGGGACCAGAGCTGCACAATACGGAGGAAATGGAAGCGCGAAGCCGAAACCAACGCTGCAGCAGGAGCACGTTTTGGCAGAACTGAAACGATGAAACGAGGTCAGCACTGCAGCCAGCACGTGATCTGGAAGGACGGAGAGAGGGAAAATGGAGCCAACGCTGTAGAGGGAGCGCCGTTCTGAAAGAACTGAAAACGCTCGATGGGGGGGGGGGACAAAAACACACACACACACGCACACACACATATATCATTCTCGATTCGGCGGCATCATGTTTTTGCTATATGAATATACATGCAAATATATATCTATATATATATATACATATGCAAGACTGCGTTGGCGCTTCGCGCCATGCACCTTGTTCCTTGTAGTTCCGAATGCAGACAGCATGCGTGCGCGTGAACACGGGGCGGGCCACCGCCAAATCGGAACTGGTGAAGAGTTCCTGAGCAGGAGCGACCGGACAACACCAGCTGAGGCCATCTCAGGGCGTTTCGGGGCCCAGAGGCGCGAACATGTCTACGGGGAGTGGTTGGGCTAGCATGAAGCAGGGCCTCCCCCTCCTCTTTCTCCTCCTCCCCCTTTTCCTTATCTTCTTTCTCCTCCTCCTCCTCATCCTCATCCTGTTTCTCCTCTCTCCCCCTGTTTCTTTCATTCCTCCTCCTTCTCCTTCTCCTCCTCCTCCTCCTTCACCTCCTTCTCCTCTACCTCCTCCCTCTCCTCCTCCTCCTCCTCCTCCTCCTCCTCCTCCTCCTCCTCCTCCTCCTCCTCCTCCTCCTCCTTCTCCTCCTCCTCCTCGTCCTCCTTCTCCTCCTCCTTCTCCTCCTCCTACAGACACGCTATTTTCAACGTTCGCGCTGCTGGGCTGCCGGCTTCGAGCCCCAAACAGGCCCAAGGCTGGTCCAAGAAGGCCCAAAAGATTGAAATGTAATGAAAATCCAATTGGAGAATCAACGTTTTTGGTCTTCTCGCCTTTTCGCTTCCGATCGGCTCTTGAGGAGTCAAGATAGCCCCAGGACGGCTCCAAATGAGTCTCCAGACGAGCCCCAAAGAGGCCCAAGACTGGCCGAAGAATGCCCAAAGAATTGAAAATTCGCCGGCCCAACGGGCCAGAGGAGTGCTAAGATCTCCAGTAACTGGTTAACAGTATTCCTAGTTCGCGCGCGCGGAGCGGCCCCTGGGGGCCCCCGGACGAAAAATACCCCAGCCAGGTCCCGGTCAGGTTCCAGTCAGGTCCCCAGAGCGCTCCAAGGGAGGGCCATTTTTCGACACCCCTCACGAGGATCGTGGCCTCCGAGGGGGGAGCCGCAATCGACTGCCCCCCCTCCCGCCCCAAGAGGCCCCCAAGAGCCCCCCAAGAGGCCCTGGGGGCCCCCAAGACGCCGCCAAGGAGCCCCAAGAGACTCCCAAGAGGTCCCCAAGAGGCCCTAAAGAGGGCTCCAGGGCCGGCGGAATGAGCGAAGCGATTAATCAATGAAAACCCATTGGGAAATCAATGTTTTTGGTCTTCTCGCCTTTTCGCTTCCGATCGGCTCTTGAGGCGTCGAGATAGCCCCAATACGGCTCCAAATGAGTCCCCAGAGGAGCCCCAAAGAGGCCTAAGGCTGGCCCAAGAGGGCACTGATGGTCGAACAAAAATTATGCTAACAGAGTTCCCCACATAAAGATATTAACGGTTTCGTGGGACCCATGGGGTACGACATCATCAACACGAAGGAGAAGTTCATCGAACGAGTAAGTACGCACGAAAGGGCAGACGAAAGAAAGGAGGAGGGAGGACAGGTGCTCAGGAAACGAAACCTTGTAAATAGTATGGGTTTCCGATACCCTACTCGCTCAGGCGGGGCCTCCCTGGAGAGGTGGGAAGGGCACGAAACCATGTAAATATTATGGGTTTCCGATACCCTCCTCGCTCAGGCGGGGCCTCCCTGGAGGGGTGGGAGGGGCACGAAACCATGTAAATAGTATGGGTTTCCGACACCCTCCTCGCTCAGGCGGCGCCTCTCTGGAGGGGTGGGAGGAGCACGAAACCATGTAAATAGTATGGGTTTCCGATACCCTCCTCGCTCAGGCGGGGCCTCCCTGGAGGGGTGGGAGGGGCACGAAACCATGTAAATAGTATGGTTTCCGATACCCTCCTCGCTCAGGCGGGGCCTCCCTGGAGGGGTGGGAGGGGCACGAAACCATGTAAATAGTATGGTTTCCGATACCCTCCTCGCTCAGGCGGGGCCTCCCTGGAGGGGTGGGAGGGGCACGAAACCATGTAAATAGTATGGGTTTCCGATACCCTCCTCGCTCAGGCGGGGCCTCCCTGGAGAGGTGGGAAGGGCACGAAACCATGTAAATAGTATGGTTTTCCGATACCCTCCTCGCTCAGGCGGGGCCTCCCTGGAGAGGTGGGAAGGGCACGAAACCATGTAAATAGTATGGGTTTCCGATACCCTCCTCGCTCAGGCGGCGCCTCCCTGGAGGGGTGGGTATTGATATGGGAGGCGGGAGCCGGGAGGGAGAAGGAGAGGATGTTCTGGGAAAACAAGAACCCCATTCAGGATGTGGGGAAAAAACAAGGTGCAGGACAGGCCCGAGGATTCGAAATTCGTTTGGGGGGGTCAGGGGGGGTGCGCCCTTTCCGGGGTCCCTGGCCCAGCCCTATAAACATACATGATTAGGAATATATATATATATATATATATATATACACACACATATACATACATATATACATACATACATATATACATACATACATACATACATACATACATACATACATACATACATACATACATACATACATACATACATACATACATGCATGCATGCATGCATGCATGCATACATGCATACATACATACATACATAAATACGTGCACACAAACATACATCCATACATAAATACCTACACGCATACATACATGCATGCATGCATGCATGTATGCATGCATACATACATACATGCATGCATGCATGCATACATGCATGCATGCTGGCATGCATGCATATATACATGCAGACATATACATGTTTACATACATGCGTACATACATATATATATATATACATGCATACATGTATACATACATACATACATACATGCATACATACATACATACGTACATACATGCATGCATGCATACATACATGCATGCATGCATGCATGCATACATACATACATACATACATGTAGGCCAGGACTCCCCACCAGCGTCTTCAGGGGAGAGAGGAGGGTCGTACTCATAGATTGTGCAGCTGTGGAGCAGGAGGAGGAACGAGCGAGGGAGGGAGGGACAGGCGGAGGCCCATAGGAGGGGTGAGCAAGGAAGGAGGAGGGAGGCAGGAGGGAGGAGGAAATTCCGAGGGAAGGAGGGAGGGCAGGAGGAGGACGGACAGGAGGAGGAGGACCAGGAGGAGGAGGAGGAGGAGGGAGGCAGGAGACGGGAAGAGGAGGGGTCGGTGGTGATGATGATGATGATGATGATGATGATGATGATGATGATGATGATGATGATGATGATGATGATGATGATGATGATGATGATGATGATGCTGGCGATGATGATGCGACGCGGGGCACTGAATGAAGCGTGATACCTGCGCGGCTGCTGGCTTCGGGCGACTGCGGCGGCGGACAAAGAAAGGGAAATCGAGGAGAGAGAGACGGGGGAGACCCAGCAAAGGCGCAGGGGAGGCGCCGGGCCCCCCAGCCGGACCACCAGTGATGGGCCTGGTTTCCACCACCACAGCCATAAGTTGGAGGGGGAGGGGGTCCTCCTTCTCATCCTCCTCCTCCTCCTCCGCCTCGTCCTCCTCCTCCTCGTCCTCCACCTTCTGCCCCCTCTCCATCTTATGGTGGGTGTTGGTGTAGAACAGGCCCATCAACCTGCCCGCTCTGGGCACGCCGCTCGACGGACCAGGCCCACGCGAAGCTTCTGGACTCGGCGGCGAGCAAGAGGGGGAGAGGACAAGGAGAAGGCCTCCTCAGAGGGCGGTGGGGCTTCTCAGAAGCCCCCGCGCCTTCCGAGAAGTCTTTGTCTGTCTTGGGGGAAAGCTCCGAAAACTCTCTCGGAAGGCCCCGGGGGGGCTTCTGAACCTTCTGAGAAGGCCTCGTCCTTCTCACTTCCCCCCTCGCTTGCCGCCGATGGGCACAACACCTAGCAGGCGGGAGGCTGAGCACACGGTCATTGCAACGGCCTTGCTGACGTGCTGCAGCGGACTTCTGCGTGGATTCCTGCCCGCAATGGCGCCTGAAAAACGAAGTTATTTTCGCGTGGATGTTTGTTGTCTTCATTCCTGGCCAAAAAAAATCGCACGAAATTCACCTCGAAATCCGGAACGAAATTATCCAGGACACTCCGGGAACATCCTATCGTTTTCCGAACGAACTCAGCTCTGCGATGTTGACGCGATGACACACAGCGAAGGAAAGAGAGGGGAAGGCAAAAAGCGCCAGGCCAACGCCTGCAACGAACAGGTAACGCGCGGCCACGGAAGTCTGGAAGAGCGAAGGCCTTGAGCGAAACAGCGCGCACGCGAAGAAAGGCCAACGATGTGCAGGCGAGGCGGCGAGCGACGAAAGTATAGGGGGCCACATGCGAACCCTACCCCTACCCCACACGATTTCTGAGCGGGAGAGTGGGGTTCACTTCGTTCGGGAGCTCCCGAGCGAAGTGAACCCCGCCCTCTGCCTCAGAAATCGTAGGGGGTAGGGGTAGGCTTCGCATGTAGCCCCCCACAGAAGGCCAGCACTGAAACATACCAGCGCGCGAGCACGGCAGGCCAAACCTGGGCGAGTGAGCGCACCGTTTTTCGTGCGTCCAGGATGCCGACCCCATTGGGCAGGCAGGAGAAGCCAGGGAGGTACGTCAGCGAGTGGCGAACGGAGGCGACCCACGACGAGGAGGCCTGACTGAGCGCAGATCGCTGCAAAAACTCTGCTTGAATACTGACCGAAGAATGTGTCAGAAGGTCGGAAAACGCAGGAGCAGGTAGGGCAGGGGGGACCCACAACAAGATACTGATCTACGATGCTACGGCATGGGGGGGGTCAGACAGGCGCCTGAAGCTGCAGAGTTGGCCGTAGCATGGCAAGGTGAGACCGAGGCCAGAGCGCAAGCAGGAGTTAGACGGTGTGGCGACACGCCACACAACAAAGAAACTGCACGCCAAGGCAATACGATTGATTGAATGATGGAAGATACGCAAGGCACTAATAAGGCTTCGGGCCAGGAGGACGGCTGGAAAGGCCAAGAAACGACGAACAAGGGAATATGACCAGCGAATTTGTGCTTCCGGTGCCGCATACTGGATCTATCACGGGCGGCACATCAATCCGTTCGAAAACAAGCACAAGCGTCGCCCACGTCACATGCCATCCAAACATCTGTGTTGCAGTAAACGCATTGAGGGGGGCGGAAGAGGGACAAGGGCTGCGACAAGGAAGGAGGGAGGACGGAGAGAAGGACGGGAAGGTGAAGGAAGGGGAATGAGAGAGCGGGAGAATAGAGAGGGGAGAGGCGGGAGGCAGAAAAGGGCAGATCTCTCACACAAAAAACAAGGATAATCACAACAGCATACAATAGCAGCGACTGCCGCCGTAGACATCAGCCAGGGCATAATGGGTGCGGGAATTGCGGTTGATACAGACTACCCCGCCGTCGACCCCAAATATGATTACTTTACAGACGCACTCGGACATACGACTGCCAAGCCTCCTTCAAGAGCATGAGACCCTCCGCTGGCTCAACCACCTCAAACCACGAGGTCACTCGAGGGCCCCCGCCCCCAGAACGCACAAGAACATCCAACCAAAACGGATAACATGAGGGCGCCCACCCTCAACCGCCATCCATCTTATCTCGGCCCGACCGCCCGCACCCATGCGCCCAGATGCCATATGTAGGCCGCCCCGACTGCACGCGCGTGAGAACATGTCCCCGCGCGCGCATGTGCACCCCAAGCTGCTCCACAACCCTGCGCCCCCGATGCCAACTCGCGCGGGATGATAAACTTCGGGGGTCTGGCGGGGATAATCAACTATTTTTCCCGAGAAAGTGATGTGCGTTAACATGATGATGATTATGATGATGATGATGATGATGATGATGATGATGGTGATGATGATGATGATGATGATGATGATGGCGAAGGTCCTGGGCGTTCGCGTAGACTGACATTGTAGATTTTGGCGCATGACTGGTTCGATCGATTTCGAGGCTCGCGGCTACAATTTGCCTGCGCAAGAGAGGTCCTTGGCGCTTTTGGCCAGGAAGCCTCCCTTGCGCGCAGCCTCAAACCACTCGCCCACGCAGGCTCGGCATCCTGCAGGGCCGCCCTTGCGCAGGAGGCACATGGCGCAGGCCTGGGCGGCTGCGATTGCCTCCTCGAAGGTGGCGCGCTTCGGCTCGACCGCCGCGGGGCCTTTGAAGGGCTTGGACTTGGCCTTGCTCCCGGCCGCGGCCTCGGCCTTGGCCGAGTCGTTGCCGGCGGCCTCCTTGAGCTCGTTGATCCACTGGTCGCCTCGGGCGCACATCGCGCTGATGCCCGCGGGCGCTCGGCGGCCCTCGCCTCGAATCTCGCGCAGGACGCGCTCGATCCAACGACTCGCCCACAGGCCGCAGGACCAGGCGTCGGCCTGGAACATCTCGCTGCTCCTCGCAGGGCAGGTCGCGCCAGGGCCAATGGCGCCGAGCTTGCGGGGGATCGTCGCGGCGGCCCAGGCAGGCCACGCGCGAACCCTGCCGCGATTTCTGGGGGGGCGGGCGGGGCACACATCGCTCGGCGACCCCCGATCAAAGTGAACCCTATCTCGCCCTTCAGAAACGGCGAGGTGCAAGTGTGAGTTCGCACGTGGCCCTTTAAGCCTGCGCGGCGTTTTCGGACGGCTGCCCGAAGGCGTCGCGGCGCTCCGCCGCGACACCCCCGCCGACCCTCGAGACCTTGGCGGGCGTTGCTACAAGTGCCCCCATGCCCCGGGCGCCTCCAGGATTCGCTCCAAAACGACGCGAAAAACAGGGGGCACCCTGGGGCAAGAGCAGATGAAGCAATCGCCGACCTTGAGGTAGGCGTAGTGCGCGGGCGCCCCGGGGTGCACGCAGATCAGGACGTGCTCGGCCTTGTCGACTCTCTCGGGCCGGCGCTTCTGCCCCCCAGGCTGCTGGGCGGCGGATTCGCCCTCGCCCCGGCCCTCTCGAGCCCAGGCGACGGCCGCCGTGGGCTCGTCCACCAAAACGCTCTCGGGGACGCCCGCGCGCCCCTCGATCTCGACCAGCAGCGCGCGCACTGCGCCCAGATCGAGGGCGTCGCCCTGGACGATCTGCTCGCAGTTCATGATCGCGTACTCCTTGGCGAGCTCGGTGCGGCGAGCCAGTCTGGTCTGGCGCCAGTCGAGCTTGCGCGGCTTGGGGAACTTGCACTCCTGCTCGATCGTGACCTGTGGCACTCGGGATTCACAGGCACTCGTCAGCTTCCGCCTGCTTCCGCCTCGCGTCGCTTCCGCCTGCGCCCGCCAGCTGTCCGCCAACTTCTGCCGCTTCCGCCGTCGCTTCCGCCGTTCCCGCTAGCCCCCGCTTGCTTCCACCGCCTCAGTCGGAAGCAGGCGGATGCTAACGAGTGCCCGTGAGCCCCCCGGCCTCGCTGCTCTCGATCTGGAAGATCGCCGCGGCCCCCACCTCGAGAACGCGCAAGCGGCGCGCGCCCTCGGTGCCCAGGACTCGCCAGAAGCCCTGCACTCTGCCGCGCATGCCCTCGCGGACCCCTTCCTCGGTGACGCGCGCCACCTTGCCGTGCCAGGGGGGTGCCCGCAAGCTTCGAGGCATGTTTTCTTCTTGGCATTCGCTTGCTTCTTGGCGCCCTTCTCCGCTCGCTTCTTCTGCTTGAACTTATGGGGGAAGCTCGCCTTTGCCTTCGGCGGCCTGCCTGCGAGCTTCGCCTCGGCCGCGCCTCGGCCCAGGTGCTCGAGCGAGGCCCCGCCGCCAGTCTCGGCCATCGCGCGCTGCCACTCGCGCGCGTGCTTGCCCGGGAACTGGCCCGAGAACTCGGGCGCCCACCTGCTCTTGCGCCCACCTGTTCGTTTGCGCCTGATCTGGTTCTCGAGGGCGCGCGGGAACTGGATGCCCTTGACCCGCTCTTCTGGCGTTCTGAGCACGTCCTCCTGCTCGTCGGCGAGCTCGAGGTCCAGTTCTCGGAGCTCCAGGAGGCGAGGGGCCTCGCCCTGCTCGCGGTCCCTGGGCAAGATGCCCTGGTGGAAGCAGTTCCCGTCGAGGGCGATCCACTCGGGCGCGGGCGGCGCGCCCTCGGGCCACCTCTGCGCGCCCCCCAGGCGCTCGCTCGCCAAGCTCTGCTCGACGCCGCGGCCGGGCTCGACGGAGTAGCTCCACGGCCCCATGCCCGCGACGACCTTGAGCTCGCCCTACTCTGTCAGCCGGACCGCGAGAATTTGGTTCGCTCGCGCCCCCTGAATTGGAGCGGCGCCGCGCCCTTGTTCTCCTCGCGGAAGCGGGTGTAGGCCTCGGAGACGCAGCAGTAGAGGCACTCGTAGGG
>CAUYUJ010002760.1:57500-75000 GCA_963575745.1 Prorocentrum cordatum
CCAGGCCGACTAGCGCGGAAAGACGCGAGCCTAGGCCTGAATGACAAGCCAAGGGCAGGTCTGACGTGCATGCAGCAACTGGCGCCTGGCCGAGGGCAGCTGGTCCCTACAGTAAAAAGTAAGGCGCAGGCGGCAGCATAGCAGCACACGGGGCGACCCCAGTACCGCCACCCAAGCCTACAAGCGCATGAAGGCGCGAGATGAGGCCAGGATGGCAGGCCAAAATGGCCAGGCGCCCGACGGCGACGCTGCAGTACACGGGGCTGCCCCAGCACCGCCAGCGAGGCCAACGAGCGCAAGTGAACGTGAGGAGGCCGAGATGGCAAGCCAGTTGGCGAGCCAAGGTGGCAGAGTGCACAGGTAGCCAATTGCCTAGCCTAGGCACAGGCTACATGTGACGCCACGCGGGTGGGGGCGCCGCTATGGGCCCGCCGCACTACAGAACGCAGCAAGTAGACAATTTGGCATGTACTCACGCGGCCTGTCGGGGCCCTGGAACCTGCTGGGCATTATTCCTCAGGCCTGCTGGCCTGTTCCCTGCGCGATGGCGGCGAAGACCTGCGACGGCAGCGCCCGCACCTCCCCGCCGAGGTCGCCACTGCCCCCCGCCTGCCCCGCGGGCCCAAAGATCTGACGCTCGAGGTCTTCACCGAGGGCCACGTTCAGGGCTGCAGCGCTTGGGACCTGCTGCGGGAGCGAGTCCGTCTGCGGCGGCGGGTGCGTCGGCGGCGGCGGCACATCAGGGGGCGCCGTCGGCGGCGGCGGGGGGGCCATGATGGCCGCGGCCTCTGGCGGGACTCCAGCTGGCGGTGGTGGCGGGTCCTCGCTGCCGCGGGCCCCGCTCGCCGGTGGGGCGCCGGCGTTGCGAACGGGGGTGGCGCGCGGGGCGGCCCCTGCACCACCCCCGCCGCCCGAGAGGCTGCCCTCCTTCAAGTTGTGGCGGCGCTCGTAGATCGCCAACTCCCTGCGCGCCATCTCCAGGCGCTCCCTCTTGGCTTTTTTCCGCGCCTTCTTGCTGTAGCCCGCCCATTCAGGGTCGTTCAGTCCCTAGGCGACCTGCGCGTAGAGGTCGGTCCACTCGAACGTGGGCAAGCTCTCCCGGGTGAGCCCCTCCATCAGCACATAGTGGCCCTCCCACTGTGCCTGGTGTGGAGCATAGCGCTTGAAGACGGTGCCAACCGCCAGCGGCTCAACCTGGGGCAGGTACCTCAGGAGGTCCACCGCGCTGACCACTGAGATCCCCTCCTTCTTGAGTTTGTCGTAGCGCAGCAGGGCCTTCAGGTCGCGGATGTCCTCCTCGGGATGCTCCGCGTGCATGTAGTACGCGTGTGGCGGATCCGACTCCTCCTCTATGAACTCGATGCAGACTCCATAGGAGGTCGAGTAGCGCGCACCGCAGAGGCAGCACCAGCGCTGGCCCGTCTCTCCCGCTGCCTCCTGGGCGCATGAGAGCAGCTGTGACCAGCGATCCGAGCGGATCACCGAGCAGCATCCCCTGGGATTATCCCAGGTCTTGCTGGCCGCGCACTTGTAGTACATGTTGAACGTGAAGCCCTTGCCACGGTAGAACTGGTCCGTGTAGTCGCCCATGCGGCGGTAGGCCTCCTGCGCCGCGGCGTTGCCCTGGCACTCCTCCTTCCAGGCACGTTTGTGTCCCAGGTGGGCATCTGCGATCCCCGAGGCTTCCAGGAGACCCCTCTTCAGCCTTCCCACATCCACCTCCGCCTCCTCGCTCAGCGCGTCGAGCCACTTCTGGACTCCGTCCTGCGCCTCGGCGCCCCTCACCATGTCCTCCTTCTTTTCCAGGATGGGCCCCAGGCCGCCCAGCATGTGGGTGCGCATGGTCTCGAATTTGAGGACGCCATAGGCCCGCGCCATGCGCTTCAGCGACTTCTTGGATAGGCCGAGCCGCAGCAGGGGCTCGATGTCCGTTACCTCCTTCACGGTCTGGACCTCGGTCAGCTGGAGCCCCTGGTCCTCCGCGTCCACGTCGGGCTGAGGGTCGTTCTCCTCATCACTGGGAGGTTCTTCCTCGAGGGGCGGGGGTGGCGCGCGGGGCGGCCCTGGCACCACCCCCGCCTCCCTCGCCATCGGGCGGCCCACCTCCCTCGCCACTTCTTCCGTGGCTGGGGGGGCGCCTGTACTCTCGGGGTCGATGCCCGCCCCCACGCCCTCCGTTGACCTCCGCAGGGCAAGCAAGCCTTGTTCTGAGGGCGCGAGCCCCACCAGGACGTCCATGCCCTCCTTGATGTAGTCAAAGCTCGCACGGAACTTCGCCACCCGCTTGGCGGCATGGTCAATGGAGCCTGGGCCTTTGTTCGCGCGCGCAGCGCGCGTCACGGCCTCGTGCTCGGAGATGCCCTGCGTCGTTGCCACGCAGTTCGAGCACATGTACAGCTTGTACTGCCCCTCTTTGCCCCTCCTCAGATCGGGGTATTTCTCGCTGTGCTCTTTGGCTTCCGCATAGCGGCGCATCTCCGCACAGCTGAGCTTGTCCACGTACTCCACCGCCATGATCGCCCAGTCGTCCAGCGCCGTGCACCTCCGACACCAGCCCAGGCGGTGCGGCGGGACCCAGTACGCGCCCATGCAGTGGACGTAGTCCTCCTCCGTCATCATCCCTACGTCTTCTAGTGCGGCTGGTGCGCCGTCGCTCGGCTGGGGGGTCTGGCCGTAAACGGCTGCGTTGCTGCGTCGGCGGTGGCGCTTGCCCCCACGGCCGCTGAGGGCTCCCGCGGTCGCAGCACTCGGGGCCTCGCTGGCGGTCCCGTCGCCCACGGCCCGCTCCACGTCTGCCTCGCTGCGCGTCCCACGGCCGCCACGGCCGCCCACAGCCTGCTCCCTCAGCTGAAGGTTGTGGAGCGCGAGGGTGAGCGCGTCCAGCCCGCGCCGCTGCTCTGTGGTGAAGTCGGCATACGTGGCTGCCTCCGCCAGGGCGGCTGATGTCACTGGCACCACCGCCGATGCAGGCATCGTCGAGGCGCCATCGGAGGCGGCGGCCCTGGGGGCGGCCCCCGTACCGCCGCCTCCATCGGCGTCCTCAGCGGGGGTAGCTGATCCCGCGTGCACCGTAGGTGCCGTCCGAAAGGTCGCCGCCTCGGACACCATGTCGTACTCCTCGCCTTCGCTCTCCGACAAGCTTACCTGCTGGACAGGGCGCTGCATCGGTCTTGCTTTGGAGGTTGGTGCCTCCCCCGCGGCGCACGTCTTTGCGGGCCACGGCATCGGCACAGGCTTCGAGAACTTGGGCGCCATCACTTGGTCGGGTGGATGGCACGAGAGGTGCAGCTCGAGAGAATGTGCGAGGCAGTTACTCACGGGCCAAACAGCTGACGGGGGGGAAGGGGAGGGGAGGAGGCTGCACACCGAACCAACATGGGGCGGCCAACTGCCAGGGCGGGACAAAGGTGACACAGGAAGACGATGGGCTGAAACCAGCGGTTCTAGATGCGTGGGACCCGTGCATTATGTTGGCGGAAAACGGCCTGACCCCCGTTCGGGGCCCTGGACGGGCAGGAGAGGGGGGAGGGGAACGAGGAAACCACGTCGCGGGCGGGCGACAAAGCGGGCGGCGGGCAGCCGACGGCCCCAGGACCCGCGGGGGGGGCCCGACCTTCAACGCCTCTTGACGCCTCTTTAGCCAGCGGCCTAGGGCAGGTGCTGTTGGTTGCATGAAGGCTCATCCCCGATGGGCAGCGAGACCACCTCATGCCAAAGATGACGAGCATCAAAGATGAGGCATGTCGGGACCACAACACGCGCAAAGCAAGGAGGCAACACACCATGGTGCGCAGGCCAAACATGACACTACAGAAGCGCGCTGTGTGCGCGACCTGGAGACTGAGCGAAACCTTGCACACTGCAGAGGTGGCAAACTTGTTATGACCACTCAGGGCTGCGGGAAAGAGGACGGGGAGAGGTGGGCCAGCGCTCGCATGCAAGTGGGGCGGTGCCACAGCTAGTCAAGACTGGACGCTCGGGGCGGCCCCTGCATCCAGTCTCGCTGCGTCCTCCGTCGCCAGGGCGACCTGCTCCGCAATGTGCCCCTGCAAGGCGTTGGCTACTGCCGACCGCAGGGCTGCACGAGCCGCGGGCCGTTCGGCCTCAGCCAATTCCCCACGGCACGGCGCGGCCACGTCTCCGCCTCTGCGCCCCAGCGGCCGTTGACATCTAGGACAAAGGGCACCAGGCCCGAAAATAGGTACCTACGGTGCTTCACTTTCTCTCTGCGCTGCAGGGCTGCCTGGCGCGGCCGCCCCGTCTGGGCCACTGCCACCTCGTCCACCAAGCTGATGTCGAGGCAAACTCGGCCATGGATGCCTCGATGGTAGACCACGTCCAACGTGGCCGCCCCTTGCTCCTCCGTGTACCACTCTGGGATGACCTGCCCCAGCAGGGCATGATGGCCCACCTCGCGCAGCCAGAGCGCCACGGCGTCTCGAATGGCATTGTGGCGTCGCGTCGGGCCGCCTCCCCTGGGGCAGTTGAGCGCATGAGCGCCCCAAACGTCCACCGCGCGGCCGCACGTCGGGCCGTGCTGCGCCATCGCGCGGGTGGGCGCTGCTGGTCGGTTCTGGCACGTGCACTCGGACTGCAGCAGCGGCAGGTGCATGCGCCTCTTGGCAGCAATGCAGAACGCGTGGTCGGCGAGGGGCGAGACCCCTCGAAATTATCCAACCAGGCGCCCGCTGAGCTGCCCGAGGCACTGTGCACCGCCGCCGCTGCCGTTACTGGCAGCGCGGCCGTGAACGTCTTGGTGGCGTGGTCCCGCACGTGCTGGGTGTACGTCTTCTGGTCCTTTCCCTCCCGCCCCTCCAGAAGGCCCTGCCAACGGTCGCTCTGAGGACGACGGCCGCCAGCCAGCCGCCCCTGCTCCTCGTCTGCTGCTGAGAGGGCACGGCCAAGGCCTGGCCACCTCCGAAAGAGGCCGATCGTTGTCGATTCTCGGAGCTCCTGGGCTGCCACGTGAATCCCAGCTTCCCAGGATGCCAGGAGGGCGGCTGGGCCGCGCTGCTCAGCGCTGCCACAGCCCAGGCCCCCGTCGCTGACCTTCATGAAGATCTGCTCCCTGGGGGCCGCCGTGACCCCGAGCAAGGCGTTGACGAAGGCGACCACTCCGTCATCCACCCTGCGGCTCCATGCCGCCGTGAGTGGGAGCGCCCGCTGGATGTGGACGCAGGCGCCCCTCGACCAGATCCGCATTAGCTGGAATGCGTCGAAGGCAGAGAGCCCATGTCCGCGAAGCGTCAGCAGCTCCTTGAAGTAACGGTCCTGCTTCTGGAGAAAGGCTTCGCCGCAGGGGGGTGGCGTGGCGGCGCTCGGGGCGGCCCCAGCGCCGCCAGCCTGCCCGCGTCCTCCCTCATCGAGGTCCTCTGGGACGGCGAAGTCCGTGAGTGGGACGCCCCTCCAGTCGGTGCCCACGTCGTGGTTCGCGTAGGCCAGGGTGGACCCCACCGCCTTGAGCTTCTGGACACGGTACTGGGCGCACTCTGCAAACTCGGGCGGCAGGACAGCTTGGGCGTCGGGGGACCATCTGGGTCTTGAACATCTTGAGCTTCATCCCGTGGGCTTCGATGCGGGCGCGCCACGCATCCAAGCCACGGAACACGGCGGCCGCGGTGCCCACGAAGTACGCGTCGTCCAGGAAGGCTAAGCAGTCCCCTTCCATGTCCACCGCGCGCACCGCCACGCGGCCGATGCTGAGGGTATCCGCGGTACCAACCGCGTAGAAGCCTGGGCTCATCGGGCAGCCCTGGTCGAGGCCACGGATCTGGTCGACCAGCTGGGCGGGTTGCGACCCGCCCCCCGCCACGTGGCGCGTTCGGGCGGGGAGCCAGGCTTCCGCCAACGGGGCCAGCGCAGGCACCTTGGTGCGCACGGCCTCCTTCACCAGGTCGCGGGGGATGTTGCTGAACGCATCCCCGAGGTCCACCGCCACCGCCCACTTGCCTGGGCTCGAGTTGGCCATCGTGCATAGGCGTCGATGGAGTGCACCACATCCGTCCTTGGCGAGGCCGAACTGCTGGTCTCCCACCGCCGTCCGCATGTCCTTGTGGTGGACTTTGGCGGCACTGCGGCCCACCATGCGGCGGGTGACATTTCCACAGCCCAGGACTCGCACATCCCCAGGGGTTGCCTTGGGGATGCCTGTGAGGCGCGCCGCCGTCATGGCGGCTAGCGCCTCGGGGGGGAGGTCCCCGATGGCCAGTCGAGCCAGCGTGTTGGCCACCGCCTCTGCCCCATCCTCGTCGTGCTTGAGAGGGGCCCAGTGCTCGTAGCGTCCTCCTCCAGGCCCCGCCCCTCCACGGCGGGGGAAACGGCCAAACTGACGTTTGAAGGTGGTTGGCCACACGGCGGTGGAGTTCTGCTGCGCCGTCGAGCTCGCGGGGAGCTGCGGCTGGCGGCATCGCCACGTCGGCCCCCGCCCCTGCGGCCCCTCTCCCTGGCCCACGCGGGGCGGCCCCAGTGCCAGGGAGAGGGCCCACTCGCCTGGACGAGGCGCCTCGGGCTGCTGGGTGGTGCTGAACTTCCTCGCCACCGCCGCTGCGTCCGCCATGTCCCCCTGGGGCCACACTGCCGCCGCCGCCCGAGACATCTCTCCCGCTCGTGCGAGCTCGGTGACACGGCGCACGCGGGCTGCGACGTGATCCTCGCGGCCCTTCGCGGTGACCGCGGTGCGCGTCTGGTCCTCCATGGAAAGCCAGGCGACGTCCCACTGGCCGTCCTGGATCCACCGCAGGCGCTCCTGGAGGCGCCCCCGTCGCGTCGTCGGGGTCGGGGTCGCATTTTCGCTGAACAGCAGTCCGTCCAGCGAGAGGAACACCTTCCATAGCCTCGTCAATGTACTCGACGACTGAGCGTCGTTGCCCTGGCGGGCTTGCTCAATTGCCAAGCACAACCGCACCTTCACGTGGCTGACGGCTGCCGCCATGCTGTCGGGGATCATGGCTGTGGTGGGCGCCCCTTGGAGCAGGATGCGGCCCCACCCGATGGCATCCCACCAATCCAGGTTGACGAAGCCCACCTCGTGGTACGCGTCCTCACTCGTCACCTGGTCGTCCAGGTAGTCGTCGTAGACGCCTGTCTCGAGTCCGCCATCCTCGCCTGCTTCCGCAGGGACGTCGAGTGGCGGTTGTAGGATGTCCGCCGTGGTCGGCACCGCTGCCTCGGCCGCCCCCAGAGGAGTCCCCCGCGCGCCTGGGCCGTACGCTCCTGGCGCGGCGGCGGCAGGGGGCCTCGGGGCTGCCCCAGTGCCCCCTGCCGCGCCATCCCCCTGGGTGGGAGGGGCGGGGGCCTGACCTTCGACTGCCTCCAGCAGGGGCAGGACGGGGCCCCCTCGGGCCCCCAGGGCTGCCGTAAGGCGATCCCTGTCGCCCTCAGGGAGCTGAGTAAATCCCACCATCGCCGTGGCTGGTGGTAGTGGGCCACCCACGCAGGCCATGTGGAACCACTTCCTGCCCGCGCGCGCCTGGGACCCCGCGGGTGGTGTCACGACGCCTGCCACGCGCCACTCACCAGCCTCAAAGCCTCCCATGCAGCGCGTGCAGTGAGCCTTCTTGCCACGGGCCGCCTGGGCGCTGACGCACCAACGGGTGATGCGTCCGCCCGTCATGCGGCGCCGCCTCTGTGCTGGCTGGCCCTCGCTGTCACGCATGTGGACGTCGGCGTTGCCATCCACGGGGATGTCGGCTGCGTTCACGCCAGCCGACGCGGGAGCGGCAGCGGAGGCGCACGGGGCGGCCCCAGCACCTCCACTGCCTCCCGCAACTGCCAGTACTCCGCCTTCGCCTCGAGCCGCAGCGGCGTTACTCCCAGCCACTCGAGCCCCTGCACCTGCGTCCGCAGCGCCGCCAGCGGCCGCCGCAACCCCAGGACGTCCCCTCAGGGCAAGGAAGAGTGTTCGTAACAGTGAGGGCGCGAGAAAAGGAAGGGTGACTGTCACCCGCGGTTTGAGGGCAGCAGTAGCCCCCCCGCCCACAGGCTCCCCAGAGCCTTGGGGGGACGACTACTACTACTACTACTACTACTACTACTACTACTACTACTACTACTACTACTACTACTACTACTACTACTACTACTACTACTACTACTACTACTACTACTACTACTACTACTACTACTACTACTACTACTACTACTACTACTACTACTACTACTACTACTACTACTACTACTACTACTACTACTACTACTACTACTACTACTACTACTACTACTACTACTACTACTACTACTACTACTACTACTACTACTACTACTACTACTACTACTACTACTACTACTACTACTGACTACTACTACTACTACTACTACTACTACTACTACTACTACTACTACTACTACTACTACTACTACTACTACTACTACTACTACTACTACTACGACTACTACTACTACTACTACTACTACTACTACTACTACTACTACTACTACTACTACTACTACTACTACTACTACCTGTCGGCCGTGGCCCAGGTCAGTTTGGCTTTGTCCTTGCTGAGCGTCTGGCTCCTCTGGTCGGAAAGGCGCTGGCCTTTGCGCGCGCTCGCGCTGCTGCGCGCAAGGCGCTTTGCGCGCTCTGCGTTTTGCCTCTCTGTCGATCGGCGCCCCAAGCATTATGTGCTTCTTGCGTTCTACGCATTTGGCGTTCAGCATGCATGTCCGCCTGCGTCGCGTCGCGCCCCTGCAGATCTGCGCCCGCGCCCTGCGCCTCCAGCGTCACGCACCCCTTGCCGTTCACCCCCCCGGCGTCCTGCAAGTCCCTCGTCTGGCGCTCTGCCAATCTAGCGGGCTGCAACTGCCCCTGGCATTAGCGGACCCGGCCGCTTGCCAGCGTGGAATGCCAACATGGAACGGTGCATTGCGAGCCAGCGCGCTCGTCTGATTGCGCGCGCGCGGAGCCATGCAAAAACCAATGCAAAAACAATGGGGCGGCGTGTGCCAATTTGAAAACAGACTGGCGAACGCCAGCTGTTTCAGTCGCATTCTGGTCCACAACACCGCGCCACGCGAAACCCAATAGATACACGCCATTATCCGAGACGCGCCCAACCAGTCCCAGCCCCACTCGACTGCCATAGTCCCCTAGACGCTCCACGCGGAAAGAACGCGTCGCCAGCAGACGAGAATGCCCGAAGAGGTGCCCAGGAGGCCCCAGGGCCCCCAAGATGCTCTCTAGAGGATCCCAAGAGGCCTCCCGGGCGCATCCCGAACGCCCCCGGCGACCACCAAGACGCCCCTGAAGCCCAAAAAGAGCCAAATAATTTCTAGACGCCTCGCGTATCCCCACCAGGGGCAAACGACACTTCCCAAGAGGGGGCGATCGCGACTCGGACAAGCGCGCCCGCTGGCGGGCTAAGAGTGGCTCCGACACCCACGGCTGACGTGCTCCCGACACGGCCTACCTCAACGCCCTTGGTAAGGACCTGCCCATGGACACCAGTTCCCCCCACCTCCAGCCACCCGTTGCCCCGAGGGGGCTCGTTTCACCTCGCTGCGCCCGGCTCAGGCCGCAATGCCCGGGGCCACCCTCCGCTGGGGCGAAGGCCACCCCCAGATCTCACCCACGGCGCAGCTTAGCTAGACAGCCCACGCTGGATAAGTGGACCACCATCTTCCTTTTTCGGACCTGACGCGGAGGGGCCCCCCCACCAGCACCCGACATCTCACCCTCACTGGCACGGCGGGGCCAGCCTGGCTCGCGCGAGCAGGCCCCCTGGGCTCATAGACTTTGCTGTCCGACGTCCGACGACGACAGCCGGCCCGCGCGCCAGGGGCAGGAGGTGGGTCACAGCATCCCCCCCCCGCCTGCCTGGCGGCGAGCTCGACCTAGCTAGGTCACAGTTTTGTCACACCACAGACTTCTGCGGCGGTTAGCTGCGACCCTGCAGGACCAACACCCACCATCCCCACAGAGGTGCCAGTCTCCGCGTTGGCAGACCAGCATTTAGCGTGGCAGGATGTCCACTCAGGACCGCACCATCACACGGCATCAACACCGTTCGAAGGACCTCTCACTCGTTACTATTTGCTCTTGAGCGGCGGTTAGCTGCGACCCTGGAGGACCCTCGAGAATGGCCATGTCCCCTGACAAAACGGGTCTGGGGCCCGTTCGAGGGGCGTTGAGGTGCTTCCCCATCGCCTCTCCCCTCGGGCCCCTATCAGACAAGGCGGGTGTCCCCCGGGGCTCGCCTGGCGCGCCGACGGACGCCGCTGGCTTTGACCCCCCTCCCCAAGTCCGCCCTTGCCCCCCGCTGTCCGCGGTAAGGTTCCCCATTTTCAGCGGCGGTTAGCTGCGACCCTGGAGGCCCACGTGGCGCGCGGTGGAAGACGACCCCGAGCCCCGCGGGGAAGTGCGGAAGCGGCGAGCAGGGTCGGCCCATGGCGGCCGTCGGCTCTCGCACGCGCTACAGCGCAGCATCCCCCAGGTCGCCCCACCCAATCGCAGCGTTTTGCCCACCTGCTTGGACACACGCCACACCTGCCTCTGGAGGCACAGCCAGCTCTGTACACTCGGGGATCAGCCCGCCCCTCCGACCTTTTGGCGTACTTCAGGCGGCAGCACCACCACCAGTGCAGCACCCCTCTGGATTCCCCTGCCTCGCTGGCGATGCTCACCACGCCTGTCTGGCCTTCTCCCCCCGCCCCCCCGGCCCGGCGCCGCGCCGCTGCCCGCGGGCCCGGCTCGCGGTCGCCCGGGCCTCCCACATGCACTGTCTGGTGGACTTGTGGGCGTTGAGATCGCCACGGAGTGGTTCAGCCCTTCGCAGCAGCAGCACCACCCCAGGCTCATCCCCCCGTTCCCGGCAGGTTGCGTCGTTCCACGTTCCTCGGCAGCTCAGCTCCCCTAGCCAGCGCACGTCGTTGGGACGGTTGGAGCCTGGCGCCCCACCGGCGACTCGCCCCATCGGGCCTCGCGCCTGCCCCCATTCAGAATGACGGACACGGTTGCTCCGGTACACGTCATGTCACTGTGGGTCACGCCTCACGGCAGGCGTCGAATTCCTCGACATTTTGTCCACTGCACGTGCCCGAGCTTCCCAGGGTGCCCCCTGCCGTCAGCTCCCCCACAGCCCCGCGGCTGCTTTGTGAGCGGGCCGGCCGGCTAGCGGCGCCTCTTGTAACTAATTAGGCTTGCCCGTTGGCCCGGGCACCCCGCTCGCCGCCTGCCTCTTCGCTCGCGGCCGCGACCAAAAAGCACCCCCACCAGTCCGTTGCCTGGCTCAAGCCACGTCGGCTCGAGCCCGCCCCGGCTCAGGTGCCCCTCGGGCCGAGGTCATGTCCACTCACGGCGCAGTCCTCTCCGGGGCCGCTCTGCGCCGCCGCCATCGGCTGGCGGCGGCGCGACGGGGCGCCCCGCCTGGGCTTGGCGGCCCTCCACCGCCGCCGCCGCTGCCGCCGCCGCCGTCGGAGGCGGCCAGCGGCCGGCCCGGCTCGGCCCCCGGCTGGCTGGCGGCGGTTTCCGCCGCCGCTGCTGCCGCCGCTGCCGCTGCCGCTGCCGGCCCCCCGCCGGCGGCGGCGGCGGCGGAGGGCGCGGTGGCCGGCGCCGCCGCGGCCACCCCCGCGGCCACTACCCAAAAGATCATCCCCTGACATTTGTTTAACCTATGTTTAACTATTCCCCCTGTAGAGGGACACGCCCGATTGCACCCTGAGAGTGGGTCCAGACTTCTGGGGGCCAGCGCAATGCAAAAATCACGACGTCGGGGGTCTGGGCCCGCCGCCCCCTGCAGTCTTGCCACGGGGGCGCGCGGCGCGCTAAACGTCTGGCATTTGGACGACCACCAAGGGGGTCCAGCTGAAAAGGGGTGGTGCAATAGATTTGGGGCAATTGTTTTGCAAACGTATTGCGCCGGAGAACTGCACTGCATTGCATTGCAAGTAATGCATCACACGCGGAAATATAGCAATACATCTGCGCCCCGGAATGCACTGCGCGCCCCAATTGCATTGCAGCGCCACAAATATATTGCACCAAATCTCTTGCACCACTCCCTTTCCGATGAGTCCCTTTGCGGGTCAACCCGCTGGCAAATTGCCGGCCCTGTCCTAAAAGACGCCCCGTGGAGTCTCGGCCCGGGCTGCCAGCCTCCCAGAGAGTTCCTCAAAATCCACCCCTCGTTCCAAGACGACCCAGGAAGCCTCCGAAAGGTCCTCCGGGAAAAGCCCAGAGAGGCCAGAACCATTGATTTCCACGATGGTTATGAAAAATGTTAAGCGTTTACTTCAAACCAGCCCTCCGAAGGCCCAAGGCGGCCCAGTAGGCCAGCGAGATCGCTCCGAGATCGCCCACGAGGGCTCCAGAATGGCCCCAGGACGGCCCAAGCGGCTCCCAAGATAGCCCCCAAACGGCCCCAGGCGGCCCAAGAGGCCGCAAGATAGCCAAAATGGCTTTCAAGACGACCCAGGAGCGCCCCAGCAGGACCCCAAAACGGCCCAAAGAAGCCCTCAACGCGGCTTCCGACGGGCTCGACCGGGCCAGGCACGCGGCAAGACGGCCAAAGAAGCTCTCGGAAGCCCCCAGAAGCCCCCGAGAGGCCGCAGGACGACCCAATGCCAAAGAGGCCCCCAAGAGGCCCCCAGGAAGCGGCCAGGAGGCCCCAAGAATGACTCAAAAAGTACCAGGAAGGTCTCAATCATTTTCCTCATCCTCCTTCTCCCTCCCTCTCCTAGCCCCAGAGTGGGCGTTGCTCGGAGACTGCGCTATCTCCTCCGAGCCGTCAGCCATCGCGTCAAGTTCTGCGGCCAGCTTGAGGGTGTTTAAGAACGCGTCCCTTTTCCACTGCCAGCCTTGCCATAAAGCCAGTACGTCGCTCCCCTGGTGCATCTGGACTTCGGCATTCACCCATCGGGGCTCGAGATTTATGACGCATGCCCCCGCGCTCTCCAGATCAACACCAGCATTCCAGGCAACGAAATCGGCTAAAGAGACTGCAAACATTCCATGGACTCTGGAAACAACTGCCCATGCACCGTTGGGCCGCTGACCATGTCAGCAAGAGCAGCACGCATAGGCCAACTGATCGGCTTCGTGAGCGGATCTAAGGGGGCTGCGGGGCTGGACAGGAGCCGCGGCGTAACCGGGTAAATGAACTGCTGGATCGAGCACCATTTGTCGACATGCTTGAGTAGAACAGGTAGGTGTGCCTTCTTGTGACAGGCAAATCAATCAGCACACACACACACACACACACACACACACACACGCACTGCAGCCTGCGATCGAAAATCTCTCGACTTCTCAAACTCTGGGTCGTCGATCTCATCTGGCTTGACGTTGAGAAAGCCTGCTGTCGTTGTTGGTGGGGCCGAGGCAGGGGACCTGGAATGCGCGTGGGTCACTTTACAACCAGAAGCGCACTTTACAACCAGATGGGTCACTTTACAACCAGCTTACAAAATCCGAGAAGGGCACTTTACAACCAGGAAGGGCACTTTACAACCAGGCAAGTAAAAACACATGTTGAATGCACGCGGGCCTTTCCCTGGAATCTCCGTGGGCAAGCGCAAGGGTGGCTTTGGGCTCTCTGAGGCATGTTGGTTGTAAAGTTGCCCATCGCGCACGAAGAAGCACTGAGCACGCGTTGGCGATGCGGCGACCTGGTGCGCTATGGTATGTTGCGTGCTGGTGGGCGGATTAGGGTTTTGACCTGCTCTCTAAGCTCTGTCGGTCAGTTCTGCCATTGCTTGCTCTGCCCTTGTTTTCTGACGGGCGAAGGCTAGTCGCGCAGGGCGTACGAATAGACCATGATCCCGTCCAAGACTGGAGCTGCATGGCAGTGGGAAGCTGTAGTGGGAGATGTGGTGGTAGCGGGGGCTACAATGGGAACTGCATGGCGTTGGGAAGCTGCGGTGGCAACTGTGGTGGTCGCCAGGCAGCGGTGGGAACTGCGGTGGTAGCTGGGCTGCAATGGGATTTGCGGCGGCAGCGGGGGGCCAGTCGGAATTGTGGAGGCAGCGGGGCTGCAGCGGTAAGTTTGGTGGTAGCAGGCACAAAGGTGGCGGTGATGCGCTGTCACGGTGGCTCAAGCTGCTGCGCTGGCACGGTGGCTGAGGCTGCTGCACGAGCAGGAAACCTGCGTTGCTGCGCTGGCGCTGTGGCTGACGCTGGAAGGAACGATCTTCGAAATAGTTGCATTTATTCGGAACGTTGAACCTCGTCGATCTTCCAAGAAGAGGAGCAGCAGGGGGCCAACTGGAGCTGGAGCACTGAGCCCCTTGCAGAACACCGCGGGGCTTCAGGGGCCAACGTGGCGCAAGAGACCCGCGGTGCCAATGGCCTAGTTCCCTGGAGCGCTGGGCCCTTGTGGAGGCCACTGGGCTCGCTTCCTGTGAGTGGTCCCTAAACTGGGCAGCGCGTCGCCCTGAGCCTTCCTACGTATGCTGTCGCCTTATTCCTGTGCGAGCACGGGGCCCTTGTTCAGGCCGCTTGGCCCCTGCTAGCAAGCCCTGTCTTAGTCTGCTGGGCTCAGAGCGCCAGAGCGTCCAGGCGCTCGGGCTCAGAGGCATCGCTGGGGCCTGCTCAGAGCGCCCAGGCGCTCGGGCTCAGAGGCATCGCTGGGGCCTGCGCAGAGCGTCCAGGTCCTCGGGCTCCGAGGCATCGCTGGGGCCTGCGCAGAGCGCCCAGGTCCTCGGGCTCAGAGGCATCGCTGGGGCCTGCGCAGGGCGTTCAGGCGCTCGGGCTCAGAGGCATCGCTGGGGCCTGCGCAAAGAGTTCAGGCGCTCGGGCTCCAGAACGCCCACGTGCTCTGGAGCACTTTTCAGAGCGTCCGCGCGCCCTGAAGCACTTTTGAGAGCGCCCACTTGCTCTGGGGCACGTTTCAGAGCGCCCACTTGCTCTGGGGCATTTTTCAGAGCGCCCACTTGCTCTGGAGCACTTTGCGGAACGCCCAAACACGCACGGCCACTCTGAGCTGGTTGTAAAGTGGTCCATTATGGTTGTAAAGTGGCCCGTTATGGTTGTAAAGTGGTCCGTTCTGGTTGTAAAGTGGGCCGCTCTGGTTGCAAAGTGGACGTTCTCGATGAAAAACCATACTTTCCAATCCTATGTTGGTTGTAAAGTAACCCATATGGTTGTAAAGTGGTTGTTCAGGTTGTAAAAAGACCGAATCTCGACCTGGAGTCGCCACCTCCTCCCACGGTGTTGGCATGCTTCTTGACCTCCTCCTGCAGAGCTGCAACTTCTGCTGTTTTAGCGTCATGTGTGACGTTTTTGTCCGCGGCACTCTCCTGCAACTTACTGAGCTGCCCCTCGTTCTGGGATATCTCTTTAGCCAAGCGCGACGGTCGACTTGACTCTGTAGAGGTCCTGGGTGGCTGTGCAGTAGGCCACCGCAGGAGGTCGTAGCTCCTTCGGCTCTTGGCGCCAATCTTGGACTGCAGCGACTTCCGAAAATCATCACCTGGCTCTCCGACAGGGGAGACTTGAGCGAGGCCTCCAAGCACACCACCTGGGCAACAACTTTGGTACGTTCATCCGCATCCTTGTCATCAAGCTCTGAGGCGGACGCCGCTGGGTCAGGCTCGGCAACCTTGGACCACGGAGGAGTTGCCTGCTTCTCACATTTGTCAGCCCATCGCCTGCCGAGGTCGGAGTCGACCATGGGGACGCTAGGCTCTCGAGCAGGGCCACTCCTCGTGTCGTAGGACTTCTCATCCCACAACTTCTGAATGTCCCACGCTGCCTTGCAGATGCGCGCGGGGGCGCCGTTGCCGCAAGTGCGCCAGATCCTGCTCGCGCAGCCTGCGCTCGCAGCGCATCGCCCGCAGGCCCACGCAGGGCGGCGCGGGCCGCGCAGGCCGCTGGGCTGCGGCGGCTGCGGCACCATGACTACGGGAGACGGGGGGCGGCGGGCTGCTCAAGCCCGTCGAACGCAGGAGAGGCCGACTGCCGAGCCTCTCGGCAGGGTCGCTGGCCTCTGAAAAGGCTTGGAAACTGGCGCAGACTGGCGGTATCCGTGCTCTGCCACAAGCACAAGACGTCTTGACCCAAAATGGCTACAGAGGAAGGAGAGAGAGGACAAGGAGGAGGAGGAGGAGGGCGACGACGAGGGGGGGGGAACAGAAGAGGGAGGGTGAAGGGAGGAGGGAGGAGGGACGAGGATGGGGGCCACTGCGCCTGCTCCAGATGCCACCTGCAGAACGCGGGCTCCTGGCTCCGCGCCTGCTGGTAGGTGAGGCCGGCGTGCCTGCCGAAGCCGACCCTGAGCAGCCCGGCGTGGACGGAGCTCGCAGGGATCCGCCCCTGCAGCCACCAGAAGAAGACCAACAGGCTGTCCAGCGCCTCTCGGGCGAAAACCGTTTCAGGGGGGAGGCCTCCACTGACCACCTCACCGATCCTGGCTGGGCCCATCCTCGGCGTAAGGCCGTGAGGCGGGGGAGGCACCGACACCAATCCTGGTACCAGGATGGGCCCAGCCAGAATCGGTGAGGTGGTCAATTGACCTCCCCCGATCTGAGGATAGAGGTTGGCCCTCGATGCCAAGCCGTAGTGCCATGAGCCGAGTCGGGTCCTGAGGGAAAGGGGTGATGAGCGCTAGGGTCTCCCCTGGAGCCTTGTAGCTCTTCCTGGGACCCCTGACTAGCCCTACCTGGAAACCTTCCAGGAAGGCCACAAGGCCCTGGAACCTTTTCGGGCGGCCCCCCCCCTACCCTCCATCTGGTCTGGCGGCCAGCGTGGCAAGAACCGGACAGTGAGGCAACCCCACCTCTATCCTCTGCCATGCCCCCTCATCCGCGGACTGCTCGCCCTGTTCCTGGGAGGAGGAAGGGCCCTGAGATCCGACGTTGCGACAAAATGCATCGTGGAAAATCACGACCCGAGTCCTGGTCCCCATCGTTCCGCGCCTTTTGTCGAGCCAGATCGATATGTGATGGTGCCAGGCCCCGAAACCCAGCGAAAAATTATCCCGGCAAAGCAACCTAACAGCGATGTGTACGATTCAGATGAGAATCCAGTTGTAGAATTCTGCTGTTCTCGCAGTCGTAGTCGCATTCGCGATGACAGTCGCAGTGGTCACAGTCACAGCCTCAGCCTCAGCCTGCCTCAGCCTCAGCCTCAGCCTGCCTCAGCCTCAGCCTGCCTCAGCCTCAGCCTCAGCCTGCTTCAGCCTCAGCCTCAGTCTGCCTTCAGCCTCAGCCTCAGCCTCAGGCCTCAGCCTGCTTCAGCCTCAGCCTCAGTCTGCCTTCAGCCTCGGCCTCAGCCTCAGCCTGCCTCAGCCTCAGCCTGCCTCAGCCTCAGCATCAGCCTGCCTCAGCATTCAAAATGTGGCCCGAGAATGGAGTTCTGGAAACTCGAAGAACACGAAATGGCCTACAGTTGGCTCCGGGCATTCAAAATCATGCCCAGGAATGGAGTTCTGGGAACTCGAAGACCACGAAGTGGCCTACAGTTGGCTCCGGGCATCCAAAATGTGGCCCGGGAATGGAGTTCTGGGAACTCGAAGACCACGAAGTGGCCTACAGTTGGCTCCGGGCATCCAAAATGTGGCCCGGGAAT
>CAUYUJ010002760.1:80000-86068 GCA_963575745.1 Prorocentrum cordatum
GTGGCAGGAGTTCAGAGAGGCAGCGGAGGCTGAGAGACGTGAGCTCCCCCCGCTGACCCTGGATTCTTTATCCACTATCTGTGGCAGCTTCAAGAAGCACCTGGGCATGAAGGTGGACCAGTGGCACCCCTCACTCTGGAAATCTCTCCCGCCAGGGGCGCTGGAAGAACTTCTGGAGATTATCATTGGCATCGAAGAGGAGCTAGCGTGGCCAGCCCCCATGCTTGTAAATGAGATTGGTCTTCACCCCAAGCCGTCTCCACAAGGAGGGGACAGGCCAATTGCTCGCACGCAGACCCTGTATCGCGTGTGGGGGAGGCTGCGGAAAGAACCCGCGGTGTCCTGGGAGGCTGCCAAGGCGGACTTTTGGGATTGTGCTGTGCGTAATTCCAGTGCGTTGCGAGCCGGGCTCCTGCGGGCCCTCAAAGTGGAAATAGGTCGGTACATAGGCTTCGACTGGGCACAGGCCATGATAGACTGCGAGAAGTTCTACGACACGTTAAAGCCTTTCTTCATCTTCTATTACGGCCGTGCCTTAGGCTACCCATTAGCTATTATGTACTTGGGAATGTCAATGCATATGGCCGACCGTGTCATTACAGTGCAAGGTGCAGCTTCCGATATTATCCAGATATCAACCTCGACATTGGCAGGCTGTGTTCAGAGTGTGGCGTGGAGTCGAGCGTTTCTGCACGATATGCTTCGCGAAACCCATGCCCGTTATCTTCCACGAGGGCTGATGCAGGAACCGCACCGAGGTCTTCGTCCACTGGAGGTTCGGACCTGGGTGGATGACACAGCTTTGCAGTTATTGGGGAAGGCGCGGGATGTAGTCAGACAGTGCTCCGAAGCTCTGATCCACCTATTCCGTCGCATGCGAGGACAAGAACTGAGAATTTCAGGTAGGACAGTTTTGTTAGCTAGCCAACCCAAGCTCGTTCAGCAGATTGCTGCAAATGTCCAGGCAGGTTGTGGCATCAGCCTGAAATCTGTCACTGCCTGTCGCGACTTAGGAATCAATGTTTCGAGTAAGAGGCGTAGCACCGTCACGGTCCAGGGTCGGCTTAAGAAAGCCTCTGCTCGTGCTTTTCGCATTAAGGGTTTAATCAAAGCCAACCGCACGGCGAAACGCTTAGCCTGCACTGGTTTTAAACCCCAGGCCTCGTGGGGCCTGGCAGGGCAGGGAGCTGCCCCCACCACCCTTCTGAAGATCAGGTGCCAGATAGCCTCCATGAGCGGCGTGCAATGCCATGGAGAATGCGCCACGGTAGCGCTCCGTTTAGGGTTTACCCAGCTAGATGATCCATTAGTGTTTGGCCGCCTTGTCTTTCCAATGCGTGGGCATGCTGCCGGCGCGCCATATCGAAGGCTAAGTCTCCATGGTGTAAAGTGAAGGACCCCATGGAGGCCTTGATGGCGATGCTACTCCAACTTGGCTGGGATCCTGTGAACCCGTACAAGTGGCTAGACGATGCAGGACAGGTGTACTTTCTTGCTCCGGAGCTTTCCACCGACCAGCGCACGCCCTTTTACCTTGAGCCCGCTAGGGGCAGCCCCCAGGGATGGAGGCAGTGCGTTTTGGCGGAGGTGGAGGGGGCGCTGGAGCAGAAGGTGCAGGAGCAGCATGCGTCTCAGCATTTCTGTGGGGCAGTTTTAGAATTCGGGTGTGACCTCACTCCTCTCCGCCGCCACCTCGCGAAGTTGAGGTCTAAGGGGGAGGCTAGTTTGGCAGCCGTCCTCGAGATGGTGGCCACAGGCGCCCTATGGCCCGCCACGAGGCGCGCTCTCCAGGCCCCCGTCGGGTCCGAGGAGAGGCGTTGCCGGCGGTGTGGACAGGAGGAGGAGGATCTTTTTCACCAGATGTGGAGCTGCCCCTGCAACCCCCCTCTCTCTCCTGAGGACCTCTCCCTTGCCCAGGAAACCCGTGAGAAAAATGCCGAGTTCCCATGTTTTTGGCTCCGCGGTTTGACTCCCGTTGTATGGGTCCACGACCTGGTCGATTCGTGGCCGGAAGGCCAGGCCAATTTTGAAGGAGCATTCGATGCAGCAGGGCGCGTGCCCTTAGGCGCTGATGATAGGGTCGGGTCGGACGGGAGTGGGGGGAATTGTACTGACGATAAGCGCCTCCGTCGTTGCGGATAGGGTTGCGCCATTGTCCAGGGAGGCCGTGTGGTAGGCAGAGCGTACGGCACTTTTCCAGGACGGATCCAGACGGTTCCCCTAGCGGAGATGGTTGGTATCACTGGACCGTAGCTTTGCAACGCACTATTGGTGAATGTCATTTTGTGCTCGACTGCCAGAGCGTGATTGATGGGATTCGTCATGGACCCCAATGGAAGCACGAGGCGAATTCGGCTGCGTGGCTCGATTTCTGGGAGGCCTATGAAGGCCATACGGGGCCGTTCCATTTTTAAAAACGCAAAGTCCCACCTCGAAGAAGGGAATGTGGGGGTCCACATTACCCGGGAAGATTTTACCGCCAACCAGGCCGCGGATGAGTGTGCCAGTGAAGGGGCGCGCATGGCCAGGCTCCCACAGCATATCATCCAGCAGGTAATCGACATAGATAATAAAGCCGTCCGCGTGCAGAGGCGCCTGACAGAAGTCGCTCTGCAAGTGGCTATCCAGACCCCATCCCTATACTCGGCCACCTCTAGCGTCGAGCGTCCCAGGCCCGCAGTCGAGCGTCCCAGGCCCAGCGTCAATCGAACGTTGAGCAAGCACTGCAGGAGACCACACACAGCGTGATCGAGAAGGGGGGGTATAAATTGTGTATTGTCTGCCGCGGGCGCCCAACCAAGGAGTGTGGGACGCTGGAGTGGCTTGCCTCGCAATGCCCAGGTCGGCCGCACCAGATCCATCAGAGCCACGATGTGTCTTGTACTCGTGAACTCTGGTGGTGTCGCAAGTGTGGGGCTTACAGCAGTGCGAAGATCAGCGCATGGTTGCAAGGCACCTGCCACCGCCCAACAGACTGGGGCATGAAGGTGCTGTCCAAACTCATGGATGTCCGCCTCCCCCCAGGTCTGAAGACCTGGCCAGACGAGCTTGACAAGGGGCAGGGTGCAGGGTAGTTTCACGCGCGCGCCGTCCCTCCGCGTCATGTGCGGACTTGGGGACTTGGAGTGTGCGCCAGGAGGGAGGGAGGGGGAGGACGAGGGAGGAGAGAGGAAGTAGGAGCGAGGAGAGAGAAGTGAGGAGGGAGGAGGGGGGGGCAGAAGGAGGGAGGAGGGGGGGAGGAGGAGGGACGAGGGAGAAGGGGGGGAGGAGGGGAAAGGCTGGACTCTTCTCCCCCCCCGGTGGGGCCTCTTCCTGCTGGCCGCCTCGGCGCAGAATGTCCGCGCAGTAGTCGGGGTCCCGGCTCCACGCCTCCTCGAAGGTCAGACCCCGGTGTGGCCCAAAGTCAAGCACCTGTCAGGGCGAACGAGTCCTCCTCCTCCTCCTCCTCCTCCTCCTCCTCCTCCTCCTCCTCCTCCTCCTCCTCCTCCTCCTCCTCCTCCTCCTCCTCCTCCCCTCCTCCTCCCCTCCTCCTCCGCCTCCTCCCTCCACCCTCTCCTCCTCCTTCTCCCTCCCTTCTCCTCCACCTCCCTCCTCCTCCTCCTCCTTCCTACCTCCTCCTCCTCCCTCCCTCCCACCCTCCCATCCTCTCCCTCCCTCACCTCCCTTCCTCCCTCCCTCCCCTCACCCCTCCCCCCTCCCCCTCCCCCTCCCCTCCCCCCCTCACCTCCCCCTCCCCCTCCCCCTCCCCCTCACCCTACGCCCCTTACCCCCCTCAACCCCTCCCCCCCCTACCCCTCCCCCTCCCACCCATCTCCCACCTCCCCCGCCCCTCCTCCTCCCTCCTCCTCCTCCTCCTCCTAATCCTCCTCACCTCCTCCCTAAAATCCCTCCCTTGGGGGGCCCGTCCCTCCCTCCCTCTCACGTCCTCCCTCCCTCCCTCCCTCCCTCATCCCTCCCTCCTCCCTCGCCCTCCCTCCCTCACCCTCCCTCCCATCACCTCCCTCCCTCCCTCCCTCCCCCCTCCCTCCCTCCCCCTCCCTCCTCCCGTCCCTCCCTCCCATCCCTCCCTCCCTCCCTCCCTCCCTCCCCTCCTCCCTCCCTCCCTCCCTCGCCTCCCTCCTCCCTCCCTCCCACCCTCCCCCCCTCCTCCCCTCCACCCCCCGCCAGCCAGAGCGGCTGGAGATTCCAGCAGGCATGTATTAGCAGCAGATAGTGTAGCAGGTAGAAGACAATCCGTGCTATAGACGTCTTGGGTCAAGCTAACCGAAAATCGGACTTTGGTAGCGGAGCTACCGGTCCTCGGACCCGTAGTTCCTTTCGATATCGTAAAGTTCACTTTACGATCTCTCAGGTATTCTACGTATTTCGTGGATTGTTCATCTCTGGCTTGCAGGAGATTGAGGAGTTCAGCAACTCCACAGTTCACACATACGAACAAGTATATCAAGCAGCAATACCGCGGGGCTCCTTCGAGCAGCTCGCGAAGGTCAGCGATTCGTCGTTGACAGGCACCTCTTCAAGCATATCAAGATCAACAAGTACCACATCAGCCATACGCCATGGCGGCTTCAGCAGACCTTCGAGGCATTCCGCTGGACGAATATACTAGACAGTGCCCGCCAGGATGGCGGCCATACGTTCGCAGCTATTCGCTGATCACCTACGAGGAAAAGTTGCGGCTCTGGATGAGAATGACGGACATCCCTGGCGACTGCCAGGGTAGCGTGGTTGTCGGCAGACTGAAGGGTTCGGCGTATCGCATTGCTATGAAAATACGGCTCAGGCGCCAGGACGGCAGCATGCTCTATCAGGACGAGGCGGTGAACGCACTGGCGGAACCTGAGGATCTCAATGCTGGCCTACTGGCCACACCTTCAGGACTGCAGCAAATATTGGCGGACCTCAGAACGGCATTCGGCGACGACAGTCAAGACTTGCAGGCGTTCCATCTCGACAGATTCTTCGACCTGCATCGTGGTTCGCATTCACTCTTGGACTATCTTACGGCTTTCAAGTTACGATATGAGGCAGCAGAAGAGCACGCAACGCTGAACATCAACCAAGTTGGTTTGACGCACCTCTTGCTCGCCAAGGCTGGACTGGCTCCGAGATTCATAGACGACCTGATGCTCAAGGTAGATGGCGACAGGAGCCAGTTCACTGAGATTTACAAGCTGTTGATGAAGTTCAGCAAAGGACAGAAGGAGATCGGCGACGGCGACACGCAGGGTATTCTATTGACGTATGATGACGGTGATGAAGACCCAGAATATAGCCAGGTTGAGTATTTCACTGATCATGACGGAAGCTGGTACATATACGACTATACCTACGAGCAGGCATATTATCTCAACCTTGCGTCAGAGGACATGGATTATCTTTCATATATGGTTTCTGATTGCTGGGGTGGCACTTGGAGTGCTAACGAGTTTCAAGCGTGGTATTATCAAGAGGATGAGGATTACGAACAGGATGAAGATCACGATGGCGAAGAAGCTCTACTCGATGACCCACTCGACGGTCCTTCTCATGATCTGGCCTTCTACGGCAAATATGGAGGGCGACGAAAAGGCAAGGGCTACGGCAATGGTAAAGGTGGCTACGGATTTCGTCGCAGGAGTTCAAGTAAAGGTGGTAAAGGTAAGAACAGATCACGCACGTTTGGTCGTGGAAAGGCAGGTGGCAAGGATCGGCGAGGACGTGACTATTATGGCAACAAGGGCAAGAGTAAGGGCAAAGGCAAAGGCAAAAAGGGCAAAGGTACAGGCTCGGACGATCGTCATGGCCCGGTGATGGACTTACACCAAGGATCTGGACAACAATCTCAAGCTCCAGCAGGATCGGCCGTACACAACACGCGTGGCTCAGGATCAAGCTCTGGATGTGACAAGTGTGGCAGCCGGTGGCACAGCGTGAAGGATTGTCCAGTCAACAAGGCTTCCAGCAGAAAAGGTTTCTTGGTCGGACTCGGCACAAACATCGCGAAGGACACGACGGCGACAGACATCACGCTGCCACTCCCTTCGACACCATCTGACGGCTTCGACAGCATCTCCCGACATCCAAGA
>CAUYUJ010002761.1:0-54257 GCA_963575745.1 Prorocentrum cordatum
CACGCGCGCCCCTTGTTTATATTTGTGTATCCCAGGGCGCCTTGAGATGCGGCGGGGCCGGGCTCGCTCGACGGGCCAGCTCCGCCGGCTTCTGTAGAGAAAGCAACGACGGCATGAACGCAAGCTTGTGGCGCTCCGCGCGGATCCAAGGACTCCGCGCGGAGCTTCGAAAGTGCATGTTCGTGCCGTCTTTTCTTATTCGAGAGACGCGGCGGGGCCGGGCTCGCTCGACGGGCCAGCTCCGCTGGCCTCTGGCAGCCCACTTGGAGGAGGAGGCCGATCTGCCCAGAGGAGGCCGCCGGCCGCCGCTCTCGCCGCGGAGGTGTCCGGGCCGCGCCTGTGCGGCAGGCCCTCCCCCGCGGCCAGCAGGCCCTCGGGCGAGCAAGCACCGGCCGCGAGAGCGGGCGGCAGCCTGGCGGTCGGCGCGGGCGGGCGTCGTCGCCGCTCTTAATCCTGCTCCTCGTCATCGTTGTATTCGTCCTCGTTATCCTCCTCCTCCTCCTCCTCCCCCCCCCCCTCTTCCCCCTCCTCCCCCTCTGCGGTTTCGGCGGTTTCTGCGGGCAACCAAGGTCGAGCAAGCTCAGCCTAGGCCCAAAACAAAACGGGGGGCCGAGAAAAAAAAAAAAAAAAAAAAAAAAAAAAAAAAAAAAAAAAAAAAAAAAACCTCGAGCCTCGAGCCGCCCTCCCTCCTCGCGGCGCTGCGCAACGCTCCCACCTCCATGAAGTTCGTGCTCGACATCGCGTGCGTGTCGAGCAGCGGGCGGCCACGCGCGCTCTCTCACCCTCCCCACATCCTCGTCTCTCCCCAACCTCACCCCCCCCCCCCGCCCACTAGTCCAGCACTGGCCTGAGACAACCTACCCGGCCGCAAGGACCCCGAAGTGGGAAGGAGGGGGAGAGTGGAAATGAATTAGAAATGAAAAATGAAACGAGGGAGGGAAGGGGAGAAAGTGGCCTATGCCTAGAGGGCGCCACTGCAGAGGGCAGCCCCCGTACCCTCGAGCCTGTTCAACAGCATCAGGCGGGTGTCTTTGGCCACATCAATATGGGCGTTGAGCCTGTGCAGGGTTCTCTCCGCCTCAGCAAGAGATGGGTCTAGACCCTCTGGCGGCGGGTCCTCACCTATGAGGCGGCGCATGCTCTGAGAAGCCTCTTGGGCTTTGTTCGAGGCCCTCTTTCAGACGCCTCAGCGCGGCCTCCGCCTCACGGAGCTCCACGTCCTTGCCGACGGGGGGGTCCTGGATGCAACTTACAACGGCCGAGCCTGCACTCATTCCGACTGGCGGGCGCGGGCCAATGCCAGAAATCCTGAGGGGCGAGAGGCTGCGGAGGGGAGGCGGTGGTGATAAGGGGGTGGAAGAAGATGCGAGAAGGGATGGGGCACATCTGGGAGCCTGAGTGCCCCTAGAGATTCCCTTCCTGCTGCGTGAGGCCTGATCTTGGCTCTATCACTAATTGCTGCTAAGTTTCCTGGCGCCACTGCGCCGGGCAGGACCAGGAAGAGGCAGGGCCCGAACAAGAGGAGTTAGCCATATACTGCGGCGTGGAACTCCCCCTTTGCGCACCGCATCCCCTGCGCGACTCCTCCACCCCAATCCAGCTACGTGAGGCCTGATCATAATGGCCCTCTCAACGATGCTGCTATATTTCCTAGTGCCACTGCGCTGGGCAGGACCAGGAAGAGGCAGGGCTCGCTGAGAGCAATTGGGGGGGAATGAAGAGGTGAGAAGGGCTAGGGCACGACAGGGAGCCTGAGTGCCCCAAGAGATTCCCTTCCTGCTGCGTGAGGCCTGATCAAGATGGCCCTCTCACTGAATGCTGCGTTATTTTCTGGTTCCACTGCGCTGGGCAGGACCAGGAAGTGGCGGGGCTCGCTGCGAGCACCGAACAATGGAAATTAGCCTTTTACTGTGGCGTGAGAACTCCCCCTCCGCGTATCGCCCCCTATCGCCATTGGCGTCGTCGTTAGCTCCACCACCCCCGCCAAGCTGGGAGTTTCCAGCTATATACCCCCTGCAGCGGGAAGAACTTGGTGGAGAATAGGGAGGGGAGATGAGATGAAGAGGCGGGAAGGGATAGGGCACAACTGGGAGCCTGAGTGCCCCCTGAGATTCCCTTCCTGCTGCGTGAGGCCTGATCCTGGCTCTCTCACTAATTGCTGCTATGTTTCCTGGTGCCACTGCGCTGGGCAGGACCAGGAAGAGGCAGGGCTCGCTGAGAGCCCCGAACAAGAAAAAATAGCCTTATACTGTGGCGTGACACTCCAACTTCGCGTATCTCCTCCTCTTACGTCTTACCTAATGAAAGGGCCGATTCCACTGACTGGGGCCCCCGCTCAGAAGAGCACGAACGGGGCGAATTTGGCCTGGCCGTCCACGTTGTCGGTGCGGGATGAAAGACAGAATTCATGCATCCATCCCAGAGCCGCCTGCACGCCCCGCGCTGGCCTCCGAAAACGAGACACAAATGCAAGAATCCACAAACAAGGCAAATCGAGAACGTTTACCTCTGAGGTCCTCGATGTACCGAGACTTGAATCCGAGAACGCCAATCGCGACTTGGGGGCAACAGTGAAAACATTCTGAACGATGTCTGACTCCACCGCATAACATATGGTCATGGACCTTGCTCGCGGAGTTCAGGATGAGCGCAGGTCACGCAGAACAGGTCTTGGCAACTCACGCTGTCGCAAGTTGTGGGAAGGTCGTCAGTCACCTCGCTCTCCAGCACGTGGCCCTGTAAGCAGCACCTGCGATGAAGTGCAACGATGTTCCGACCAAGGGAAGCGAGAAACGAAGATGGTGAAGCCGTCGCCGCCGTCTCCTGGCTTGCCTGTGCCTCCTGTGTGCCTTTGTTCATACCAATATTGACGGTCCCACCACAAACGTCTGCCTTTCTATCCCCTGCCACGGGGTGGGGGCCAGGCTCAGCCCGATAAGCTCCGGAAGCCTCGCTGTCTGTTCCTGGCCTCACTGCACCAGAAGTCCGAGACGAAGGCGGGGCCACCCCGCAAGGCTCCCAAAGCCCAGGCCTGCCAAGCTGCTCCACAATCGGTTCGCCCAAGTCTTGCGGAGCGAAAGGGGCAGCGTCGGGATTGAGAATCGACACCTCTGGCAGCCTGGCACCTTTTTGCAGTTTCCTGAGCTCCTTGGTCGATGCAACAGAAATCTAAAAACCAGGCGGCGCCGAGGAATGTAAGGCTACGTTCCGTCGAAGCACAACCGAATGCTCAGGAAGGCGTCCATGCAGGAGGTCCGCGAGAGCTGGAACCACTGCGAGAACTCTATCTGCAAGAGCGGGATCGCCAAAAAAAACACTACCGATTGGAGCAGACCACCATACTTAGCCTGAAGCTCCTTCAGCTCCTCGGTAAGCCGATGCACGGCCCGATCAGCCGAAAGGCGGGCCCAATCACGGTGAGCTCGACGCTCAGCCGCAGTACGTCGTGGTGAAACTGGGCATGCATCACCCATGCCCTCCCGTGCCAAAACAAGCCCGTGCAGACACCTCCTATGCGGCAACCATGCGCGAGGCACAACCGAACCAAGAGGTCGTCCGCTGCGGACGGCTTGAGCCAAAATGGCTACGGACCTCCTCCCCCTCCTGTTCCTCCTCCCCCTCCTCCTTCTCCTCCTCCTCCTCCTCCTCCTCCTCCTCCCCCTCCTCCTCCTCCCCCTCCTCCTCCCCCTCCAATTCGTTGGGCGCGAATTGGTGCGAGGGCGATTAAGGGGGAGGGAGACAGGTGCCCTGTTCGGGCCCTGAAGGCCCATTTTGGGCCCCAGGAGGGGCCCAGATAAGGACCCTGAAGGGCCCCTTTGCGGCAACCCTCGCTGCCACCAAATGTATCGCCAGCCCTATCACGCGTCCCCAAGCACCTCCTCCTCATCCTCTTCCTCGCCTTTCTCCGACTCTTCCTCTACTCTTGCTTCTCATCCATCCACCTGCTGCTCCTGATGTTATTTCTCCTCCTCCTCCTGCTCCTCTGCTTCTTGCGGCGGACACCGTCGTCGCCGTCGCCGTGAACGTGACCGTCGCCGTCGCTGTCGCTGTCGCCGTCGTCGACGCCGTCGTCGCCGTCGTCGTCGGCGACGCCGTCGTCACCGAAGTCGTCGTCGTCGTCGTCGTCGTCGTCGTCGTCGTCGTCGTCGTCGTCGTCCATCTCCTCCGCCTCCTCCTCCTCCTCCTCCTCCTCCTGCCCCTCCTTGTCCTCCTTCGCCTCGTTTTCCCCCTCCAGCCTCTCCTCCTTTTCGTCCTGCGGCGGCGGCGCCGCCGCATTCGCCGTCCCCCTCCGTCCCGTTCGGAACACGAAGAATTCGCAGAAACCTGAACACGTAACACCATCATTACTGGTTGCCCCTCTCAGAAGCACCCCCTCATCCGCCGTTTCAGCATCCCCCATTTCGCGCCCCTCAACAGAGATAGGTGTGGCTCGGGCGTCGTGAAAAAATCAGATCCCAAAGCGCGTTTTGTCCAATTGTTCGAGCTGCACCCAACCGCGGCATCAAAAGGGGGACCCGAATCCAAAACAGTTGGGAACTACCCTGGCGAAAAACCCAACCGCATGCACTTGTGCGGTGGAGCTCCCTATGTGGCCAAGAATCGTGTGAGGGGTGTGCCCTCGCACGTGGTCGAACCCATTCGGGCCGTACGTAGATGGGCTTCATGTGCAAAGGGGGCCTGGTGGTTTGGCTTCAATCGTTTTCCGCCCCTTGCTGTTTTAAGAGTTTTGCGAGAAGCGTTCCCCCTCTTTCTCCTATTCCTCCCCCTCCTCCCCCTTTCCCTTCATCCTATCATCCTCTCATCATCCTCATCATGCTCATCATCATTATTATCTTGCTCGTCCTCCCCCCCACACCCACGTTCCGTTCCCCCTCCTCCTCCCCCTCCTCCTCGCCCCCCTCCTCCTGCTCCCCCCCCCTCCCCCTTTTTTCCAAGGGACAGCCACAACTTTACGAAAACCCAAAGAACAACCAAACCAACAAACACCGAAGAGACTGAATTGCCGGAGGCTGAAACTTTGGAAAACGCATGGGGCAACAACCAAACAACTAAAGATCGCAGAGGACACCCGTCCGAGGGACCTCCTCCTCCTCGCCTTGCAGCAGAACGCCATAACTTTAGGAAAAGCCGGAGAAACAAAAACAAGCACCAAACAAACAAATAACAAGAAACTGAAGTGCTGGAGGCTGAAACTTTGGAAAGCACATAGCACGACAAAGAGTTTCCAAGCAATGCCGACCGCCCATGTAACCTCCCCTTGGGGCGGACGGGATTCCCATGAGATCTTTGATGTGTTTTGTTTGGTCTAGATGTTCCCATGGTTTTGTCTTAAGTTTCCACCTCCAGCACTTCAATGTACTTGTTGTTTTTTGGTTGCCTCTCATCCTAAGGGTTATGGCCCTCCGCTGGAGGTGGGAGGGGGAGGGGGGGGAGGAGGAGAAACTCTTTCTTTGGGGCGCCTCTAGCAAAACCGTGACAGGCCTCTGAACAGGAGTTGAAGGTTGAAAACTGTGCTGAAATGCCGTGCTGTGCCATGCGGCTCTGACGGATCAGTCGGGAGATCGAGCAGACAGCATCCTCTAAGGCCATGGCTTCCACAGCGAAGGACGAGACAGGCGTATACATGTCCGTTCCGCTCATAGCGGGAAACGGTAGCGCCTGCGGTCACGCAAAACCACCGCCTCGGCGAACCAGGCTCCAGCCGAGGAGGAACCCGCGCGCGTCCCCCCGTCGGAATGAATGATAAAATCTGCCTCGAACGTGCTGAAATCATCTTGGATTGGCGAAGCGTCTTTCCGCCGGCCGGTGCCTGCATCCATGGTGCGATTCACGAGAAAATCAGCGATGCGATTGTTTTCGCGACGGCGCCATAAAACATAATCCGCCGTCTCAGACGCCGGAGACCACCCAGCATCCATCAGCTTGAAAATTCGATCGGTGATTCAAACACAGGTGTAAGCCCAAGCTTTTCCAAAGGCACGTGCCCACATGTCACTTCAGATGAGAGTTCGCAATCAACTACGAAAAAAACAATTACCAGCCTCGAACGCATCCCTATCCCCAATTAGGATTGACACGTCAAAAGGCGATGACAAACTTAGGCGTTCGCCCTCAAATAACAAGGAACCCCTAAGATTGGCATCGTGATGGGGAGGTGCCCAGCATAGGGATGGGGATATGCTCCAGGCTGGTAAAACAAGCAATTGCAATCACGATGAAATTCTATATGGGGCGGTCCGTCTCCACGTTGATCCGGGCAGCCGTCTACGCTGCGATGGAGAATCTTCCTGCGCTCGCCCAGGCCAGCCAAGATGTCAGCGTGCACATCCGGTGCCCGCCGGCCACGGTCAGGAAGCTTCCATTGCGTACAAACTGCATGTCTAAATTCATCAAAATGCTTCTGCCAAGACTCGTATAAATTGCAACTGTCGCGTCTCAAGCGCCACTCAGTTCCGAAGGCAGCGCAGAACGTGTCCCCCCACTCGCGCCTGTAGCCGAAACCCGCGTACACGATGCCCACCGCCCGGCGCTGCTCCTCGAAGTCCACGATGCTTTCCCAAAAGAGCCGGTCGCGGCAAGCCCCTGCCAGCGCTAGATAGTTCACTTCCCCTGGCGAAGTAAACCGGCGTTCCCGCCGCGCCTCGTCGAAAATCGCGCGTTAAAGCTTGAGATGGATAGGGGCGCGGCCGCGCTCGTCAAATCAATTAGGAATCTTGTGCGAAGCACAGGACTTGCAAGTCACATATCCTTCATCAGGTCGCCGCCGAAGCCGGGGGGCCTTACGGAGCATGCCACGTTCCCAAGAAAGTAGACGAACGAGGCGATGTTTGCATATATGCAGCGACCCACAACACAACAGACCAAGCTTGACGCCGCCGGGCCAATCGACCACGCACGCAACTTATAAAGGCCCACGTCCATGAAAGATCCGGTAGTGCTTCAGAAAACAAGCCTCCTTTCCTCAGGCGGTGTTCCAGACTAACTCCAGCATCTCCTTGAGGATCGAACGTCATACCCAGAAGCAACATGCATTGGGCTTGATTCAAAACCGTGGTGCTGGATATTAGAATGGAACGCTGCTGTTCATGGGTAGAGTCGCCCAGACTTCCGAGCAGCGTGCGCTCTAACGAAGTGGCCTTCCAACGGAACCCAAAGTCTTCGATTGCCAGGGTGAGGTCGCGCATCGCGCCCGTGAGCTGCTCGAGTGATTCGCCGAAAACAACGAGGTGATCAGCCCAAACGAGATGCGTTATGCGCTGGCGGTTGTGCGCTTCGCCGTCGCCCAGGGCGAATCCGAAACCTCTTTCCTCACAAATCTTGACAACGGGTGCCATGAGGTACTCGACCATGCAGTGCAACGCGTCCGGAGCGTCGTTGCCGCCCTGCCTGCCACCCCCTTCGAGCGGGAAGTCGTCAGAGAATTCAGCCCCAGGTAGCTCGATGCGACGAGACTTCCCGCTAACCTCAACCAGCAAGGCTTTCGCCAGCTGCGGGTGCACGCCACTGCCGAGAAAAAGACCTCTCCATTTTTTGTCGCGGCGCACGGCGTCGAAAACGGTAGCGACGTCCGAAGAGCCGAAGACAAGAGGCTGGCCCCACCTGCATGGGGCGCAAAGCGTCTGCCGCACGATGGAGGCCACGTCGCCGCACCTGCATCCAGGGCGGAACCACAAGGTCCCAACATAGCTCGGCTTCAATGAATGCCGCAATGGGCTTGCAGACAACGCGTGTACCACTTCCAACCGCAGTCCAACTGACCCATCCACCGATAAGACGAAAGCGACCTGCTCGAGGAATATTTGGGGAGGCCCGCGAATTCCAGAATATCCCAAGTGCCTGGCGTCGCCGCAACGTCGCCACCATATCTGGCTTCGAACTGCCCCCAGAAATCGCGGAGCATCACGTATGGCACACATTTGTACACTTCAGATGGAATTCCGTCTGCTGCTGCTGCCGCGTTGTTCCGTAGACAGGCGCGAGCTGAAAGCACTGGGAAAGGTGTTAATGAAGGCGGCGCAATGCCGTCTAGACGTAAGCCCCTAACAACGCCTTCCAAGCGATCTGGACGGTCACGTTGCACTGCGCAAGAGTGTCTGCGCGTCCGAGTCGGGCGCGGCAAAACTTCGATGCCTCGTGCAACCGCTCCTGCCGGTCCGTAGTCCACGCCGTCCACCTGGAGGGCGTGTAGTGCCCGTGAAGATCCCGATCGCCTGGCCACGTCTAAGAGTCTACACCGACGTGTGTCTCCAAGGTGGTTGCGCTTCGCGCGTCTCGTCGATCTGCGGGCAGTGCTTTGCCGACGCTATTTTTGGCAGCCTTCAACGTCGCACTTCTGATCGTCCGTTCTTCCACCCCCCTCTGACCCTGGGCGTCGAAGTTGATCTCGCGAGCACTCTCGGCAACGCCATTTTGCAGCGATACCAAGTCGGAGCACCGAAAGTTGAGGCAATTGCGCTTGGAGTTATGCAATGCGTACACGGCGCCTAACCTGCCATGCGCTTCTGGCGCGCGCGCGTAATGTTGAGCGGCTCTGGAACAGAGAATCTAAAAAAAAAAAACTATATGTGATCGGATCGTGAAAATACCTTGCGTCGCCTCGATCGGGCCCTGGACGCGCCGACTACACTGGTAGACTCGAAGAACGTCTTTGCGACCTGGTGGACCTGTTGGCGCCGGTCATGCGAGTCCAGAGGCGGCCTTTGGAAAGAGGCTATTGGGCTGGTCGCTGAAAGTGCTCGTGCCACGCAGACCCATAGAATCTACCCAAGACAGAACAACGCGTTTCTTCGCGCACGCATGGCTCGACTTGTGCTGTAAAATACAATTGCCAGCAACGCCGTGTAAATTAGCCGGCAGGCTAATATTCGCATTAACTCATGCAACTATGTGAAACTGTATCGAAGAATACTTCTCGCGAGTGCCGTGCACGTCATTAACGGTATCCTTGGACGCCTCGCCACCCCGTCCTCCATCCTCAAGGTGGTCAAGAATGTGGGCCGAAAAGAAGAGATAACTACCCAATACAAGCCCGCACCAACAACTACCAAAGCTCATATCTCTCACGGCGTGCATCGAGAGTCTGGGAAAAAAGAAAAGCCATTATCACTCCCATCTTGGGCAACAACGGCATGGCCAGAGTACGAGTAGCCGCCCAAGCACCCCCCATATAGAACCTCTTGCAATAGCACCACGACCCCCCAAACTGCGATCGAACCTGACGGCAGACCTGCCCTGCAGCATTGTGGTTCTTCCTGAAAGAGTTCCAAGATATTGCATTGAATTCAGTGACGGGCGGCAGTCGCCGCTCTCGCTGCTGCCGGAAGGCCGCGCACTCCGCCTTGATGGCTCCCACCGCCGCGCCGAACGCGGCGTGAATCCCCGCCGCGTCCCATGCGATGGCGGCGTCGTTGCGGATGCTGCCAACCACGGCACCCCCCATGCTGCCAACGACCTTCAGCTTCCACTCCGGGGCCCATGAACACATAGGGGCGCCTGACTCGCTGATGCCCTTCGCATTCGCGGTCAAGAGTGCCCACGCTCTCCCACCCGTGTCATGCAGTTTCTGTTCCTCAGGTTCACGCTAAGCTGTGGTGTACAATGATGCCGGAGAGAAGCCCCAATCCGGTTTATATAATATTCCAATTGCTCTCTTTGTAATCGGGCTATAGGGCGGGATATAGGGCTATAGGGCTATCGGGCTATGAGGCTATAGTGCTATCGGGCTAGGCTATAGGACTGTGACCTATAAGGCACTAGGGCTATAGGGCTATGGGAAAATAGAACTATATGGGCTATGGGGCTATAGGAATATAAAGCTATTAGGGCTATAAGGATATAAAGGTATAACGCTACAAGGCTACAGGGCTATACGGCTATCGGGCTATAGGGCTACTGGGCTATTGGGCAATTAGGCACCCCCGGGCACCCGGGCATCCCTGGGCCCCCGGACACCCCGGCCTGGCCACCGAAATCGGCCACGCACCTCACCGGGCACCCGGGCACCGACGGGCACCCGGGCACCCGGGCCCGGCCACCGAAATCGGCGACGCACCTCACCTAACCCTTTCATCCGCTAGGACCCCATACAGAGGCAAGCTCTGATTGGGGAACATGTTGGCATGTGAATTTGAGGTTGGGGCCCTCGGCGAGCACATCTTTGCAGAGCAAGCCGACCTCCAGCGCGGCCAGGGGGGGTGATGTGCAGCCGGAACTTGTTGCCCTTGGACCCGAAAATCTGAAAGTCGCCGACTTTGCTCTTCAAGGAGGTTGGAAGGTGTTCCGACAATGTGTTCCCGAGTGCCTCAGCCGGTGCACGGTGGATCCCCTTGGTCTTCCTCTCAAAGAATTCGCATATGTTTTTGATGTCGATGTACGTGGGGATGAACTTATTGCTGGCAAAACCCTTGTTGGACACGTTGGAAGACGTGCATGCCGAGCTTCCCCCCTCGATTTTGGCCTCCAGAGCGGACAGACGTTCGTCTTGCTTCCCCACCTGCATGTCGAGCTTGTCGACCTTGTTAGTGACTGGCTTGAGCTTTTGATCGAACGGGGACGCCATGGCCCCCATGGTCACAGGAGTAGACAGGTTGGTAGTGGTATTGGAAACGTTGGTACAGTATGATGCGACCTCCCTTTTCTCTCTCTCTCTCTCTCTCGCCCCCACCGCGTGGCCGATGGTCGGGGGGGTTGAACCTTGACCCTTGAGCTTGGAGCCACCTCCAAGTGAGCCAAAATGACTTGAGCCATTTCAAGGAGCTTGCAGAGGTTTTCAATCGCAATCCATGTTTGAATGATGCTTTCAATCGGAACCCTTGTTGTAAAGGCTTTCAATCGGAATCCTTTGCTCTGTCCTTGAAGAGGGATCCTTGTGTATAGGATTTCGATAGGCATCCTTCTCTAGATGCTTTCAATGGGAATCCTTTCGCATCGGCTTTCACTCTGAATCGTTCTGTATTGGCGTTCAATGAAAATTATTTTCTGGAGGCGCTCAATAGGAATCCTTATGTAGCGGCGTTCAATGGGAATCCGTTTGTCGAGGCTTTGAAGAGGAATCCTCTCTGCATTGGCTTTCAGTAGAAATCCATTTGTATTGGCTTCCACTAAGCATCCTTTTGTAGATGCTTTCAATGGGGGTCCATGTGTATTCGCTTTCGATAGCAATCCTCTCGTCGTGGCTTTCTGTAAGAATCCTTTCGTACTGGTTTGCGCTAAGAATCCGTTTCTGTAGAGGTTGTCAATAGGAATCCGGTTGTAGCGGCTTTCAATAGGAATCCTTGTGTAGAGGCTTTCAACAGGGATTTCCTGAAGGAACGCTTCGGTTAGTAATAGTTAGCTGGAGTTATAACTAGTTAGTAACACGTTATAACTAGTTACCGCGTTGGAGTTTTTGGAGTGACATGTTCGGTTTTTTGGCTTACACTTGAGGTTTTTTTTGGAACGTATATTTTGTTCCCAACAATCCTGTGGTTTTGGGTCCTCGTTTTGAAGAGACGGTGCCCCGCGTTCTCCTTCCTTCTTTCCTTCCTTCCTCCCGCTGCCTCCTCCCCCCTCCCATCATCATCATCATCATCAACACCCAATTCGGCACACCCCTCACACGTTTCGTGGCTCCATAGGGAGCTCCACCGAAGGCCCCAGTGGCCGCGGCCGCATGCGTCACCCACACCCATTCCGGCACACCCCTCACACGTTTCGTGGCTCCATAGGGAGCTCCACCGAAGGCCCCAGTGGCCCGCGGCCAGCATGGCGTCACCCACCACCCTTTTCGGCACACCCCTCACACGCTTTCGTGGCTCCAATAGGGAGCTCCACGAAGGCCCCATGTGCGCCGCGTCCGCAGCGTCATCCACACCCATTTCGGCACACCCCTCACACGTTTCGTGGCCCCATAGGGAGCTCCACCGAAGGCCCCAGTGGCTGCGCTCGCATGCGGTTCCACCACCCTTTTCGGCACACCCCTCACACGTTTCGTGGCCCCACAGGGAGCTCCACCGAACGCCCCAGTGGCTGCGCTCGCATGCGGTTCCACCCCTCTTTTCGGCACACCCCTCACACGTTTCGTGGCCCCATAGGGAGCTCCACGAGTGTGAGCCTCAGCGCCGCCGCCCGCATTGCGTCACCCCCACCCATTTCGCCACCCCCCGCATTTTCGCACGGCAGGTCATCAACCACGGTGGCGTGCCAGGGGCGCACCATGCGCGAAAGGCACGGGGCGGCGGGAACGGCGCTCCTGGGGGGGCGGCCAAACCTCCGGGCGCGAGAAGTCCGCGGCCAGACCATCTCTCGGTCCTGTGGACTCTCGCCCTGGGCCCTCGGCTGCCCGGCGCGCTGCTCCCTCGGTCGACGTCGCCCAGGCGTGATCCTGGATTGCGGCCGCCACGAGGTAGGGAACGGCATAAGGAGGACGACGACTGGTGGCTGGAGCTCTACGCGCTGCTCTCGCGCGCCACGCGCCACGAGGGACCTCCTGCTCGTCGGGACGCAGCGCATCGATTTCTTCCAGGCAGGGCCGCCGCAGGCTTTTTTGGGCGGGGAAAAACAAGCAGCTGGCAACAGTTGGCGGGGCGCGCACGAAGCGGGCAGGAGAGAGCGACGGCCCTCGGCCAGGGAAGCTCGGCTTCACCGAGTTAATCCGCGAGGCCTCGACACTGAGGAGCGTCTCCCCCGAGCCGCGCTTCTCTCGACTGCCCGGCCTATTGTTTGGCCTCGCGCCGCGGAACGACCCGCGCGCGTCGCTGGGACCCCTCTCGGGGGACAACGCGCGCGTCGCGGGAACTCCGTGCTGCGGGGGGCTCGGCGCCTCGTTCGCCCGTCGTCGCTCTGCCCAGCGGTCAGAGACTTGCCCGCTATCAGCCAGCCAGTTAGCTAGTCAGCTCTCTCTCTGCTTCGCGCAGCGGATGACCCGCGCGCGCGGATGGCCCCCTCTCGGGGCGACACGCGCGCGTCGCGGGAACCCGTGCGCGGGGGGGCCCGGCGCCTCGGTTTCGCCCGCGTTTCGACCCCGCTCGCCAGCGGTCATAGAAATGCCCAGCCCGCTATCAGCCAGCCAGTTAGCTAGTCAGCTCGCTCTGCTCGCGCAGCGGACGACCCGCGCGCGTCGCTGGGACCCCTCCGCGGCGACCTGCGCGCGTCGCGGGGGCTCCGCGCTGCGCTGCGCCCGCAGCCTTGGACTTTGGAGTGCGCGGGCAAAGAGGGAGGAAAAGAAGAGAAGGAAACGGGCGCTATCCTCGTGCGGGGCGCGCCGACATGGGCGTCGCGGCGTGCGGACGCTGCCGTCGGGGTTCCGCGAGGCCGCGGGAAAGCTGCTGCGGAAGGCCACGCCCAGTGCCACGTGTGTTCGGACAGGCATGCTCGACACTTACACTAGGCGTTTGCATGGTCGCATTCATGCAAATCTATTCACTCGCGCGCAGACCCATTCATACTCAGATTCCCTCGCGCTCTGACTCACCCGCGTTCTTTCTCTCGGAATCAGATCTATCGTATTCCTTTGCGTTGTGTACCCCGCCACATTTCGGCACACCCCTCATGCGGTTCGTGGCCCCCTAGGGAGCGCCACCGAAGAAGATTACTAACATGCGATACTACATGCATATGGTTGGGTCCTTCGCAGGATATTTTTTTGGGAGCTTGAACAGCAGCGCGTTTGCTCATATCGATGTTGTTGTTTCGTAAAGTATGCGCTAACAAACAGTTCGGTTACCCCACTGGCCCAAATGCACGCGACATGATCGCCAACTCTCCCGTAAACCACTAGAGATGACAACGAACAGAAGGGGATGAGATCGGGATCGCGGGCATCATCGATGACATGCCTAGAAAAGTGTTCGCTCGCATGCACATGCTTCGTAATCAAAATATGAACTCAGCTCTGCGGCGGGTCGCCGTCGCAATTCACGTGGAACCTCACTTGGACTGCAACGTGGCCACGATCGCGCCCCATCAAAACCATGTCAACACGTTTGATTTGTCCTCCATGTTCGGCATGCGGTTCAATGGTCGAGACTGCTGCATGCGTGCCCGGCCGCAGCTGCTGCAAAGCACTCAACAGACGTTTGATTGCAGCTGTGGCGCACTCGAACTCGCACTCCAGTGACAACCCGCGGACGTTCTGTATATCATGCATGCGTGGAGCCGTGAGCTGGATCATTACAGCCTTCTCGGGCCTCGTCTTGCACAGGTGGTCCTTTGCAAATAGTTTGGCATGTCTGTGTTTCCGCTCTTGGACAAAACATGATAAACAGCCCTGCCCCTCAAACATGTCAGCCAAGTTGATAGCCGTGTGATGCTTATGCACCCAATACTTGGCACCAAATGCACGCTGGTGAAGATCCAAATGTTTCAACACTGCTGACTCCACCTCGTCTCGCGTGAATGGCAATCGCCTCGACGCGCAGAGAATAGCATCCACGGCGTCGCATGACGCCAGCATGCTTGCTATCTGGTCTGCGACTGCATCGCGTGATGGTGCATTGACAATGACTTGCCTGATGTATAGAGCCAGTGCGGGAATCGCAGATAGCTCTTGCGAGGCACTCGCCTGGAAGTCTCCCGTTTCCCAGACTGGCGCAGCAGAGTGGTGTTTGGATGGCCGCGCCCACTTCGTGAAGAAGTCGTGGAGGCCGTCGGCGCTGCACAGCTGCTTGACATCTTTGTGCTCTAGAAGTGCCCTGACTTCCCGATCAAAAATGCCACTAGCGAAATCTACGTGCATCCAATCGAAGCACAAGAATGCCATCACCAAGTATCTAAGAAACGGGTCTAGTGCGACATGCGTTGGATATCAATTCCAACCTTTCACTTGCGTGACAGATGTGGATTGCGCGTCTGTGAGCTCGTCTCGCTGGTACTTCCCCCAATCAGGGCGCAACCTCTCCAAGATCGCGACGACTGTCGCGTCGGTGGTGTATACGAGTTTGCTGTTGCCAAGGCAGGTGTCACCAACGTATGCCCCCGAACTGTCGAATTGTGTGTAGCCGAATTTCTTGTTAAGGGCGTTCCTGCAAACTGCGCAGGGCTTAGAGCCAGCTTGCCCCCTGATCATATGAAGCTCCCTCAATGCCTCCTCGTCTCCGATAACGCACGCCAATCTCGAAACTATCGTTGCGTATGTTGTTGCGTCACCCAGCGCAGATACATCCAGCGTAACCCCCGTTGTCCCAAAGTTAACACCACCCGATCTATTAAACAAAGCTCGCTGGGCATCATGCGGATAGATTGCCCGATGCCCCCAGGCAGATCTTTCGCCTTGGCAACGCGTGCGGTGCTGAGGGTTAACCATAGATCTTCGTTTTGCAAGTGTTCGTCGGATTCGGCAAAAGACCAGTACACAGCATCCATACCACGGTCACCTTTGCCTCTCGCGAGAGGATCGCGTGGCGATACACCATCGACATAACGAATTATCTTCCAAGGTACAGCTAAAGAACATCGGTGCTTTTGCAATTGGTGGCGCATCAATGACCTGAACGGCCCGCGTTCCATGCATATGGCGTACAAGAACGCCCCTGGGTTACACACCCAATTCCCAAATGTGCCCCCGTCGTTATCGTCGCCAACAGGCGTCTGCATACCATTCAACAGAAGGCCGTCTGTGTTACGATCATTGACCACATGTTTCTCATATGCCCTATATGGGGACCCCCGCGAGACAGCGCCTGGCAACCCATTGTCACGCACGTAAGTGAGCACGTGGGACAATGCTGCCTGGGAAGCATACGGGCAGCGGCGGACCTCAACTAATGCCTCGGAGTGTGTTCGGGACCGCTTCGGCCACGGACCCGACGCCATACCAGCCAACATGCGTACGGACTGATGCGGTATGCGATGACCGCAACGCAATCGACACGAATGAGACAGGATGCGACGATCGCACCGTATTTGTTTTACACCACAGATGCACAAGCGAATACATCGCTGCAACAACAAACGATGAGATGCGCTGGCCTACGACCGATCGTCGATGACCGCCAAGGCAACGGACCACGCCTCAGCGCGCGAGCGCACGCCAGGGCCCCACTTAGTCCTCCTGTCGCTCCGCCCCACTACGGTGCGATAAACCTGCTTGTCGTTCTGGGTCATGACGTAGCCAGCCCTGTAGTGGAGGTCCCCCGCCTTCGCGGGCGGCGGCAGCACCTGCGGCATCGCGACGTGGCTTGAGGGCCTCTTCGCGACGACCTTGCCCGTGCTATTGCCCGTGTTCTTGCGGCCCTTGCCGTTTCCCTTGCATGTGCAATGGCCTTTGTGCTTGTGTTTGATGCCCTTGCCCTTGCCATTGCCAGTGCTCTTCGGCTGCTCTGCGTCATCTGATGCATCAGCTTCGGCGGCGTCGGCGACCGCGCTGCCAGCCGCGGCGGGGCGCTTGCGCGCGGCCGTCGCCGCGGCCGAAGCCTTCGCCTTGGTGGCGAGAAGCTTGCGCAGGGCGGCCTCCTCGTAGCTCAGATTGGCATCGGGCTCTTCGCCATCAACTGTTGGCTCGGTCTTCGCCGACTTGCCGAGCGTTGCCCCCCCGCGAGGCGGAAGCGTCGCCTTTGGTGGCTCCAGAGGGCAGCCCCCTGAAGCCGCTCCTGTGTGCACCCCTGTAGACGCCCCTGCAGACCCAGCTGCATGTCCTCCATGGAGTGCCGCATTGGCGAAGAGCGCCGCGGTCAGCTGCCCCCCGGACACGTTCTGGTACATCTGCACCCACCAACAGTCACATGTGGCATCGCGGCCTTGGCGCGGGGGGGCGCGACGGGCTCAACGGTGGTAGTCCTCCTGATCTTGCTGGAAGACACTCGCGCGAACTCGGGCTCGTCGGCACCCATGTCCTCAATGCATGGTCCTTCGGCGTTGTCCTGCGCCTCTCCCCGCAATGCCGCGCTATGCATCTGGTCGATGGTGCCGTAGTCCCAGATCGTCCTGTACCCGCCTTTAGCCCGCGCTTTCGCAGTGACAGTTGCGCCCGACTTCTTCTTCCCACCCATCAATAATTTAATCCACGCGTCTGCGTTGTCACATTTCCCAACAGCATGTGCCACCGCAGCCGCCACTCGCGCCTTATTTTTTTCGCAGGTAATGCATGCATGCCAATTAGCGCGGCACGGTTGACCACAATGTTTACGCACGCCTCCTCGGATAAGTCCCCCCCTTCAACTTGGCGAGCTCAGTCGCTGTGAGGCATTTAGAGAAGATGGCTACCTCCGTCCTCTTCTTAGAAACGCTGGTGTCTCCCAACAAGCCAGCCTCGTTGCCAGCGGCCGAACAAAGCTGGGCAAGGTCTCGCGAGCTCCACTGTTCCAGCGCATCGTCTCGAATGGAATTCGCGAGGAGTGACGCGCCATCGGTGCTTAAGTTTCCCAGATTGCCAACTTTGAGGAGCAACTGGTCAAATTGACACTTGGCCACTGCGGTGGGATCCAGCCCACAACTTACCTGCGTTTGCACCCATTCGTGCATATGGTTGAGATCAGCGGTGAGGTTTGGCACGGGCGCCATTGCGAAGCGAACGCAAGTAGATGGCGCGACAGATCGCGAGGTGGCAAGTGGATATCGCGAACGCCAGACTCGCGAGCCAAATGGGATACGGATAAGATGCCACCTGCAACACCACATGCAAGCGCAGGGCGGCCCGACCGCGGTGGGGGGTGCATTGGGGGGCAACAGTGTTACAGCCCCCCACACCGTCGCCAATCACCCTCATCCGCATATCCCCCCCCCCCTGCTTCGCTGTCGTCGTTGCCACTCTGCGGCCAGACCGCAAACCAAAAGCGGGATCGTATGCAATCATGCGCATGTTGTTAAATTCAACAGATGAAAGATAGTTCGCCACACGGTGCACGGCTCTATAGCTTGCATTTCTAATGCGCGACCCGACTCGGGATCAGGCCACGCCCATGAACTTCGCATGCTCAAGCCATGCGGCTGCGACGCTGTGCGGGTGGATCGCAGCCTCACGGTCCAGACTTGAGTTCATCCACTCATCCTTCGCCTTGAGGAACTTGGCGTGGTCGACGTCTGCCCGTTGAGGCTGCTGGGGGTCAGGGTGGGAGATGGGCGTTGTATGGAGCGGGAAACTTATCGATACGTTATTAACCACATGCCTTCTCTGTCAATGTTTTCACACAGGAGGGAGTCGACGCCACATCCTTTTTCGCAGCCTTGACAACCTTCTTTCTTCTGGCGAACCCGCTCCTCACGCTCCACCCTAATCTCATCGCGACACTGTGCCTCCATCGCGTTCTGCTTGGTGGACTTCACCATTGCAACCAGAACAGCTTACTACAAGAGCCTGCGCGCACACACACGCACACCTTGGGCCAATATGCTCACGAAAGGCTCGATCGCCGCCGTGGCGCCCCCCTATAGACCCCACCGGCGTGCAATCCCACATGTGCATGACGATGCATGCTTGCACGCAGCGCCACAAGCAATATGATGAATGCGTTTGCGCGCATGAGCTACCCTAGTAGCTACCCCGCTACCCTGTAGCTAACCCCGCGAAGCTGCTAGAGCGCACTCCGCGACGCCAAGGGCCTTGCGGCCCCGTGCCCGCGCGAGGCCACCCACTGCAACGAGGCGACCAGTTGCTCGAATGTGCACATTCCTCCACACCTCTGCCTCCCGCAAAACCATGCGGAACACCTCCTCGGCGGCCTCCGCCTTTTTCATGGCTCGCCCCATCTTCTTGAACGCCGCGTCTACCTTTCGGGGAGGGGCGATGCGGCGTGAGCACGACCCTGCCAACCCACGCCTGGAAACATTCAAACCCTGTAACATACGAAGCGCTTGGGGCGTCGAATCGAATCACCGCAACGCAATCCAATACGATTCGCACACGCATGTGTCAACACACATATACATGCAACGTCATGCAAGCCGGTATAGTAGCTAACACTACTAAGCAGACAGACTACATAACGAGCCCAACCTTCTGGTTGTTCTTCTTCACCTGTGATTGAATGTATTTCGCGTGCCTGACGGTGGCCGTGGGCGCGGCGTTGAAGTCCGCCCTGTCCTCGCGACGGCGCTGGGCCCGCATTGCCTTGAGTTGGGCGGACATCGCAAGCATGAGGTGCACCGCGGCGCGCAGGCGCCTCGCGTGAGAGAGACGCGCCTCGTTTTCCACAACGGCTGCGGCCGAGATGCATATTGCGACTCAGTCGCACAATGCAAGATCACAGCATCCCCCCTCTCACAGTCGCACCGCCGTCGGCACCGACGCCGTGGTTCGCCGTCGCCTCGCATCATCATCATCGCCGTCACAGCCGCCATCGTCGGCATCATCATCATCATCATCATCATCGTCCGGCGTCATCACCATCATACTCATCATCGCAATCCGCCCCTCTTCCCCACCGCAGCATTCGTCGTATGCCATCCTGGGGATCCTTCCACAACATCAACGTTGATCGCCGTCCCTCCACCCGTCCTCTCATTCGTTGCACTAAGTTTGAACCACCTCCCGTGCCACACCTCATTTCCGTCCGCACTCTCCTCCCCATCGTTATCTCATGCTCCCACTCGTGGCCGTCGCCGTCGCCGCCGTCGTCGCCGTCGTCGCGCCCCGACCCCCCTGGCCGCCCATTGGGGCGCTCGCAGGACGGTGCCGCTCTGGAGGGGGTCGGCGCACGACGGCGCCGCCGACGACGACGGCGACGACGACAACGGCGGTGACGAAGACGACGACGACGACGACGTCGGCGATGACGACGGCGACGAGGACGACGGCAACGACAACGGCGACGGCGGCGGCGACCACGAGGGCAATGCGACACACCACGACGAGAAAACGAAATGACACGAGGCGGGGGGGCACATGAGCTCGAGCGAACGAGGACCTGGAAGTATGATCGCGTCGGCTGAACACTAGGAATGCGACGGGGCGGTGGAGGAGAGCTGGTGACGATGGCGACGGTGGCGATGGTGGTGGTGGCGGCGGTGACCGACGACGACGGAGACCGAGTACGGCGGTGGCGATGACGACGCTGATGATGAGGCGATGGAGTGACGACGGGAAACGAGCGGCGGAAGATAGAAGCAACGGAGGAACGACGATGGACGGGCGATGAACGAACGCTGGAGGACGACGATGGACGGGCGATGGGGGGCAACAAAGGAGGGGCGATGAAAGAAAGGCTGCGGGGGCGATGCTGCGAGGATGATGATGCGCCGTTTTTTTTTTTTTTTTTTTTTTTTTTTTTTTTTTTTTTTTTTTTTTTTTTTTTTTTTTTTTTTTTTTTTTTTTTTTTTTTTTTTTTTTTCCGGCGCATGGCCCCTGTGGCGGCTCTGCGCGCGCGCCGCAGGGCCGATAACAATTAAAGTGCCCACTTAAATTGTCCACAACAGATGCACATTTGTGGATTCTAGACAAGGCGTCAACTACCGGAGGCGGGCTGCGAATACCGCCAACTGACCACGAACGGCCCCGAAGGCAAACACGTCGACCGAAATTGCACCCCTGGAATGATCCAAAACCGCTCGAATCGTCACCACCAGCACTCACCCCTAGGAAACTGAGATCCGACCACCCCGCTGTCGTATATGAGCAACTCATATACGACAGCGCTGTCGTAGACACTATCGCACCGAGATTGTCGTATAAGAGTTTCTCATATACGACAGCGCTGTCGTACATGAGAAACTCATATACGACAACTGAGCCTCTGATCGCTTCAGGAGGAGAGGAGGGGATAACCTGCTCTCGTAATCGCGATTGCAAAGAGATCGGGAGGCAGCGCGTGCGCCTAGAACTAAGAATGTCAAACTGTCGTGGCCGCAATTGGCCAACCGTCGCGGCAGCCCTCGGCCGCCGTCGTGGCAGCCCTTGGCCGCCATGGTCGCGGCAGCCCGTGCCGCCATGGTCGTGGCAGCCCTTGCCGCCGTCGTGGCAGCCCGTGGCAACTGTCCTTGCCACAGCTGTAGTAGCCACCGACGCGGCCCTTGAAACCGTCGTGGTAGCCACTGCCCTACGACAGGTTGGCCTCGCGCCACACGCGCTGCGCCTCCCTCCACGCATTCGCGTGGAGCCTCTTGTTCCACTCGATGTACTTCATCTGCTGATGGTCGTAGCCGTTGAGGCCCTCGACCAGCTCTTTCACCGCCAAGGCCTTGGCGAGGCGAATGTGCTTGCCGCCGCGCGGCCGCGGGACGTAGTCGTCGTCGCCGCCCTTGTGGCCGCTGCCCTTGCCGCCGTCGTAATAGCCCCTGCGGCCGCTGCCCTTGCCACCGTCGTAGTAGCCCTTGAGGTCGCTGCCCTTGTCGCCGTCGTGGCCGCTGTCGCGGTAGCCGACGTCGTTCTGGCTGCTGTCGTAGTAGCGGCCACCCTTGCCGCAGTAGCTGCTGCTGTCGTGCTTGCCACCGTGCTTGCCACCGCCGTGGTAGTAGTCATCGTGCTGGCCACCGCTGCGGTAGTAGTCATCGCCCATGCCACCGCTGTAGTCGTCGCCTTCGCGCTCGTAGTAGCCATGGCGCTTGCATTGGGGCTTCTTCGGCTGTGGCTCATCACCGTCGTAGTCGCGGCCCTTGCCGCCGTCGTAGTCGCCGCCGTTGTAGCCCATGCCGATGCCCTTGCCACCGCTGCCCTTGCCACCGTCACAGGCGCTGCCCTTGCCACCGTCGTAGTAGCCCGTGCTGCTGCCCCTGCCGCCGTCGTGGGCGCTGTCCTTGCCGCCGCTGTAGTAGCCCATGTCGCTGCCCTTGCCACCGTCGTAGCCGCTGCCCTTGCCACCGTCGCGCGCGCTGCCCTTGCCACCGTCGTAGTAGCCCATGTCGCCGTACTCGTCGTCGTCATGAACGAAGTGCTGCAGGTCGTGCCTCTGGTTCATGCTTGGGCCCATCGCGGGCGCCATGTCGAACAGGTCGAGCAGCTGGTCCGCCGCGCACTGCCTCGCGCGCTTCGGCGGCGGGGCGGACAGCGGCGGCCGCGGCCCGTAGTGCTTCGCCTCAGGCGGCGCAGCAGGCTGCCGCGGCCCGAACTTCGGCTTCGGCCGCAGCGGCGGCGGCGGCGCTGGCGGCCGCAGCGCTGGCTGCGGCTCGGCAGCACTGCCGCCGCGGCGGCGGCGGTTGAGGCCCCTCGCCGCGTCCAGGAGGAGCGCCGCCGCCGCCTCGTCCATGGAGCTGGTGCTGCTGAGCGTGGTGCGCTGCCGGTTGCGCGGGTGCTGCTGCGCGTGGTGCGCTGCTGGTTACGCTGGTGGGGCTGCGCGTGGTGCAGCACCGCGCTGACGCGAAGGCCAAACGCTTGGGCCTGGAAAAATGGCAACGGATGAGGATATGGAGGTGAGGCTGCTGAGGATGGCCGATGCAATCATATGCAGCATGCGTGCACTGTCCTTTTTCTGCGCCATGCAACTACCCCATGCGGTGTGCCGCAACGCATGCGTGTTGCCGTACTAGCTGCATGCACCCCCTAATACAGAAGTGAAACACTATGGGCGGCCGACGACAGACGACGGGCGACGGGCGACGGACGCCGACGACGCCGACGACGACGACGACGGCGGCGACGGCGGAGGGGTTCACCGCCGTTTGTGCTCAATCCCGAAGCCCTGCAGGGCCGCGTCCCCTCGCGGCCCTCCCAGGGCCCGCCGGCGGACACCCAGATTCCGTTCATGCCATGGGTCTCGAGGTCCCTCGAGGACCATCTCGGTGATGGCGCCGCCTTCGACGAGGGGATCCTCGATGCCATTGCGAGGTCAGCGATTTCGGCGGCGTTCGCCGAGCTGAACGAGGAGCTTGGAATGAGAAAGGGGAACGGAGGGGATGAGAAGGGGTGGATGGAGAGGGTTCGTAGCACATGCCCCCCATAAGGAGCTGAAGCGCCAGTGCCAGCGCGCAGGCGACGCAGGGCGCGAGACGAAGAAGCTGAAGCTAGAGGTGCGCGGCAAGGGCTGCGGCGATGACTACTGCCACAGCGGTGGCGACAGCAGCGACCACAAGGGCGGTGACGACGGCAACGGCCACAAGGGCATCAGCACTGGCCGCTGCAGCGGTGGCAAGAGCAGTGACGACGGCTACTACGACGGCGGCAAGGGCAGCGACATTGGCTACCACGACGGTGGCAAGGGCAGCGACGACGGCTACTACGACAGCGGCAAGGGCTACTACGACGGTGGCAAGGGCAGCGATGGCTACTACGGCTACGGAAAGGGCAACAATGGCTACTACGACAGCGGCAGGGGCTACTACGACAGCGGCAGGGGCAGCAATGGCTACTACGACAGCAAGGGCTACTACGACGGCGGCAAGGGCAGCGATCAGCAAGGGCTACGGCGGCAGCAGACGAAGCACATCGAGTGGGTCCAAAAGAATGGCGTGCAAGGCGGCAACTATGACGGTGGCAAGGGCAGCGGCCGCGACGGCGGCAAGGGCCACTACGACGGCGGCAAGGGCCACCACGACGGCGGCAAGGGCTACCACGACGGCGGCAAGGGCTACTACGGCGGCGGCAAGGCAAAAAAGAAAATCAAAACATAAAAAAACAGAAAAAAACATAAAAAAAAAGAAAAAAAAAAAAAAAAAAAACACAAAAAAGTAACAAGAAAAAAAAAAAGAAAAAAACAAAAATAACAAAAGAAACAAAAAAAAAAGAAAAAACAAAAAAAAAAAAAGAAGAACAGCACCCACCCGCGACGGTGAGCGGGCAGCGACACGGGCTACTACGACGGTGGGGGCAGCGACTACGATGGTGGCAAGGGCGGCGCCTACGACTGAGGCAAGGACAGTGGCAAGGGCATCGACGCCCGCAATGACAAGAGTGCGGACGACAAAAAAAAAAAAAAAAAAAAAAAAAAAACCAAAAAAAAAAACAAAAAAAACAAAAAACAAGCAAAACAAAGAAAAAAGAAAAAAACAAAAAAAAAAAAAAAAACAAAAACCAGCATCGCGAGCGTTGTCGCGAGCACGGTCCTGGCGTTCTTCTGACGCAAGATGTGGTTTTTGGAGTTGTTGCGGTGATGCGATTCTGCACTTCCAGAAACTGAATTAGTTCGGAACTGATGCTCGAGGAGCGAGATAGAAAAACACAAGAAGGGAGAGGGATGGGAGGAGAAGTGAGTCAGACGGTGAAAAAAAAAAAAAAAGAAGAAAAAAAAAAAAAAGCGAGCGAGCGCGTGCTAGTCGCGATCACTCGGCCGCGTTCTCTGGATCGACGCCGCGCGCAGGCGAATCTTCGCCAGGTTGGTCAGCAGGCGAACCGCCGCCATGATCATCGTCGACCATATTGTTCCCCTCGGTGGCAGGTGTGATGTTGTCCCGAAGACTTTGCGCAGCTTGAGCGATGTAGACTGGCCCCCAATCATCGACTTTAGACTGCACCCGTTGCGGCGCGCGGCCTGGGCCACGCATCGTCACGAACACTGTCTTGCGACAAGACGCCAGACGTTGACCCGGCTCGCTTCTCGCGGCCATGCGCGTCGATCGCTGCAGCCACCGCTGCAACGCGCACGTGCTCCATAGCAGCAGGCACGCACCCGATCGAGGCCTTAGCGCACGCCTTTAACTCGAACAGAAACGCCAACGTGATAGCATCGTGCTTCAAGTGCTGGCCGCCGCGCGTGCACTCCACCGCTGGGAACTATGCAGTCGCGGTCTCTGGCATCAGAGATGCATCGGGCATGCCCCGATTGATCTTGACGACCGAGGCCTTATCGGCATCGTCCTGAAGCAACGGGTCGGTCTCTTTCATGCGCTGCCAGATCGCATCGTCACATGCGGCGCCCCTCATCTTCACCAGATCACCAAAGAAAGCGCCGTGCGCTAGGGGAGCGGTTGACTTTGTGGGGCTTGGGGCTCCGATGAAGTTCTGAAGCTTGCGATCGCTCTTCGGCAGCTCCACGAGTAGCGAGCCAGCCGCTTGGATATTCTGTCTGGGGGCCCATGGGTCTTTCAATGCACCACCCCTCGATGACAGCGCGCATTCGCACAGTCACGGGCATAATTGCAATGCAAAGCTCGAGGGGAAATGCCTGCAGACAAGGCGGCGATTGCCGACGTCCACGCGGTATGTGGGCGGCAACTCATGACAACGCGTTCGCCGACATGGGAGGGTGGAGCGACGTTTTTCAAATGGCCATCTTGCAATCGAACACGTGCTTACATATACTGCATAGATGTATGCATGCGTCGTCACTTCCTAGACTTCTTCACTGCGGGCGCAGGCGCCTCCTCGGCCTTGCGCTTTGGCATGAGCGATGCCAGCGGTGCGATCAGCGCGCCTCCCTTCGCGACGTCGCTCTCGTTGGTCAGCACCTGCGCAGACGCAGACGGCATCGCATCGGACTTCATGATCACGACCTTCACGTTTGCATTGAGTTTTGGGGCCGACTCCTGCGCGAACCAAAACGGAATGATTAAGGGGCCAGGGGCCTTTGCCAGCCCCCCTGCCATCGCATTCGCCTGCGCCTTGGGCATCTTCATGCCACCAGTGGGGAGCAACGCGATGTTGAACATGGTGCCTTTGAGGTCCTTGTATGACTTCACAAACACGCTCCCGTTTGGTGAGTCTTCGTTGGGTCTCTTCATGGCGATGCTCGCAGTGGGTGGGGCAAACGCTATCTCCCCCGCTTTGAACGCGCGCGTGGTAGCGATCGACCGATACTTAACAGGCGATGTTGCGCCAGCGACGCCCATCAAGCAACCTGAATGCTGGGCGCGCGTGTCGTCCAAGGCGGCTCTGATTTTCGCCTCCTCAATTGACCGCTGCCAGCCGACGCTCAGCATGGGCCCTGACCAGCAAACGTTCCGATTGTTTCCTGGGAGGGATGGGGGGGGGGGGGGCATGCGAGAGGCATAGCACTCGATGGGTGAATGGATTGTGAAATGTACATCGAGCGGGGGACATATCGACAGAGAGCGAGCGGGAGAACGAGAGAGAGAAATATATAGGGATAATGAGATATGCATGAACATGGAGAGACAGATGAAATAGAGAACGGGCGATATATATATATATATATATATATATATATATATATTCAAAGGGAGAGAGAGAGAGAGAGAGAGAGAGAGAGAGAGAGAGAGAGAGAGAGAGGAGAGAGTATCCGAGAGAGAGAGAGAGATAATGTCGTCAAAACCAATTGAAAACAAAAAAAAAAAAAAAAAAAAAAAAAAAAAAAAAAAAAAAAAAAAAAAAAAAAAAAAAAACAAAAAAAAAAAAAAACAAGAAAAAAAAAGAAGGAAAAAAAAAAAAAAAAAAACAAAAAAAAAAAAAAAAAAAAAAAAAAAAAGAGAAAAAAAAAAAAAAAAAAATAAAGAAAAAAAAAGGAAAAAAAAAAAAAAAAAAAAAAAAAAAAAAAAACAAGGAACAAAAGAGAAAACAAAAAAAATACAAAGTAAAAACAACAAAAACAAAAAAAAGGTCGTGCGACGAGATCGCATGCCGTCCTGTCCTTAGTCGTGCTCACGACTCAACGCTCGTCAACGCTCTCAACGCTCTCAACCACTGGCACGCTCCCGATCATCAACTTCACACCCTTCGCATCGACCCCAACGAACTCGAACGCGCTGCCCCTGTCGTCACCCTCCGCCAAGCAGGGCCTTGCTTTCGACGCGAAGCCTCTCTCCGACAACTTCTCTGACTGGTTGGACCATGCGCGTGCCGCAGGAAAAAAAAAAAAAACCTTCGCGTCCGAGCTTGTAGCCGGTTTGGGCGCTTCTGCAGGGGCGGCCTTGGCCCCCCATGGGCGTTCCACTGGTTTGCCCGCGCGCGTTGCCAACGCAGTGCAAAAGCTGGCGCCAATGCGTGGCAGCGTTTTGGCGCTGCCCAATCGTTCATCTGGTTTGTTGAATGCGAAGTGCGCGACGCGAACATCAGTCAGCCCTGCGATGGCACCGCGTGCGAGCGTGTCTGGCGTTTTTTTTTTTTTTTTTTTTTTTTTTTTTTTTTTTTTGTTGTTATCTCTCTCTCTCTCTCTCTGCTTTGCGATCTCTCGCGCCGAGTGCAAGGACTCATCCGCATTCAGAACAATAGTGGCCTTCTTGTCACCCGACAGCGCGGACGCGTCACCTGGCGTTAAGTGCGTCTGATGGCCGCCCCTGTCGCACTTGCCACTCGCGGCCGCCGCGGCTTTCACGCGCGCGGGCTTGAATGTCACCGCAGCCCCCTCGTTTCTGATCTTCACTTCGGCGAGGCTCTTCGCCATGGCGCCTGCGACCACGCGCCGGGCAGTTAATTGCCGCGGGAAGTCCCGCAATTCGCTGAAGAAAAGTGGATCGCCCAGACCGCCTGACATCTCTTTCGCAGGCGTTGCCAATCCGTCGACTTCCCCAAGGAAGAGGGAACCCGCGCGAGCCCCCTCTTCAATCCCTCGGCCAGTCGATCTTGCCTCCTTGGTTAGCCGAACGGTTCGCAATGGATGCGATCGTGAAGTTCAGGCTCAATCGAAAATCGCAACGCGCGATCTGTCGCCCCGCATTGCCTGCTTCCTGGGCAAGGCTTGAAAGCCAAGGGGCGCTCTGACAAATTCATGCCGGAAGACCTTCCATTCAATGCCCTCATCGCAAGCCTTTGCGTAGTCGGGCTGTGCTCCCCACGACCTCTTCATTGAAAGGAACCCATCATGCGAAATCCTGTCGGATCGTTCTGGCTGTTTCTGCGGCGCGGGAACGTCTGCATATAAGCATCGCAACCCCATGCTCGTATGTCCACACGTGTAGCTTGCGAATTTAGCGTCGCATTCATACATGGGCATTTGACCAGCAGAATCTTTCATTATCTTATCGTTGAACGCTTTGACCTTCTCATATTCCGCCGAGCCTGTTTGCAATTCCATGCGCGCTGGATTTTGAAGGGCCGAGTTCTTGAAACCGTTCCTGAATATCTGTACGATCAGATCGAGCACATCGCTCGGTACAACCCCATCCTCATTCCTGTTTCCCATGCACGGGAACATGTATTTGCTATGAATCCTCTCCATCCTGACGCAATCGATGCCACTCCGCTGCGCTATGGCGCATACCTCTTCGAACAAAGGAACAACGGGGGCGTCTGGCTGCTCATATGCAGTCTTGATCTGCTGCATGTCCCCAACAACATTAGGTATGTTCAGTCACGCTTGGAGGTCATGACGCCTCGCGTGGAAACCACCTCTTTGTTGAGCCAAAAGCCTATACGGTGCATGCATATACGCAAAGGAACATTACAATCTTGCAATATGCACCCTTCGAAATTCACGAACGCATTGCACCGAACACTCTTGATGGGGGGGGGGGAATCAAGAACAACTCGAGCAACGCCATGCTAAAACACGAATAGCAACATTGAAACATCCTACACGCCATCGTTTGCCCAACCTATGTTACAAGTTAGCAGACTTGCTAACTTTTCTAACTCCGAGCAACTACACTTAATTAGAGGGACCAAGTTCGCGAGGTTAGTAAGTTCGTAACCTACTTATAATATGGTATACTTCCTTATAACAGACTTGTACCATAGTTAACACATAGTTACAACGCACGGTAGCACTTATTAACCACGCCGATCCTTTAGGCGAATACGTCTCCCCCGGAGGCCCGGCCTGGGCTGCCGCCGGCGCCCTTGCGCTGGCACGGCCGCGCCCACCCCCGGCGCGAAAGGACGGGGCCAGGGCGGCCCCGGCGCGGCGCTGCGCGCTCCCGAGCGCTCTTCGACCCCGGCGCCGGCCCCTCCGCGGCAGTCCGGCAACTGCGACCCGGCCAGCCCAACGAGCTAATGACTACACCGACTCCGATTCCTCGGGAGGGCCGCATCGCCTGCCGCGCGGGCCGCGCTGGACGCCCCTGAACGGGCGCGGAAGGCGGCCGCAGCGAGGCCAACGGCAGCTGCGGAGCCAGCGGCTCTGGTTCGAGCCGAGGGCCCCGGGGGCGGCGGGCGCAGCACCCCAGCAGGGCGCCCCCGCAACGACGGCGGCGGCTCTTCCGGCGGAGCCTCGGCAACGGCGTCGGCGGGCGCAAACACGGCAGCGGGTCTCCAAGAGATCCTGCGGCGGTCGGGCTGGGCCTGCTCTGTGGAGCAACTTGGGAACACCAACTTCCTGGTCTGGCGCGGCCAAGACCGGGCGGGCGCCTCGCGCTGCCGGGCGGCAGGCTGCAACCAGACTGGGCGCGCGCGCCGCGCCGGACTGCTGGCACCTGCAGGTGCCTCAAGGCCATGGCCTCCCGAGCGCCGAACGCGCTCGCCCTGCCCCAGCGAACACGACCTCCACAGGTCTTGCGACGGGCTGGGGGGCACCTGGGAGAGCACACGGAGCTCCCCGTAACCCTGCTGGGCCGACGCGCGCGACGACGGCCACGACGGCGGTCGTTCGGCGAGCGCCCTCAAAGGGGAGGCCCGCGGCGCTGACGACGGACGTCGGCCCGCCCGCGCGGCCGGCCAGGCGGGCCACGGCTCGGAGCGCGCGCCCTCGGCAAGCGCCCCGGAGAAAGCGGCCCGCGACGCCGACACCACGCCGCCGGGCGGCGGGCTGGGACGCGCGCCCGCGGCGAGCGCCCCCGAGGGGGCGGCCCGCGGCGCCGACGCGACGGGGCTGCGGCCCTGCGCGGACGGGGCGAACGCTCGGGACGGCCCGCGATGCCGCGCCCACGGCAGATGCCTCTGGGGCGGACGTCGCCGGCTGGACGCCAGCGGCCGAAGCCAGGCGAGGCGGCGGCAGCACCCGGCGCTGCCGCGGCGAGCACTTCCCCGAGGTCCGACGCGCCACGAGCGCTTCCCCCTGGCGGGGGGGCGGCCCGGGACGCGGCGCGGGCGGACGCAGCGGATCTGCGGGAGCTGGCCCTCGAGTGGCTCTCGCTCAGGGCCGCTGGGCGGCGGCGCGGGCCTCCGCCCGCCCGCCCGGTGTCCCCAGGCAACGCAAGGTCAGGCAGTGGCTCACGGACGAGCTGGCGGAGCTCGGCGACGCGGCACTGCGCCGCGTCGTGGCCCAAGCGGCCGCGTACGCCGCGCCAGCCTATACTACGCGCAAAGCAAGCCTAGGCTGGGGCTGGCCCGCCGGCGTCGCCAGAGCGGTTCCGCCGCCACGCGGGCGGCGCTGACGTTGCGGCCGCGGCGAGGCACTTCGCGCGGCCACCCCCCCGAAGGCTCAAGGCTCTGGGCCCCCTGAGAGCCCGTGCGCGCGCCTGGCTCGCATTTCCCCCCCCCTCTCGCGCTGCCCCCCTCCCCCCCCTTCCCCCTCCGCGCGCCCTCTGTCGTGTCTTCGTCGTCGCTTTCTCTTTCTCTTGCTACAGGGCTCCTCTCGGCGGGGAAGGTCGCGTCGACCCTTGGCCGGGATAGGCCTGGCCAGGATCGCTGTGGGCGTATAGCTGGCGCTCTCCGAGGAGGGAAACAAGAATCCCAGGACCCCTGGGGGTCTGGTCCCGCGGCCCAGCGATGGCCCTCGGAGACCAGACGCTGCAGCAGAAACTCCTGTCGTGATTTTTCACGGAGCGAGGGTGTCAAGGGGAAAGACCGCACGCTTTCTTTGTCCCTTCCAAAGGGGCGGGCCGCCTCCCTCTGGAGCTGTGTCATCTGCCTCTGGAGCCTGGCCTCCTTCGACTCGGCCTGGGCGGCGGCCACCTGTGGTGCCTGCCGCTGCGGCGTGCCCCACCCCCTCCTCCTCCTCGTCCTCCTCCTCCTCCTCCTCCTCCTCCTCCTCCTCCTCCTCCTCCTCCTCCTCCTCTTCCATCCTCCTCCTCCTCCTCCATCATCATCATCCTCCCCCTCCTCCTCCCTCCTCCCTCTCCTCCCTCTCCTCCTCCCTCCTCCTCCTCCTCCCCCTCCTCCTCCTCTCCTCCTCCTCCTCCTCCTCCCTCCTCCTCCTCCTCCTCCTCCTCCTCCTCCTTCCTCCTCCTCCTCCTCCTCCTCCTCCGCCGCCTCCTCTCCTCCTCCTCCTCCTCCTCCTCCTCCTCCTCCTCCTCCTCCTCCTCCTCCCCTCCGCCTCCTCCTCCACCTCCTCCCTCCTCCTCCTCCTCCTCTCCTCCTCCTCCTCCTCCTCCTCCTCCTCCTCCGCCTCCTCCTCCTCCTCCTCCTCCTCCTCCTCCTCCTCCCCCTTCCCCCCTCAAGCAATTTGGGCTGGAGCACCAAGTCCCTCGCCCCCGCGCGCAGGGCACGTGTTTCGGCCTTTCCTGCACTTCCGCGCAGTGCTTGGGGGATTTCGCCTCCTGCTGGGCCCACAGCAGGCGGCGTCAACCAAGACAGGAGAAACTTTCCGATGGGAGGCGCATCCAAGTGCCCATGGAGCAGGTGCATTCACTGCAAGAACTGTGAGTACAATTCCAAGCTGATGGCTAACAATAAGAAGTGCCTGTCCTGTGACAAGCAGGTGAAGCTTTTTGACTCGTCCCAGCAGAGAGGCTCGTCCGTGGACAGGCGGGTCTCCTTCGACGGCGACGTGGTGCTTATCGACGACCACGGGAGTGACCACCAGGCTTCGCCAGGTCAGGGCTCGCGCCACCGCAGCCCAGGCCGTCGGCGCGCCAAGGACCAGGCAGTCAAGAACCTCGACGGGTTGTTGGCCAAGGCAGCTGAGTACAGTGACGATCCAGCGATGAAGGCCGTCCTGGCCGAGCAGAGGTCGAAGCTGAAGGACCAGGCGGCGGCGTCCGACGTCTCGGCCGTGGACTCGGTGAAGCGCGCCGACGGCGCCTCGAAACAGGCGAGCCATCGGCATGAGCAGCTGGTGAGCCAGGTGCTTCGCCTCAGGCGCCAGCTCCAGAGCGCCGAGTCCAAGGAGCAGGAGGCCGCTTTGGCCCTCGCCAAGGCAGAGGCTGATAAGAAGAGTGCAACGCGTGCCCTTGCCCAAGCAGAGGGCGCCAAGTCCGCTGCTGAGGCGGCGGCGGACCAGTCAGGCAAGGGCGTGCACTTCAGTGTCCACATGAACCCAGAGGTCTTCGACAAGTTCGAGGATTGGGAGTGCGAGGAGTCCGACAAGGTCGCCCTCCGCAACCTGAAGAAGGAGCTGCAGGCCATGCAGGAGTCCTTTGCCGCGAAGGACTCAGAGCTCCAGACGTTCACGGCCAAGCTGGACTCGGTCAAGAGGGACGTGGAGGAGCGCATGGGCAAGAAGAGGAAGACGAAGGAGGGCCAGGATGCGGTCACTCAGACCAGGGAGGCGGCAACGGCGACGGCAGAGCCTGCGGCGACTGTGGCTGCGGGAGCCGACAAGGCCGACGAGCCGACTTCGGAGGAGCTCAAGAGGGAAGCTGCTAGGCTCTCCCAGGCCAAGTTCGAGGCGGCCCAGAGAGCGCAGGCTGCGGCAGATCTCAAGGCCAAGGGCGACGGCAAGGGCGCGGGCGGAGGCGAGCCCGCGGCGACCACGCCCACCGCCGGCCTGCCTGGCGGCCCAGAGGCTGGCAGCAAGGAGTGGCTATTGACGGCGGAGTCCAGCAGTGCCAGCGCCGCTGTGGGCTCGGACGCCATTACCGTTGCGCTTGCTACATCCTCGGCCACAACAAGCGGAGGGGATGCTATGACTGTTCCTGAGGGCTCGAGCAGTACGGCACCCCTTTCTTCACTTTCAGGGGGCAGTGGTATGGGTGCGCAGCAGCAGCCAGAAGCCACTGTTAAGTTTTTTTTTCCAGCAACGTGACGTGCATGGGCGACAAGGCCTGGGGGCGCTTAAAGGAGCTCAGCGACACGCACGACTACTCAGGCGTCTGTGAGACGCACGTCAGCAAGAGAGATACGCGCAAATGGACCGGCAAAGCTAAGAGTTCTTCCCTGCGCCTGCTCCACAATGGAGCTAGGCCCAAGTCACGCTATGCCAAAGGTGACCAGCAGCATTCCAATGAAGGTGGTGAGTGGTTGCTTGCTCGCAACCATCGGCCTGTTCGCATGCTCGATGCCGCTTTCACATGCAATCAACTTCAAGCCGAGCGAGGAGGAGTCCTAGACGGTTTTCTTCCTTGCCTTTTGGACATGAAGGGCTTCGCGCTCGCCGTGTTCATCTACTACGGATTCTCTGGCATGGGGTTCACCAGTGAGAATGTGAACCGCTTCGCTAAGCTAGGCAGCATGCTGGCGGCAATCCACCTGCCGTGGCTAGTTCTGGCTGACTGGAATGTTTCCTCCGCCGACCTTAAGAGGTCGGAGTTTCTGGCGCGAGTCGGCGGCTCTGTGTGGTTCTCCGACGCCGAGTTTACCTGCGCACCAGGCGGCAAGCAAACATCTTCCCATATTGACTTTGTGGTGTTCAATGAAGCAGCGAGACCCTATCTGCGCTCCGTCTCGGCTGTCGTTGACGTTCCTTGGAGGCCGCGCATCGGTCTCGGCATTCAGATTGCAGCCACAGGGGGTCAGATGCTCACGCGTGTGCTTGCTCTTCCTAAGCAAATGCCAGTTGTAGGTCGGCCCTCCAAGCAGCCGGTTCCAGGGTCTAAATCAAGTAAGTCTAAGGCTCAGCGTAGGCTTGCGCGGCAGGTAGCACGTGAGCGTCGTGATTGTAAAGTGCGTCAGTGGTTTAGTGAGCAGCTTGAGCTTTGTAGCAGCAGTAAAGTGGAGCGCGCTACTACGCCGTTACAAAAGTTCGTCACGTTTCATGAGAGCTTGAAGGTGGCATGGGTTTCGTGTCTTCCTTCCGCGTGAGCAAGCGGGCAGAGGCTGACCACTGCCCTGGCCGCGCCGGGCTGGCCCCCCCTTCCCCCCTAGAATCCTAGCGGACTGAGTCAAGAGCGGTCGGATCAAAGATCCGGGATTTCTAAAAGTGGGATTTCATCCCTTACTATAATAGTATAGTTTTAAAACGGGACATTTTGAAATCCCGATGTAAAGTCACACGGTTCTAGAAATCCCACCGGGGCGGGATTTGCCTTTGCTTTTGCAAGATGATCTACTTTTATTTTATGACGAAACTTTTGTAACGCCGATGTAGTTGTGTTTCGCCTGATTCCCCCAGTAGAGTAGGCAGCGAGGCGGAAACAGGTTTCGGTGGCGAGGGCCCTGACTCCGACGGCAGCGAGGAGGACCCGTGGATCCACGAGGCCAACTTCGGACTGGCCGCCCCGACCGCCCCTGCCTCTCCTGTGGTTGATCAGTTTCAGTCGAATTCGGTCCAGCATGATACCCCCGCCCCGTGCACCGCCCCTGTCGAGTCAGGTTCTGCACCACCAGCGGAGAGTTCAGGGTCCCCCGATTCTCCTGAATCCGTGAGCTTTCTGATTCCAGAGCAGCTGTGGACGGAACAGCGGAAAGCTGTAGGGATTCTCCCTGCTGCTGCCTCTCCCCCTACTCCTGCTGTTGCTTCCTCCGTAGCCTTTCGACTCTGTTCAAGCGATTCAGGCCTCGTCTCAGCCCTGTTCGCGGCCTGGTTTCAGGCAGTGGAGGCAACCGTGCACTTCCATCACGGGCAGGTCCCTCTCGGCAGATCGCGCGGCGACGCTGTCGAGTTTCTCGAGACAGAGGTTCACGAGGCGAAGCCAGCGCGGGAGGTAGCCCTCAGGGACAAGATTGCCAGCTGGTGGACTCGCGCGGCTACCGCGTTGACCGCGCTGGCGCGTTACAGGGACAAGGATTCGGGCATCAAGCAGCAGTTCCTCCTGCTTGACGCAGTGGCACGTCTTTGGGAGGAGGCCCCCGAGCGCGGTCATCAGGTGGTTCGACCTTCCGATCGCTTTGCTTGGGATTTCTGGCTGCAGTTTCTTGGTCGCACAAGTGAGAGCTCTCTGGAGGAGCTCAAGTTAGTCTCCGAGGCAGCTGATAAGGTGGCACGGCGAGCACAGCGGCGCGCACTTAGCCAGGCCATGGGCGAATTCCGTACCTGGGCTGAGACGGCCCCGGCAGTGAGCGCCATGCACAGGGCCATCCGTGAGCAGCCTCTTGTCAGCGATACTCTGGAGGTGAATGGTAAGTCGCCTGTGCATCCCAAAGACATTATGGATCATAAACGGAAGCATTGGGTCTCGCGTTGGGGCCCGTCTGGCCAGCCGTTGAGCGAGCTGCGCGGGCTTTTTTTTCAGGAGATTCGGCAGCGAGTTGCAGATGAGGCGCTTCCACCTCTTGATGGTGTTACCCTGCGGGAGGCGTCTGATCACATGAAATGTGGTGCGATGGGGGTGAAAATCGTCTGACTCCGTTAGACACGTCTCGCCTTCCTGATTCAGCTCTTGATGAGTTGGCCGCACTTCTTACTATCTGTGAGGCTCGGCAAGTTTGGCCACGCCAGCTTTTGCTGACCATCGGGGCCCTGCTGCTTCCTCATCTGGCGCGGCTCTGGTCAGCCGCTCGCGAGCAGCACGTCCGCACTTGGACGGGCCAGTGCGAGGCGCACTGGGATGCTGCTATACGCGGCAACTCGGCGATCCGCGAGGTCTTCTTGCGCGCGATCGACGAGGAGCTGGCGGCGCGCCTGTCCACGGAGTACGGGCACGGCCTCATCGACCTCGCCAGCTTTTACGACGCGATCGGGTGGCTGATGCTCGGTCAGACGGCACTCAGGCTCAATTTCCCTGCGGGGATCCTGGGGCTGGAGCTGCTGCAGTGCATGGCCTCGCGCCGCGCGAGCCAGTCGGGCGCGTGCTCGGCCCCCTTCGACCCCACGAGGTCGATCGCCCAGGGCCTCAGGGCTGGGGCGCGTTTCGCCAAGTGCGTCACGTACCACATCATGGCAAAGATCACGACGGTGCATGTGGATATGTCCCACAGGCTGTGGATCGATGATTTGAGCCAGAGTTATCGAGCGTCGCGACGGGCTATGATTTCTAAGATGGTGCAGTGTTTTTCTGATACTTGCGAGGCCATCCAGACTGCCGGCTTGCAGGTCTCCACGAAGAGCGTGGCCCCCTGCGCTCGGCTGTGCGACGCTAAGGTGATTGCACGACGCTTGCGGCTCAAAGGCTACCACATCAACGCGGCGGGCCAGACGGCCTACCTTGGCGGCGACATGGGCGGCGGCAAGCGGCATGCCAGAGCGACGCGAACGGCTCGGATCGCTAAGCGCAATAAGATGAGTAAGGAGGTTCTGCAGTACGCTCGAGCGACGAGGCGGCACGGCTTGACGAGCCGCCTCGAGCTGCAGGGCGCCCAGGCTGCAGGCACATATGGACATCAAATTCACGGGCTGTTCGGCCAGCAGATGTTACAAGTACGACGTCAAGTTGCGAATGCAGTTGCCCCGAGATTGTCTGGGCGGCGTTTAACTACCTCGCTCGACCTTCGCGCGCCTCAGCGCGACCCAGCTTTCAAGATGCCAGCGGAGTGTCTGCGCTTATGGTTGTCATGCTGGACCTCAGCCCCTCGCATTCGGCCGGGAGCCAATCTGTCGTGGCAGCGTTTGGCGCAGGAACTCAGAGGCATGCCACCTGAGCGACGGCGTCGTTTCATCCGAGGCCCCCAAGGCACAGTCATCACCTACTTGCTCGAGGCATGATGGGACCCTATCAGCCCGTCGGAGTGGCAGATACCATCAGATTACACTGATCTGATTAACAGTTGGGAGTTTAAGGTTGAGAATCTCACGGGTTTCAGCTGTGTCGACATCCCAGAGCAGTTTTTCTCGGAGTTCACGCACGCGATTCAGAGGCAGTTGTGGTTTGCAGCTTCTTCTCATTTCGATGGAGCTGGGATGGAGCAGGGCATCCACAATGCTTCTTACCGCCAGCTGCTTTGCCAATTGGAGGCAGCCCCAGGCGGCCGCCGTCTGGCTGGCCTTTTGTTGGCTTCTTCTGCTGGCGCGGCCTGGCCGCGAGCCCGTCGACAACAGCGGTCTAAGCAGAGCATTTCTGAATGGTGTACGCGGTGTAAGGAATGCCAAGAGACATCATTTCATCGAGTATGGGAGTGCGCAGGTCGCAAGCCTCATGAGGTCTACGACCTCTCCGACGAGGTCGCCGCCAATGCGCAAGCGGGTCGAGAGGCCGAGGCTTGTTTCTGGGTGCGCGGCCTGGTTCCCACGCCATGGCTGGAAGTGCCCGAGCCGATCCAGGAGGAGGATTGGACATGTCACGGCATCGCTGGCTTTGGCGAAGCTTGTTTCCCGCGCGGGTCAGAGGATGCGCCTACCTTTGTCTTCGGCGACGCCAGCGGGGGCAAGGACACTAGTGATGCCGCTCTCCGACGAGTCGGACTCGCAGTGGCGGTGTTCTCTGGCCTGACCCACGACATGATGATCGAGATCGGCGTCTGGGGCGGCCTCCCAGGCACAGTTCAGACGGTGGCGAGAGGCGAGCTGTACGCCGCCTTGTACCTCACCGTGCGCGGCGGCAGCGGCATCATCGTCTTCGTCACGGACAACGCTGCTGTATGCTCAGGCTGGTATAATGGCCATTCCGCCACACCGTCAAGTGAAAATGCAGAACTGTGGTTTCTCACTGGAGCTGTCCTGAAGGCCCGTGGCACCCCGTTGTCAGTCACAGTCATCTTTGTGCACTCGCATCAGGAGGCAATAGATTTGTGTCAGAGTAGGACCCCTGTGTCTTTCATTCTCGGAGATGCTGTTGCCGACGAGTTAGCGGGTGTAGCAGCGAGCTCCGTGCGTGTAAAGGCTGATGTGCGTGCGCGTCTGTACCGTACTGAGCGCATGGCGCACTTAGTTCGGATGAGAATTCTCTTGAGCACGTTAGAAGCGATTGAGGCTGAGCAACAATCTGAGGGCTCGAGGCCCCGTCTGAGGCACCCTGGACCTAGGCCCCCTGCCCCAATGGTCTGTAGTATGTTCAGCTCTCAGCATCAACTGTCTGTGTCAGGTCTTAGTTGTAATCGTTGCAAGGGGTCGACCTCTCAGGCCCAGAAGAAGGCTTGGCTGGACTCTCCCTGTTTCCCCCTTTCCACGGGCGATGGTGCAGTTTGGGAACCCCCTCCAGGGCAGCGGGTGCACGTAGGAGGGGGACACGCCCATCCGTCTCACCGTCTTAAATCTCATGCTGGACTGGGGGTTTGGTTTTGTACTACCTGTGGAAGCTCTGCAGCAGAACAGCTGGCTAAGTTGTCCAAGGAGTGTGAGCCTAAGCGTAGTCGTCAAGACTGCCTTTATCGAATTCAACAGGGCTTATGGCCCAAACAATATAGCAAAGCTGAGCGAGCCAAGCTGGCCGCTGCGCGCAAGCCCGTTTAAGTTTGCTGTTTGGGGTCTCTATTAAGTAACCGACACGGTCGCAATATCCGTAACTCCGTAACTCCTCCCCCTCCTCCTCCTCCTCCTCCTCCTCCCCTCCTCCTTCTCCTCCTCCTCCTCATCATCATCATCATCGTCCTCCTCCTCCTCCTCCTCCTCCCCCTCCTCCTCCTCCTCCTCCTCCTGCTCCTCCTCTTCCTCCTCCTCCTCTCCTCCTTCCCCCCATTCTCATCCTCCTCCTCAGCCTCCTCCACCTTCCTCCTCCTCCTCCTCCTCCTCCCCTCCTCCCCTCCCCCTCCTTCGCCTCCTCCTCCTCCTCTCCTCCTCAGCCTCAACCCCTCGCCTTCTCCTCCTGTTCCGGCTCCTGCTGCTCCTGCTCTCCTCCTCCTCCTCCTCCGCCTCCTCCCCTCCTCCTCCTCCTCCTCCTCCTCCTCCTCCTCCTCCTCCTCCTCCTCCGCCCGCTCCTCCTCCTCACGTCGTCTTCCTTTCTCCTCCTCCTCCTCCTCCTCCTCCTCCTCCTCCTCCTCCTCGGTCCTCCGTCGCCTCCTGCTACTTTCGCTCCTCCTAGGTCATCCACCTCCTCCTCTTCCTCGTCGCTCTTTTTCCCTCCTCCTCGTCCTCCTTCTTCTCGTCCTCCTCCTCGTCCTCGCTTCACCTCCTCCTCCTCGTCCTCCTCCTCCTCCTCCTCCTCCTCCTTCTGACCCTCTTCATCCATCCAACTCCTGTTCCTCGCGGCTCATCCGTGTCGTGCCCTCGGTCCTCGAGTGTCGAGAACGGGGGGGTAGGCTCTTGAGACGTTTCGGAAACCCGCCTCGCTCTTTTCGGGACTCTGGAAAGCCGTGCGGGGGTCTCCTGGCAAGCCCAGGGGTCTGGACCTGGGCCGGCAGGACAAGTTAACCACGCCAGTCTAGTTCATTACCCAAACATCCGACGTCTTGATTTTTTCGAGACGCGGGCCCCCGACCTCTCGTTCACTTCCCTGGGACCGCGTTCTCATCCAGTGTCGATGTTTGACGGTCCCGAGGCCTGGCGAGGGCCCTGGGAGGCCGAACACGACGAAAAACCTCCGTCCCGATTTGTTCGAGACGCCCGGTGTCTTGGTACCCTCCTCCTGTTCGTCCTCGCTCTTCGCATCCTCGTCCTCGCCCGCATCCTCGTGTTCCTCGTCTTCGCTCTTCCTGCTCGGTACCTTCGTGGCCTTGGCCCTCGTCCTCGTCCGCCGCCTGATTCTCCGAGTCCTTGTCCACATCGTGTACTGGCCATTCTCGTCCTTCTCATCGTGTTGCTACGTCTCGTTCTTATCCTCGGTCTGGCCATAGTCATCATCCTCGTCAACACCATCATCAACATCGTCATCGTCATCGTCACCATCATCAGCACCAGCATCAGCATCAGCATCAACATCAACATCATCACCATCAGCCCCATCATCATCACCGTCATCAGCATCATCATCATCAGCATCGTCATATGCATAAACATCAGCATCTGCAACAGCATCATCAACATCAGCATCATCATCCCCCTCATCACCATTATCCTCATCCTCAGCATCTTCATCATCATCATCATCAGCATCATCACCATCATCATCAAAACAGCATCAGCATCAGCAGCATCCTCATCCTCCCAGTCATCATCATCATCATAATCATCATCATCATCATCATCATCATCATCAGCATCATCATCAGCATCAGCCTCAGCATCGTCATCAGCATCATCATAATCATCAGCATCAGCATCATCATCATGATCATCCGCATCATCAGCTTCATCATCACCAGCATCGTCATTACCACCACCATCATCGTCATCGTCATCATCAGATCATCGTCATCCTTACCATCACCATCACCAACACTAATAACACCATCATCACCATCAACACCATCACCAGCACCAACAGCATCAACACCATCAGCATCACCATCATCATCAGCATCAGCATCACCATCAGCACCATCAACAGCATCATCTTCCTCATCATCATGATAATTAGCATCATCGTCGACGTCGTCGTCGTCATCACATCCCCCTTTCGCTCATGTTCGTCGTCTTGGTTCTCCCGTTCCTCGTATTCCTCCGTTCCCACTCATCCGCATTCGCATCCTTCTGCTTCTCATGGTTCGAGTCCTCGGCGTCCTCGCATTCGTCGTTACCCTTCTCATCATCATCCTGGCCGCCGTTGTCCTTGTCCTGGTCCTCTGCCTGTTTCTGTTCTGCCTGTTTCTGTTTCTCGTCCTCCTCGCCCTCCTCCATCGCCTCCTCCTTGTCCACTCACTCACAAACTCACGAGACTTTCTCCCTCGCCCTCCTCTTCCTGGCACTCTTGCTCCGTCCTTGCCCTCAAGCTTCACCCCTTCAGGCCTCGCCCCCATCCTGGCTCCTCTTCCCCTCAAGCCTCGCCCCATCCTTACCATTCCACATTTCTCAACCTCCTCCTCGTCTTGGTCCTGGTCATCGTTCTGGTCCTCGCCATCCTCGCTGCCTTTCCCCTCATGCTCGCTGTTCCTCCTCTTCCTCCTCCTCCTCCTCCTCCTCCTCCTCCTCCTCCTCCTCCTCCTCCTCCCCCTCGTCCTCTTTGACGTTGATCGGACTTCAAGCACGGGGCTCGCAGCGTTCACCTCCTCCTCCTCCTCCTCCTCCTCCTGAGCATTGCCCTCGCCATCCTTCTCGGTCTCTTCGTCGCTGGCCCCCTCATCTCCATCCTCTCATCTCCCCCCCCTCGTCCTGGTCCTCGTCCGATCCTCGTTTTCGGAAATGCTTCCTGCTCGTTCTCCTCGCCTCCTGCAGTCGCTCCTCGCATCCTCCACTCTCCTCCCCTCCTCCTCGGCCCCCTCCACTCTCCTCCCTGTCATCACCTCCCCTCCTCCACCTCCGTTTCCTGCTCATTCTCCCTCCTCCTCCTCCTCCTCCTCGCCCTCCCCCTCCCCGTCCATTTTCCCGGAAAGGGCTTAGGCCCAGGGTTCTCGTTCAGTGTGTTTACCCCCGGTGCTGGCGGCTGTATGGCCGGCGAAGTTATTTTGCTATAGATAACGAGGTCGCCTAGGGCTGTTGAAATAAAATTTGAGGATGTCTCGAGCGAAACGCTTGTTTTGTTCAGAATGTGCTGAGGATGTCTTGAGCGAAATGCTTGTTTTGTGTTATAGATTGTCCTCTCCTGGGGGCCAGAATTCAGAGGATCTCTCAAGTGAAATGCTTGTTTTCAGGTGCCCAGGTCTTGAGGATGTCTCGAGCGAGACGCTTGGTTTCGCGCCTCCAGGTTGCCCAGGCAGAGGTCTAGCGCCAGGATTTGTTGAGGATGTCTCGAGCGAGACGCTTGGTTTCACGTGTCCTCGTCACCCCGGCGGATGTCTAGCATGAGGATGTGTTGAGGAAGTCTCGATCGAGATGCTTGTTTGCACGTGTCCAGGTTGCCCAGGCGGATGCCTAGCATGAGGATGCGTTGAGAATGTCTCGAGAGATACGCTTGTTTTCAAATGTCCAGATCGCCCAGGCGGATGTCTAACATGAAAATGTGTTGAGGATGTCTCGAGCGAGACGTTTGCTTTCACGTGTCCAGGTCGCCCAGGCGGATGTCTAGAATGAGGAGGTGTTGAAAGCGTCGCGAGCGAAACGGTTGTTTTCACGTGCCCAGGTCACCCAGGCGGACGTCTCACATGAAGGTGTGTTGAGGATGTGTTGAGCGAACCACTTGTTTTCACGTGTCCAGTTCGCCCAGGCGGATGTCTAGCATCAACATGTGTTGAGGATGTGTTGAGCGAAACGCTTGTTTTCACGTGTCCAGGTCGCTCAGGCGGATGTCTAGCATCAGTATGTTGACAGGATGTCTCGAGCGAAACGCTTGTCCCCAGCACGTTCCGTAGCGCGTCCCCTTGGCACGTCCCGCGGTGTGTCCCCATGGCATGTCCACTGGCTCGTCACTTGGCGCGTCCCTTGAGACGTTCCGCGGCGCGTCCTCCTGGCATGTCCCCCTGTCAATTTGCTCTGGGGCAGCTACTATGTGTTCAGGCAGCTCGAGCTTACGATCCAGATGAGTTCGGTCAGGACTCGGACACAAAGGAGGACTCGATCCACGACGCTATAGAGCACAATCGCGGCATGGCACATCGCAATTAAGCACGGCGCAGCACAGCACAGACTTCGGACGGGTACATCAAGATCGTTACACTCAGCATTGCAACTTGGCACGTTCATTGGCACGTTTCGTGGGGCGTCCCTTGGCGAGTCCCCCTGGCACATCCCGTGGCACATCCATTGGCACGTTCCGTAGCGCGTCCCCTTGGCACGTCTCGCGGTGCGTCCCCATGGCACGTCCCCTGGCACGTCGCCTGGCGCGTCCCTTGGGACGTTTCGCGGCGCGTCCTCCTGGCATGTCCCCCTGTCAATTTGCTCTGGGGCAGCCACTATGTGTTCAGGCAGCTCGAGCTTACGATCCAGATGAGTTCGGTCAGGACTCGGACGCAAAGGAGGACTCGATCCACGACGCTATAGAGCACAATCGCGGCATGGCACATCGCAATTAAGCACGGCGCAACACAACACGGCCCTCGGCAGTGTACATCCAGATCGATACACTCAGCATTGCATTTGCCCGTCACCCAATCAAAAGTCTTTGAAAACGTTGCCATGCTTTACATTTCTATGTTCCTGTCCGGGTTCGTAGGTCGGTCATGTTCCCCTCAGACGTCCGCCCCCGCCGCCTCGTCCCCCCATGACCCCCATCCCCACCCCCTCCTCCATCAATCCCACCTCCTTCCTCTCTTCTTCCTCCTCCTCCCCCCAGTCTACGTCGCTTTATCCCACTTTGCAAGTCCTCAGAGCGGAAACAAAGGTCATCTCTCCTCTGATGCCACGTTGGTTTGCTGCAGCCTCAGACACTTGCTTCTTAAGCGCAAGTGTTTACACGCTGCTGTCGTACGTGGGGCTGCTTTCGATCGATCTCCGCTTTCGACCCTTCAAAAACGTAGTTCGTGTTTAGCGCTTGCCACTTATCAGAATCGGAGGGTTGCTTCTGTCGCTTAGAACTGCGCTCTCGCTCAAGCGTGGCCGACATGTCTGGATCCGATTCTTTCCTCGTCGTTGCCGTCACCCTCCGTTCAGCCTCACGTCTTGTACCTTGCCGGTCTCGACAGCCTTCTCGTGGTACGCTCAGCCGCGTGCCATCATCTCTTGTACAGCTGTGCCAACCGAGGGACGCGGACGGTGCGGTACACCACGGCTCCCAGCTCGCGCAGCCGTTGCACGTTGGCGAGCGCAAATTTGGTAAAGCACGAGCGGCTGCAACCTGGATGCGTCCGAGACCGAACCGCTGGCCACTCGTGCGACCTTGGCAATTGCATTGCTGCCGTCGCCAGTGCCTGCGCGGCGATTGAGGCTCACGCTGGCTTCTGCAGGGGCATGGCAAGGGCGGCCGCGGAGAGGGGGGCGTGGTCTTGGAGGGGGCGCTGCTGCAGCTCAGCCGAAGTGCCTGCAATACGGTCGCAGAAGAGGACAATCAAGAGACCGGGCTCACCTAACTCTCTCAGCGTGCAGGCGAAGTGCGCACAGTACCCTCGACCGTGTGAGCTACGAGAGTGTCTGGCAGCAGTGGTCCTACTAGAGTGGCCACGGAGGAGGGAGACAATGAGGGGAAGGCGGGGAGAGGGAATGGGGGGAGGGTAAAGAAGGAGGATAAAGAATACGCCTCTGTATCTTGCTGCTCGGAACCATGCCTACTGTTACCGCGACGCGGCTCCTCCTCTCTTCCTCCCTCTCTCCTCCTCCCCCCCGCTCATCCTCCCCCCTATTCATTCTCTTCCTCCTCCTCCTCCTCCTCCTCCTCCTCCCCCTCCTCCTCCTCCTCCTCCTCCTCCTCTTCCTCCTCCTCCTCCTCCCATGGTGGTGCACCACGTAGGAGTTCGGATCCACCCCCCTCCTCCCTCCAGAATCAAAATCCGGATCACTTCCTCCTCCTCCTCCTCCTCCTCCTCCTCCTCCTCATTCTCCTCCTCCTCCTCCTCCTCCTCCTCCTCCTCCTCCTCCTCTTCCCCTCCATTCCCTCCCCTCCGCCTGCTGAGCGACCGCAGCGGACCCCAGGCCCGACGGACCCGGCGACGCGGCGAGCAGGGACCCGAGCGCGGCCGCGGCCGCGGCCCGCGACGCCTGCGCCAGGAACGCGAGGGGCGGCGCGGCCCGCGGCCCGAACCTTCGAGGCGAAGCCCCCCCTCTCCATGAGCGGGAGGAGGGGAAGGAGGAGGGGGGAGGAGGGGGGAGGGGGAGGGGGGGGAGGAATAGGTGGTGGAGGAGGAGGAGGAGGAGGAGGAGGAGGAGGAGGAGGAGGAAAGAGGAGGAGGAGGAGGAGGAGGAGGAAGTGGAGGAGGAGGAGGAGGATAATGAGGAGGAGGAGGAGGAGGAGGCGGAGGAGGAGGAGGAAGTGGAGGAAGAGGAGGAGAAGGAGGAGGAGGAGGCGGACGAGGGGGAGAACGAGGGGGAGGAGGAGGCCTTCCTCCGTTTCGGCCTCCCGCCACAGGCGACGGAAAGAAACGCCGTGTGGTGGCAAATCATCAAATCATGGGGACATCATGTTGGCTTTTGCGAGTCGACGCGGACCGACGCCAGCCTGCGCCGATTGACGCTGAATCGACGATCCTCGGCGCTAGACCAGCGCTGCCGCCTGGATTGCCAGACGCTAGCCTGATGGCACACACACGCACACACGGCTCCCATGATCTGCTGCCGAAGAAAATGGGCATTACGCGAGAAGACATGGCGACCTTGCGCCGCGGCGTGCGCGCCCCCCCAGCGTGGCACACTGCGTGAAGAAAAGAGCGCTTGCGAGCGGCCTTGCGCGGGAAGCTCATGCGCGAATGCCCGCGCAATCGACCACATGGGGTCCGAGTAGACGGGGTCGAAGGATCGCTCCGCATCGCCGACGCACCAGCGATGCAGTGGCGACGTGACGCCGACGAGATAATCGGGCTCCGCATCGAGCAGCATCGCTGGTGCATCGGCGATGCGGAGCGATCCCTCGACCCCGTCTACTCGGACCCCCTCAGGATGGCCTAGACGGAGGCAACCAGCTGACGGCGACGATGAATCGCCACGAACCCAAATATCCGACGGAATATTCGTTTGTCAGGCCAAGCGCTCTTTCCAAGATTCGACCTCCAGGGTTGGAAGCGTTACCGTTGTGAAACAACTCCTGGAAGGTCTTCGCAAGAAAGACTAAAACCTACTAAGTCTGATTAGGAGGACACTCTGCGAGAACATGCCAGATTAAGCACGGGAACGAGCCCGATTAAGCCTGAGTGAGCAGAAATACGCGAAATTCCCCACGATTCTGCTGAATTGCGAAATTGCGACCACGGATATACCGGCGCCGATGCTGAAATTCACATTCCAGGGAGGGGCCGAAGTCGGGATGTCAGGACTTCTTGGGCTGCGCACTGAACCCGCCGGACCATACAGATCCTGAAATAGGGGGAGGACGATGAGGAGGAGGGGAGCAGGAGGAGGAGAAGGGGGAGGAGGAAGGAGGAGGGGGAAGGGAGGAGGAGGAGGAGGAGTGGAGTGGACGCCGTTGCGAATGCAAGTCCCATATCCCTTACACCTGACGACTCGAAGCGGGCCTCGAACGCCTGGCGGTCTGTTCCGCCTGGCTCAGGGCTTTGGGCTGTAACTCCCTTCTGATCCTGTCAAGGTACTCACGCTTGGTCATATTCAATTTCCCTGTGCAGGGGCCCTTGAGGGATCGCAAAGCCTTATCCGCGATCCCCCCGCACAGGGTACATAACCACACCTGAAGGGACTTGTGTACATTCGACGTGTGAATACTATGTGCCCAGCCCCCCGCGATATGGATTCTATCCCCTTTGAGGGGAGAGAAAATGACCCCAACAACATTAAAAAGCTTAGGACACGGGGAGCCACCCCATTCAGTTAGTGTAGCTTGAGTGGCAGACCCGAAACAACTCAGACATCGTTTCTGACAGTCCGCCAAGGAGTGGGGCGAAAAGAGAGCCGCGACAGCAGCAGCAGGAGGAGGCGGGAGGGGAGGGGGAGGAGGTGGAGGAAGAACCCCGGGTCTACTCAGTCTAGCCGTCCTCCCAGCTTCCGTCGTAGCAGCAATACTGTCCATCGTAGCTCTCGGCAGTCGCATTCTGACTAGGTGCGCCTACGCTCGTGCAGCAACACTCTTGTTCGAATACTTTCGGGCACACGCACGCGTTTAGCTGCATATCCCGCAAACTCGTCAGCGATCAAATTTCCAATAACAAGGCTCCGGAAACATGCGCCAGCCACAATATTCTTAGCATTCAAATGGGAGTGTGTTCACAACGCAGCAGCATGACTCACAACACGTGTACTCATCACTTCACTGATCATATTCCATATACCTGCATCCTCCCCGTCTGGGGACATGTACCTACCATCAGACCATCCTTTAGCCACGAGTTCGCAATCCGTCACGAATGTGACAAAGCCGGAGCCACACCACAACGCTAGGTACAGGGCAAGCAATTCTCCACGTGCCACAACCTGCCTGTCCCCCCCGAGTGGTCCTGACACGGTCGCTCGAATCCCAACCTGGGGAAGGATGGCCGTCACACATACAATAGCCACCCCCACACGTCGCATCGTATCCGAAGATGAGTCTGCACCTCCAGGCGCATCCCACACAAGAAGGATAGGGTCCCCTTCACTCCCAGGTCCCAGACAGCCCTCAGTGAGCCCGTTGAGCCCCGTGGTTGCCAAATCCTCAGTCTGCGTTGGTCTGGGTACCTCCGTCCACTCATAAGGTATCCTACCGCGAATCCAAAATGCCTCAGTCGTGCGGAACTGTGCATGTGCTTGCGGTACCAGGTCATGCGTACGTGTATAAGGTGCCGCCCCATCATTTATCTACAATCCCAGAATATGTGGGAAAGGCGTTTCAGCAGCTTTTTTACATCGATCACATGTATCTGTTCCCTTGTATTTGGCAATTTGTTCACACTTGCGTTGTTTCGTCCAGAAGCCCCCCGTCCATATGTTTACCATTACACCATTAGCCCCCCCCATCTGAGTCCCATGCGGCATATCATTCTAAGTGTTGACAGGCCTACGATACGATTCCATATCAGTACTCGTTTCTAAACCTCGTCCATAGTAATGTTTAGACGCCTGTTGCCAATTCAATCGTCGTGCGGAGTCTTTAATATCTTTAAGAAGATCGCGATGGTGATCCAATGCTGGGTTGCCAATAGATATAATATCTAGATCTGGGAATTGCCATTCTTCTTCCGAACCTGAATGTGCTTCAGTCGGTTCCCATTGCAGTCGTCATGTATTCAATCTCGTCGCGGATATCGATCCCTTGACAGCACGAACTTGGTCTCCTGGGCCCCGCTGCGTCATCCCCGGTAACGCTTTAGGCCATACATACCGAATGCTTTTACGTAGATCTGGATGGGCCTGCCACGACTTTAGCCATTGGTCAATACATTGAGCTGGGTACATGACCGAGGGATCTGCCCCATGTGCCCTTAGCTCCAAGAGTGATTTGAGGCATCTCCCCTTAGTGCCCGCTCCACGCGTCATGCCTAAGCTTCGCCTACACTGCAATAACTGTTTGCAAACGACCCCATGGACTTGGTGTCCATAGGCCCCTGTCGCGTGCCATAATATGATACTGTTTGGACGCCCTCGTGAAACGCTTAACCTTTTCACTCACCCCCGCGTGTTTCTCATCACTTTGCCTTCTCGTCTCGCGGCCACGTCGGCCGCAACTGCAATCAACTCCAAGGTAAGCCACTTGTTTCGCCACACGTAAGGGAAAGCCCTGCAATCGTGCCGCTCTCGCAACTGCTTGAGCATCACTTACATTCGTGCACATCACACCTGATTCCTTTGCAATCTTAAGCCCAACTTTAGCAAATTCTTGTCCAATTGTAATAGCAACTTTGATAAGGTTGCACCGTACTGCACGCCGTGATCCTGCCGTTCGCTGCGAAATACCGCCGATCCACACTCGATGTCCCATCTGCGGCGTCGCAGTCGTCACATATTGCAATACAACATGTGCGAGAACTTTGGACAATCTCGTGACCGACCTCAGGCCCTGCACCACCGATTGGCAAGGCTCGAACGGGTCGGACGCTGCTCCTTCCTGCTCCAACGCTCGGGCCACGACGCTCTGCAGCAGCTCTAGGTGCAGCGACGTCGGGGGAAACCCCAACCTGAGCGCCCCTTTGACTAGCGGCGCCCACGGGATCGTGTCGTATAACTGCTGCACGTCGGCGAGGTTGTGGCCGAACTGTAACAGCACGCAGGCCGCCAACTCCTCGTCGATGGCCCTGAGGTAGGCCTCCTGCAGGCGCGGGTTGCCCGCCGCCGCCGCGTCCCAGACCTGCTCCTCTTTCGCCGACCACTGGCGCGCGATCGGCTCGCGAACGTGCGGCCGCAGCCTGCCCAGCATGGGGACCAAGCCAATGGCTCGGTCTCCCGTGACCTTCTTGGGGGTCACCTTGACCAGCGCCATCATCGTCTGCACTGGCCACACCAGCAGGTGCTCGATGCTCTGCAGGATGACCGCAAGTTCCGCGATGGCTGGCGCTGGCAGCCGCTTGAAGTCCATAGGGGGCATCATGTCCACGCCCATGCCCGCCTTGGCCTTCATGGCCTTGGCGCGGGCATAGATCTGGTCAGGTTGGATCGGCGGCAGAGGTTCCAGTTCCGCTGCAGCTCTGATGATCCGAAAAATCTCTTTCACTTCTGACGCCTGCGGGGCTGACGGGGCCCGCAACTGTTTGACCTGCTATGCTTTAATATTCGTCACGTCTGCTGGGTGCTGCGCAACTTTCCCATCTCGGATAGCCTCCATCGTTGGTAACGGTTGAGGCTTAAGAGATTTATGCAGCACCCCTGTGACCATGGGTTCCACTACCCATGACTGAAATTATGCCACTGGTTCTTTCACTGCTGCCCGCTGCGCCCTGCCCATGATACGCATGGCTGACTCGGCATATGATTCCAAGACCGCAAAGTCGATACTTCCAGGGTCTCGTAATGCACGCAGGCACTGCTCCCACGGGGGGTCGCGAGGCAGGTTGAGCAGCCCATGTGCTCGTTCTGGTCGGTCCTCTCGAAGTTTGCTGCGTGCCTCGTACATGTCCTGTAGCTGCTTGGCACCTTTGTTTCGGCTGCGATGCCTGGCCACGCCATGCAGGAGCGCGTGCGCCCTCGTCCACCACTGGCTACGTGATCCCTGAGCGGGAGCGCCCTCGCGTGTGCGACCGCGCGCGTGGGCTGCGCGGAATACCTGGGCCCGCTGGCGCGCGACACCCCAGGGGCGGCCTGCTGATCATGATGTGTACGGACAGCCTTCCCCGCAGCAGAAACCCACGATGCGTGCATGCCAGTGATGGCTACGCTTTGTCGAAGTTCGAGCTGAAAGGCTACGGAGGAGGCGAGGAAAGGAGAGGCCTGCTGCACCACGACAGTACCAGAAGAATTATGCTAACGGAGTTCCCCACATGGGCGTTTTAATAGGGCGCGGGCTTAGTCAGGAGGAAGAGGAAGAGGCAGAGGTGCGGGGGGAGGGGTCGACGAGGATGGCCGGGTGACGGGGGCGACGAAGACTGCAATTGGCGATGGCGATGTGCAGGCAAATGTTTTGGGGAACACCTCGCGTACACGACGCGGCCAAGATAGTGCAAATCGGAACGACAGCACAAGAGCGGTGACCTTCGCGCGCGCAATGTGGGCGGGCCACGCAGAAGGTATTTACATAGCGCACCTTCGACTAAATAGTATGGTATTCGTGTACCCTCCTCGCTCTGGCTGGGCCTCCCTGGAGGGGTGAGGGGGGCACGAAACCGGATAAGTAGCATGGTATTCGTCTACCATCCTCGCTCAGGCGGGGCCTCCCTGGAGGGGTGGGAGGGACACGAAACTTGATAAATAGTACGGTATTCGTATACCCTCGTCGCTCAGGCGGGACCTCCCTGCAGGGTTGGGAGGGGCACGGAACCTGATAAATAGTATGGTATTCGTATCCCCTCCCTGGAGGGGTGGCAGGGGCCCCTCCTCGCTCAGGTGGGGCCTCCCTGGAGGGGTGGGAGGGGCACGAAACCTGATCAACAATATGGTTCGCGAATACCCTCCTCGCTCTGGTGGAGCCTCCCTGGAGGGGTGGGGGGGGCGCGAAACCTGATACATAATATGGTTTGCGAATACTGTCCTCGCTCTGGCGGGGCCTCCCTGGAGCGCTGGGAGGGGCACGAAACCTGATACATAATATGGTTTGCGAATGCTGTCCTCGCTCTGGCGGGGCCTCCCTGGAGCGGTGGGAGGGGCGCGAAACCTGATAAATACTATGGTCTGCGAATGCTGTCCTCGCTCTGGCGGGGCCTCCATGGAGGGGTGGGAGGGGCACGAAACCTGATAAATAATATGGTTTGCGAATACTGTCCTCGCTCTGGCGGGGCCTCCCTGGAGCGGTGGGAGGGGCGCGAAACCTGATAAATAATATGGTTTGCGAATACTGTCCTCGCTCTGGCGGGGCCTCCCTGGAGGGGTGGGAGGGGCACGAAACCTGATAAATAAGATGGTTGCGAATACTGTCCTCGCTCTGGCGGGGCCTCCCTGGAGCGGTGGGAGGGGCACGAAACCTGATAAATAATATGGTTTGCGAAAATACTGTCCTCGCTCTGGCGGGGCCTCCCTGGAGGGGTGGGAGGGGCACGAAACCTGATAAATAATATGGTTTGCGAATACTGTCCTCGCTCTGGCGGGGCCTCCCTGGAGCGGTGGGAGGGGCACGAAACCTGATAAATAATATGGTTTGCGAATACTGTCCTCGCTCTGGCGGGGCCTCCCTGGAGGGTGGGAGGGGCACGAAACCTGATAAATAATATGGTTCGCGAATACTGTCCTCGCTCAGGCGGGGCCTCCCTGGAGGGGTGGGAGGGGCACGAAATACCTGATAATAATATACATAATATGGTTCGCGAATACTGTCCTCTGGCGGGGCCTCTGGAGCGGGGCACTGATACCGAATACTGTCCTGGCTCTGGCGGGGCCTCCCTGGAGCGCTGGAAGGGGCACGAAACCTAATAAATAATATGGTTCGCGAATACTGTCCTCGCTCTGGCGGGGCCTCCCTGGAGGGGTGGGAGGGGCACGAAACCTGATAAATAAGATGGTTCGCGAATACTGTCCTCGCTCTGGCGGGGCCTCCATGGAGCGGTGGGAGGAGCACGAAACCTGATAAATCATATGGTTTGCGAATACTGTCCTCGCTCTGGCGGGGCCTCCCTGGAGCGGTAGGTAGGTATTGTATGGTATTGCATGGTGTGGTAGGTATGCGGTGATGGTGTATATATGGTTTCCTACGTGCTTGCCTGACTCCGGTGGTCTGCTATAGTATGGTATGGTATGGTATTGTATGGTATAGTATGGTATGGTAGGAATAGGAAGAGGTATGGTATAGTATGGTATGGTAGGAGTAGGAAGAAGGAGCGGGAGGTGGGAAGGTGGGGAGGTGGGAAGGTGGGAAGGAGAGGGTGTCCTGGGAAAACAAGAACCCCACTCAGGATGTGGGGAAAAACCAATCAGCCGCCGACTTTCCATCCAAGTCCCGACGGGGATCTCAAACGCGACGTGGCTGGCAATATCCTGCGACAGACGGATGTCGCTACGGCCAAGGGTGAGCTGCTCTACGAGGGTACTGCTTCTTCCAACGCGGGGGAGCTGGGCCTCGCACGTAAGCGAATTGTCAGCTGGATTGCGGGGAAGTTTTTCCACCCTCGGGGCACGAGCACACACAGGCACACATGGCACACCGCTGGGAAGGGCCGTTCCCCCCCTCAACGGGCTGACACTGGGGCGAAGCAGACAGGTTACTATCGCTACAGAAGTTAAGCTCCGATGCCCAAGGATCCTCTTCCTCCTCGGTGTCCAAAACAATCAGGCTCGGGGGGCTCGCGAAGACTGCCGAAGGCCCCAGCGCCCTCCAGGCCCCTCGCCCCCTCAGCCTGAACAAGACAGTCACCGAATTGATCGCGAAAATCCGCCACTCTCTTTTCGCGAGCAGCAGCCCGTGCAACGAAAGCTTTGGCCTTGGCTTGACTGGCCTTCGAGCCCGCCGTTGGCTCTGTCCTCGGTCGCGGGGCCTGCGGTAGCTTACGCGGGACTTGGAGGGCCCTAGTTTGCAGCTTAAGCCCCGACGACCAGAGGCGCAAAACGAGCGCAATTTGAGGCTTCCAGGCAACATCCCGGACAGGCGCTAAACTGCGCACTAGTGGAACCGCTGATTCACCTATGACTACATAATCTACCATGCGATTTACAATACCCTTCTTTCTGCGCGCACGTGCCTACCACATCTGCTACACGCAAGACTCCCCCCACCTTCTCCACAAACGTCGATCGCGCCAGTGCCTCAGGCGTCATGTTCCCATCCCCGATCACTGCCCAGGGCGTGCGCATCGCCCCCAGCAGGCCTCCGAGTCTACGGAAACGTTCTCGGCTCAAACCTGCCATCCCGATGCTTGGGAATGAATATGGTGCAGCAGTGACAATAGAGAACCCCGACTGGTGCATCAGCATCGGGAGAAAGCCGTCGAAGCTGTTCTGCGTGCCCGCCTTGAGCTGTGGCATCGAGGCGTCCGCTCCAGGCAGCGCGTGACATTGCAGCTGGCTGCGTGACAGAAAAATCGCACCGCCCTCGTTGGAGCGCTTCTGCTCGGCCGCACTGGCAACTTTTCCCGACGGTCCCGCCCGATTGATCGCCATCTTCAAGGAAAGTTGTCTGGCCTTCTTATCCCACTCTCGTACTTCGGACTCCTGCTGAACGTGAGTCCCGACGGGGGCCCAATGACTATATACGCGTGACCGTGATGCAACGAATCTCCATGCCTTATCCGTCAGCTCAGTGATGTTCGAGTAAAACATTGAGGCCTCGTCGTCGCTCGCCGACGGCCCCTCAGTCAGGGTCTGAAGGGTCCCCGTGCTTGATTGTCGCGCAGTCGATGTCCTGGCCGCCGCAGTGCCCTTGCCCACCGCCTTGGCTTGCTCAGCCTTGGCAGTGAACTTGGCCGCCGACAGCCGCTGCGCCTCCTGCTGGATGGCCTCCTCCTTGGCAGCCTTGGTCGCGGGGTCCTCCCCACCAGTACCTGGCTGCTCCGCCGCCGCCTCGGCCTCGGCCGCGCCGCCGCTCGCAGTCGCGGTAGCGTCTGCGCTGGGCGCTGCTTGCCCATCAGCCGCGCGGCGCTTCTTGGCCATCCTCTCCTGGATCGCCGCCTTGTGCTTCTCCGCCTCCTCCAGCCAGCGGCGAATCTCGGCTTCCTTGCCCTCGAAAGACGCCTCGGCCTCCGCCAGCTGCTTGTGGATGGCCTCCAGCGCCTTCTTCTCGGAGCCCGCGCGCCCCATCGTGCCCAGGCTCTCGAAGAACTGCGTGTCCCAGGCGATACTGAAGAGCCTCCCATCTTGATTATCCCTCACTGTGCCTAAGCCCCCGGCCTTGGCTAGAGCAGCCGTGGCCGCTCGCTTGGCCGCGAGGGCCTCTGCTAAGGCCCTCGCCGCCGCTGCCTCCTTCTGCTCCGCCGCTGCCAGGTTGCCGCGGAGCCGAACGACGCTGCTGACCGCCTGCTCATGCAAGTGCTCCGCGTTCTTCACGGTGCCCTCGGCCCTCTTGAGCGCCTCCACTGGTGTCTCCTGACTAGGCGGTGCCGCGCCCGCCTTCGCGAGCTGCTCGATCTGCGCCTTCAGCACCTGCTGCAGCCCTGGGCCCTGCGCGGCATCGCATGCTTGCTGTAGCAGCTGCCGCACTTGCCAAGGGCCTCCGTTGCCGCCCTTGCCTCCTCCCCGCAAGCTCCCAGGGGACAGGCTGCGAGTGCCCCTGAGGATGCCGACTGGTCCAGCAGGCAGAGGCTGGCGCGGGCCACCAGCCTCTCCGTCCTCCTCGCCGCTTCAGGCGTCAAGGAACTCCTGCTCGCTGTCCTCGTCGCGGTTGAAGGAGACCTTCTTCTTCTTCTTCTTGCCGTACAGCTCGACACCGCCACCGCAGTGCGCGCATACCCTGTTCAGTTGGATCAGCTTCGCATTCCACTCGCATCGCCCGCAAGCGCAGCGGGACCACATTCGTGCCATGTCGCCTCAATGTTAGCCAGTGCCCTAAAACATCTGGCTGGTTCTGGGGCGCTGTCCCTCAAGCGCTGCTCGGAAGCCCAGATGCCTGGGCGCAGGCTGTTCCTGGAAAGCCTGAGCCCAAATTGCTTGAGGAGGAAGAGGAGGAGGAGGAGGAGGAGGAGGAGGAGGAGG
>CAUYUJ010002761.1:54357-69357 GCA_963575745.1 Prorocentrum cordatum
TATACTTATACCAAAACATGTTTGAATTAACAAAACAATGTTCTGAGAGCATAAGCCCGAACTGTTGAAACAAGACAGTCTGAACCAGAAATGTTCTAAGGACATTTCGTGCATACCACCGAAGGTTCTCAGAACATTCTCTGGTGGGCTTCTAGGCAAGCCAGGACGCTCCGCCTCTGCTTGGCACAGAGCCTGGCCCCGAGCGCCGCGGCGGCGCAGAGCGCGCATACGCCGGCCGCCGCCACCGCTGCCCCACGGCGCTTGGCGCGCCGCGGCAACCGCCGGGCCCGGGGCCCGGCCATGACGTGGAGGGAAAGAACACGATAGTCATGAAGCTTGGGGAATGGGTCGAGACCTCTGGGTGTCGACGTCATGACAAATCATGACGTCGGGGGTCTGGGTACCGTGGCCTGAGACCCTGGCGACTCCATGTTTTTTGAGCTGGGCGTTTTCGCTCCATTTCGGGCCTCGCAGGACCCTCGCAGATCGATCCGGCTCGAAACATGACGCAGAAAGATAGGATCTGGGGCTCCGGGCGTGATTTTTCACGATGCTGCAATTTTTCGCTACGTCGGATCTCAGGATTAGCATGGGGGAGCTGGGTCCTGAGGGAAACGAGTCCTGGACCCCCAGGACGAGTGTCATCCGGAGTTGCTTTCTGACAATCCTGGGGCTCGTGGAGGGCCCCGAACGCCCGAAAACTGAGAAAAACCTCAGGACCGGCTTCCCTCAAGACCCGCTTCACCCATGGCGATGAAGCTGTCTCCATAGATATGCTCTCGTCGCCAAAAAATGTCAGGCCAAGAGGTTTGGGCAATGTTCGGCATCTGGAGGCCCTCGCCGGGTCCCTGGACCCTCAACAAGATGTCCAGGATGAAAAACTGGCCCAGGGCAAAGGATCGGGACTGCCGGTAGGAACAGGAGGACCACCCAGAGATCCAAACCTCCGGCAAAAATTGGAGCGGCCATTTTTGAGCCGTTTTGCGGCCTCCGGGGGCCCTTCACGGACCGTCAACAGGAAGAGTTAGGACGAAACAAAAAAACACCAAGGGAGGTTGTCCAGACCTCCAGAGGACCGCGCATCGAAACAAGTGGAGCGCCGCGCGTCTGGGCGTGTGGCTGTACTCCAGCAGATGTACTTGCATGGCACGTCTCCCGCCCCCCGCCCCCTCCGCCCCTCCGCCACCTTCGAACGGCGCTGACCGACAAGGTTTGCAAATGCGTCCTGACTGTCCCGAAATGCATGGACAGTGGATTTCCGTGCGGGCTTCGCCACGCCGCACCCAACCCTCCTCTGTACAGGCAAATTTGCCAGACCCAAGGCATGGTGGGCCCCGAACAATGCGTTTCCAACAATCTAGGTTGTGCAATCTGTGTCGTGCAATCCACGCGTTGAGATCTATGTCGTGCAATCCGTCGTATGCAAGATATGTTGTACCGTGTTGGTTGTGAAGGCTGTTGTGTGCGCTATATGATGTGAATTCAACGCTATGCAACATGATAGGTGCAATAACTGCAGTTCAATGTATGCTGTGTTATGGTTGTGCTTTATGCATGCTGCAACCTATGTGGTGCAACCAATGTTGTGCAATACTGGTGAAACGCTACATGTATTGTAATACGCGTTATGCAGTATAATATTTGCCAATGATTGTGTGCAACCTGCGTGCTGCAACGTACGTGGTGCAATCTGCATTGTGCAACCTGTGTGGCGCAACCCACGTGGTGCCACATAGGTGGTGCTATAGACGTTGCGCAACCTATGCTTTGCATCTGATTTGAACAAACGAGTTGGTACATCCTACGTTCTTGCAAACATCCCACCCACCCACCCGCAAGTTGGTTTGCAAAACCCATGCGGTGGTGATTGCGATGCGTGCTTGGCGTTTGCTGGTGCATCTTTGCGGCTACGCCGACCCAAGCACGCGCACGCAGCGGCCACGCAGATTGGCGCGACCGACGCGGCAACGGTTGCGATGACCGCGGGGCACATCACAGTGGGCATTCACTGCGAATCGGCAACTTGGGCGGGCTCGGTATCATGGTAAGGTTGACAACGGTAGACATGATGATGATGATCGTAGCGATGCTGGTGGCGATTTTGACAAGTACGAAAGCGCGGCCAGTGCGGGCGCCGATGCTGATCACGCCGGCGACGATGACGGCGTCCTCGCGTCGGTGATGAAGGTTTTGGAAAGCGTTCGACATGCGCGCGCGACCGACGCGCCATAATGGCCCGCATTTGGTTTTTTGACACGGATCGTGCCCCCCCAGCACGCGCGCAAGGGCGTGCGAATGATGTCGGCATGTGCGGGAGGTCCATTTGGCAGAATTTCATGAACATGTTGAACACCCTATGGCCTCCTCAATAGTTCGCAAGAGCGCTAGCGCACGCTTTTTTGAAAAACAATGTAGCGAAACCTTGTGTTTTATTCATGTTTGGACAGTCGGTTTTGAACTCGCTACGAAGCCGGATGTTTGTGACGGGTTCGGGCATGCGCGCGCGACGACGCGCGCGCGTACACTTCGTCTCAGTTGTGGCAAAGGGTTCTCGCGACGGCACGCGTGCAAGGGCGTTCGGGAGATTTCGACACTTGCGCGCGCGAAACCCGTCAGATAGTTTGCTCTGAAAATGAAGAAAACCCTAAGGTTTTCTTAATGGCTTCGCAAGAACGCGCGCACAAACTTTAGTTAAACATCCGTCTTGCGACACGATGTGTTCTTATGTGTGCTTGGGGACACTTGATTTTGACATCCTCAAACCTCAGTGTTTTATGGTGGCAAAAATTTCGGCACGCACGCGCGGCAGCGCGCGCGTGTGCATTCGCCAGCTTTAACCAAAGATGCTCGAATACTGCGGCTAATGTTTGATAAACGGGTGCGCACCCATAGAATATTTGCAGAAGATGGCGGGGGGGGGCGATGCTGGTTCGACCGGGATGGTACGCGTTCATACTTACGATGGACGATGGGGCAGAACCAAATGTAAATTGCAATACGAAAAAGGGGGGAGAATCCCGCGAGGAGGGTCGAGTCGATTCTCTTTCAAGAAAGGAGAATACACGTAATGCATGCAATGCGGTGCATTCTACGTGGTGCAACCTATGCGGTGCAACCGACCTAGTGCAACTTATGTGGTGCAACCTATGGTGGGCAAACTACGTGGTGCAATCTACGCGGTGCAATCTGCGAAATGCAACTGATGTTGAAAAACTTGGAGCTCGCGCAACCATCTCGCCCACCGACATGCAACTTGGTTTGCAACACCTATGTGGCGGCAAATTCGATTACTACTTGGTGTTGGCTGGTGCATCTCTGCGGCCACGCTTGCCCGCGCATGCCGGCGCGCACAACAACCAAGTAGTTTGGCGCGACCGACGCGGCCGCAGTGACGGTGACCTCTGGGCACTTCCCAGCGGGCACTTCAATGCGAATCGGTGAGTTGGGCGGGCGACGTCGACAACCGTAGACACGATGACGGCGGTAGCGATGATGGCGACCATGGTGACGATGACGACAGCAAGGCCAATGACTGCGCCGATGCTGATCATGCCGACGACGATGACGGTGTCCCCGCTTCGGTGAGCAAGGTTTTGGAAAGAATTTGACATGCTCGCGCGGCCGTCCCGCGCGAGTGGCCCGCATGGTACTATTTGACAGGGGTCGTGCCCCCCCAGCTCGCGCGCAAGGGCCTTCGAATGATTCCGACATGCGCGCGCGAGAGGCCCGCTTGGTCGCATGTGATGGAATTTGCAAAAGCGCGAGAGCATTCTTAGTTCTGAAAACTAAAATTGTTTCGGTAGAAGTGTTCGGGGCACTCGGTTGAGAAATTCCTTACCGAAACTATGGTGTTGTGAAAGATTCCGGTATGCGCGCGCGACGACGCGCGCGTGTGCATGTCACCCCGTTGTTCGTCAGTGGCTCTTGCGACACACCGCGCGCAAGAGCGTTCGAATAATTCCGACATGCGCGCGCGAGAAGCACGGTTGGTAGCATTTGATGAACATTTTGAAACCTGTGGTTTCCAGTTCGCCAGAACGGGACGCTCGATTTTGAAATCCTGGCTGAATGCAGGAATGCGTGAAAAATTCCGGAATGCGTGCGCGACGACACATGCGTGCGCACTCATTCCATTTTGCTCGCAAAGGATCCTTGAAGACTGGCGGTAGTTCAAAAACGAATGCGAACGCACATAATTTGTAGCGTTGGATAGCGAGGCGTGTCTATACCGGCCTGGCTGGGATTGTACGAACTCATCTTTCGGATGGGCGTAGGGGCATAATCACACATACATATTTATATATATATATATGTAATTCACTAAATCGAGGCGGGCGGATAATCCCGGAATCGGTGGGTGGTGAATCCGGACTTTTTGTTGAAAGGAACATCTAAGAATCTAGGTTGTGTAATCTAGGCGGCGACGGGATGGGCGGCGACAGGGCGGCGACGGCGGCCACATGGCTGCCAGACCGATGGCACGACCGAGACGACGGGCGGCGACGAAGCGGCGACGAAGCGGCGACGGAGCGGCGACGGAGGCCACGTAGCCGCCGGACCGAAGACACGGCCCGGCTCCTGAAAAACAACAAAAAGAACCCAGGTGAAAGCATTGCTCGGGGGAGAAATGCCTCGATGACCAAGGCTGGTAGCAGAAACTTGGGTGCCGATCTTGGTCATCGACCGCCTGAGTCACTGTCAATTCGTGGATCATCCTCGCGGATCAGCGAGGGTCGGCGTGGACCATGATCTAGATCCGCATCGACAAGATCCCGCGCCATCTTGGTCATGGTCATCGTGTTTTTTCCCTCGATGGCGGGCTCGGCTCGGTCGCGGCGCAGCGACGATTCTCTGGGGAGCCAGAAAGGCGTCAAACTCCTCTCCCAGCCTCTGAAGCGTTGAACAGATCGAGGCGGGGCTTTCCCCCTGCGGACCTCTTGGGGCGGGTCCTCCTCCTGCTCTCTTTCTCCGGAGGGGAGAGGCATGAGCAGAAAGAGGAAGGAGATGGAGCTCGAGACCTCGAGCCGCCTGGGCGCCGTGGACCAGCAGTGGCTTCTCGGACAGTTGCGCGGGTTCCCCGAAGACACTCAGCCGAGGGGCGCGCCCACCATCCGCGGCGAGCTGGGGGGAGGAGTGAAAGGGGGCAGGCCTTCACAGAAAGCGGTGGGGCTTCTCGAAAGCCCTCGCGTCTTCTGAGAAACTGTCCAAGCCATTCTGACGACGGAGACGGCTTCTCAGAAGGCCAGGGGTCTTCTGAGAAGGCATGCCCCCTCTCACGTCCCCTAGGCTCGCCGCCGGTACTCAAGGTGCTCACACTGATATCCTCGCGTGGTGGCAAAAAGTCCAAAGGATGATGTTTGACAGTTTCCGGCCTCTGAGGGTCCTGACAAAGCCCCGCCGTCAGAACATGGCGCGGCCTGCCTTGGCGGGACAAGGGCGCCGGCCACGCGGCATCCTGAGTGCTGCTGCAGGCGTCTTCGGCCAGAGCATATAATCATGGATCTACCCATTGTGATAACAAAATGTTCGACCACATCTTTACACAGCAGGCGTTCAGATGCTCGCCGCGAGATGTCAATACGCTCACGAAGTGCCATGGTGCGATTGGCTGAAGAATCGTCACAAAAACTCTGGACCATCCAGCGGCCCTCGTTTCTGCAGCCCGTGCGGAGCATCAGGGAATCCCGGGAAATCTTGAATTACCAGCTTTCTCTTAATCAGGACCTCTTGCTCCTCTGGCTCGTGCCGCTGGCGATGCGACGCGACCAGAAGCCGGTTGCCGGCAAGGTGTCTGGACCTCTGTGGAGCCAGCGTCCAAACCAGCACGACGCCGCACGTCTGGGCAGGTGCCGCGCCATGATCGAGCGCGCCGTCGGTCTGCGCGTTCAGCCGAGGCAGTGGGTCTGGCGCCGAGGGGTCGGTCCGCGGGGTGGTGGGGGGCAGGGAGCACTTGCAATCGTTGGCGCCTGGGTGCCACACTTTGTGCGCTGGATTCAGCAGTTGCGCGCGGGTGCACTCGCGTATCCCTTTTCATGTGCATTCGCTGTCACCCGTGCACTAGTTCGCGCCCACCCCCGCCCACACAGAGATGGCTTACTCTTGCCAGGTAAACGTTAGCCAGCGCTGGCGCCAAACAGTGATTTCATGCAATCTACAAGGCTCAATCAAGGTGCTGCAGTCATTGCGGTGCAATAAGTGAGGTGCAGTCAGTGCGGGGCAATTAACACGGTGCATGATCAAGACTGTGCAAAGCAATGCAAGACTGGTGCAAGACTGTGCAAAGACTGTGACACGCAACGCAATATTGTACAAGGCAATGCAAGCCGATGCAACAAAAAGTAATTGCCAAGCAACGCGCACAACTGCCAATCCATGCAAAACAGTGCGAAGCAATGCAACGTGAAGCGGTGCAACAGAAAACAAATATATGCTATACAATGCAGTGCAGTGTAACGCAATGCAAAGCACCGCAACAATGCCACATAATGAAAATAATAATGAAAAACAACGGAAAGTAACGGACAGCAGCGCAAAAAACACACAGCAATGCAACGCAATGCATATCAATGCAAAACGATGCCACGCATTGCAATACAAAGCAAGAGCAGTGCGAAGCAATGCAAAGCAATGCGAAACAATGAAAAGCATGACACATACGGGAAAGCTATGGCTATGGCACGTAAGGCAAAACACTGCAAGCCAAAGCAAAGTAACGCAAAGCCGCGATGAGGCGACGGGGCGGCGGCGGCATCAACATGTGGTCAGACAGGCAATCAGGCCCAGACGACGGGCGGCGACGAGGCGGCGACGCGGCGCCGATGGCGACAACATAGCAACCAGATCGGCAATCAGGCACATACGACGGGCGGCGACGAGGCGGCGACGGGGCGGCGACGGCGACAACATAGCCGCCAGACCGACAAGCAGGGCCAGCTTGGAACAGAAACGCCACCGTGCCGCTGGGCACGGAGTGGGCGTGTCCTCAAGTCCTGGGCTCAATCCTCTAAGCCTCAGGCCTCACTCCTGAGGAGTTTGTGGGGAGCCCGGAGCCCAACTTGCCCACTCTCGTGGGGCTTGTCGCGTGTCCCCCAAGGCTTCCCGGCGTCCTGTCGCATTAATTGTTCGGTCCCCAGGGCGCCCCACAACGGGCCCAGAGGGCTTCAAGAGGCTCCGAACACGGCCCCGGACGGCCCTAAGACGCCGAAAGATCGCCCCAAGACGCCCAAGATGGGCCCAAGACGGCCGAAGAGGCCGCCAAGACGCCCCCATGAGGCCTCGAAGAGCTTCCCAGGAGGGGCCCGAGAACCAAAATCGTTGATTGTCCATTCGTTTCTGAAGGACTTTAGCGTTCTTGTCTGTTCCGCTTCCCAACTCTCAAAGTCGGCCCAAGAGGCCCCCAAGAGCGCCCCCAGACGGCCCAAGAGGCCTCCAAGACCGTTTCAAGACAGCCGAAGAGGGCCCCAAGGCGGCCCTGGGCCCCGAGACGGTCCCGAAAGGGGCCCGAAAGAGGGACCACGAACTGAACAATCTAGCTTTCCGCCCGAAGGCCCCAAGAGGTTCCGACGAGACTCCAAAAGGCCCCCAAGAGTCCCCCAAGAGGCCCCCACAGGCCCCCAAGAGGCCCAACCGGTGCTCCAAGAGGCCCTTCAACGGTCCCCAAGATGCCTCAAAACATCCTGACAGAGGCCCCCAAGAGGCCGACCACGAGATCCCAACGAACATCCCATAGGCTTCCTACCCACAATCCAGACACGGTGGCATGTGAGATAAGAGATACTGAGGGCAAGATCTGACCAGAGAAAAGATACATCAGCACTGCCCGATTCCACCTCTCGCCCCCGACCCATCGGCACCAGACTCACTACCCCAGGCCCCCAGCGTTTTTTCATGACGCGGATCCTCAAAATCTTGAGCCCCTTCCCCTGGACCGTCTCTTCATCCCGAGTCGCTGCTCGACTGCTCCGGGGCCCAGCCAGGCCCCCCCGAGAGCCTTTCTGAACCGACTCGGGGTCCTCTTGGGGCGCTTCAGGACCGTCTTGGCGGCCATCGTGGGCGTTTTGGAGGCCTCTTGGGCCATCTTGGGGCATTCTCGGAGCCGTCTTGGGGGCGTCTTGGCCGTCATAGGGGACATGGCCCGAGGGGGGCCTGGGACTCCGGCTTTTGCTGCTCATGGCTTTTGCTGCTCATGGCCCGAGGGGGGCCTGGGACTCCGGCTTCTCGGGGCGCTCCGCTGCGCCGCTCTGCTGCGCGAGCTGCCCAGACCGGCTGCCCCCGGTCGGGCAAACCGGCGGAGAGGGCCGGCCCAGGACGGGCGAGCTCGACGGCTGCGGGGGCGCCGCAGGTCGAGCTGGGGGGCCCCATGGGTGAGCCTCGGGCCGGGCGAAAGGGGGGGCCAGCAAAGGGGGGTGCTGAGAATCAGCTCACGTGGCTGATTTTCGCGGCGCCTCCCGGCGCCGGAGGCGGCCATGTATATCAAGGAATGGGCCCCTCGGTATGGGGCCGAAGCCAGCTACGTGCAGCAGATTTCGTACCCCCCCCCTTTTTCCCTATCCCCCCCCTCTCGTCCGGCCCGAGAGTCGGCTACACGCAGGAGCGACCCCAGGCAAGAGGGACCCTGGGTGCGCGGACTAGGGGGGGGGGGCGCCAGGTGGCCAAATCCAGGCGCGCACGCAGCCGCCAACGCAGCGCGCTCAGCGATCGAGGGAACCGCCCCGAGGAGCCCGCACCAGCGGTCACTCCGGCGAGGGGTCACTCTTACACGTCGTTCATTTCTAATCGTGCTCGTTGCTAATTGTGCTCGTTTACAATCGTTCCTGGCCCCCTGGTGGCCAGGAAGAGGCCCAGGACAGAACAAGTGGAAACGACGGGACCTCGGCCCCCCAGAAAGTCAAAGAACTGTCGAAGACTTAGAAATGAACAATGTGTACGTGTAGTCGAGCCAATCTGGGGGGGAGCCGATGAAGTCCAGATGATTTGTTCTCACAGGCAAGGGTACATGATCGAGGAAGCCCACTCGAATGTGCGAGCCGCAGCCCTTGAGCGCCGGCCTAAACCCCCTCGTGCCTGATAGCTGCGGTGGAAGGCGGGGAGCCACGAAAGGGGAAGAGCACGTGCGCGAGGCGAGGGAACTTAAAGGGGTAACCCTTGGTCACGACAAGAAGGAACCGTGTGATTCCAGTGCCTGCACATGCCGGCGCAACCGTCTGCGCACGCCAGTCCCCACGGGCGAATGCATACAGACGTCGATGGGGGGGGGGGCCTCCAGCCGGACGAAGCCGACCTCGCCAAACCGACCCTCCTGGCAGCCCCTGGCCCCCTAGTGGCCAGGAAGAGGCCCAGGACAGAACAATTGGAAACGACAGCACCTTGGCCCCCCAGGAAGTCAAAGAGCTTTCGAAGACTTAGAAAAGAACACTTTGTGCTTGTAGTCGAGCCCATCTGGGGGGGGGCCCTCCGGCCCGGCGACACCGCCCTCGCCACACCGACCCCTCCCAGCAGCCCCCTGGCCCCGGGCACGCGTCGGCTGCCGGTTGCCCCTCTGGCGGGCCGGCCGACCGCCTGTGCGCGCAGGGCTGCCGCCCGACGTCGGGGCTGGCGTCAAGTCGGGCGTGTCCCGCTGCGGGAGGAATGCCCAAAAATAGTTTTAAAGAATGGTCGGGGGACGATTTCCCGACTGCTCTTGGCTACCTATGAATTGTTGTGTTTGGCTATTTTCTTTATGTTTCATCCCTCAAATCCGCCTGCGGGAGGACAAGCCCGACCCAAGGCCGGCGATGGCCCCAGGCGATGGAGGCCCAGACCTCCCCAGAGGTCCAGCTTCGTGAGAACATCTGGGCGGCCAGCATCATCCTCCTCCTCCTTCCAATCCTCCTCCTGGCCCTCCTCATCCTCCTCGCTCTCCTCCTCCTCCTCCTCCTCCTCCTCCTCCTCCTCCGCATCGCGCTGCTCATCGTCCGCCGCCTCCCCACCATCGCCATCGCCATCGTGAGTGTCCCCCTAGTGCTGCTGCTCCATTTTCAGCTATGCAAGGTCGGGACTTCTGGCAACCGAATATGGAACAAATCAGGATATCGCATGTCCCCAGAGATCCGATGTCGTGATTATGTTCAATACCCTGTCTCTGGAAGCCCCGACCCGTTCCCCAAGACCGTTTTTTCACCTTGAGTTGTCTTTTGCCAGTCCTGGGTCCTGGTGAGGACCCCTAGAGGCCGAAGACTGAAAAAAAAACCTCCGTCTTGAATTCTTCAATGCGTTGAGCCTCTGGGTCCGGGTCCGACGACGTGATGTATACATTCGCGGCGTTCTCCCCCGACGTTCCGCCAGGGGCCGCTTCCGGGACCCAGGATCAAAAGTGGATCGAGGGACGCACATCGGGGACGGCCAAGAGGGGGACGTCCAAGAGGGGGGGGGGGGGGGGGCGCAAATCATGGCCGGCGGCACGTGCGCGGCCCAGGGGGGCGCCAGGGACGCATTGAAATAAGAAGAGGCGTCATGAAGTCTGGGGAGATATCATGGCCCCGCCATGATATCCACACACCCCTAGTCATCACCCCCTCTCGGCCGCCCCCGAGAGGTCAGAAGCGGATCGAGGGTCCCCGGGAGGGCAGGGGACGAAGCGGAGCCAGAAGTATACGCGTGGCCAGCCGCGGCTCGGGGGCGCCATCACTTGCGGCACGACGGGAGCCGAGCACCGAACCTGACATGTGGCCCGGGCTGCTAAGATGCCTCCTATAGATGGGGTCCGAGTAGATGGGGTCGGAGGATCGGCGACGTCGGCGATGCGTCGGCGACGTCGGCGTGAAGCAAATCGGCCTCCTCATCGAGCCGCTCAGCGAAGCGGCCTCCTCATCGAGCTCGGCGACGTCGCCGTGAAGCAAATGAAGCAAAGCTGCAGCGGGAGCACCGCTTTTAAAAGGGCCGGGACCGTTCCGATCCCAGACATGCAACGTCCTGATTTTGCAAATGCGGGGCACATGAGAGTCCCAACCCTTTGCCTGGGACCGGTTTTTCATCCTGAGTCGTTTTTTGACGGTCCCGAGTCCCGGCCAGGGCTCCGAGGGGCCGAAAACGGGGAAAAAGCTCCCGTCCTTATTTTTTCAAACGACGCGAGCGTGCCTGAGATGAAAACAGCACGCAGGTGGAATGCAACCTTCGTAGATCCGGCGTGGAGACACGCGTGTGAAGGAGAGAGGCGGCGGCGAGCAAGCACGGCATCGGGGGAGAGAGGTCGCACTCAGCTCGTGCAGCAGTGGCGGAGGAAGGAGAGGAGGAGGAGGAGGAGGAGGAGGAGGAGGAGGCAGGAGGAGGCGGAGGAGGGGGGAGGAGGAGGGGAAAAGGAGGAGGAGGAGGAGGAGGAGGAGGTGGGGAGGAGGAGGCGGAGGAGGAGCAGGGGGAGGAGGGGGAGGAGGAGGAGGAGGAGGAGGAGGAGGAGGGAGGAGGAGGGAGGGAGGAGGAGGAGGAGGAGGAGGAGGGGGAGGAGGAGGAGGAGGAGGAGGAGGAGGAGGAGGAGGAGGAGGAGGAGGAGGAGGAGGAGGGGAAGCAGGAGAACGAGGACATGCGGGGGGAGGACGAGGTGGAGGAAGAACACTACCTCCGCCTCGTCCTCATCCTGTCGGTGGCTGCAGCAGGGGCCGATAACGTAGGCGGTGGGCACTACGCGTCTGCAGGAGCGCCAGTCGCCCCGGTATGTGACAGGCGAGCGCGTGCATGGTGAAGACACGATCACGAGACCGTGGGTCAACAGCATGCGACCTTTCGCCAAAAAGGTGCAAGGCCTCAGAGAGGGACACGCGCAGAGGACAGGAGCACTCCCAGGGTGGAGGGCCCCCTAACAGGAAGGGCATGGGGGCCTCCAAAGCTAGGCTGGTTCTCAGTACCAGTGCAAGCGATAATGCCTTCCCCTTGGGCGATCCGCTCCTCAGGAGGAACGTTCGGGGGGAACTGGACCAGGGGGGGGGCCGACATACAACTGGAATCGGCGACACACCGCCGATTGATCAGCGACAAACGCCAGAAAGCCGATCCGCACGGTCATGGGCCGTGTGGGCTATCGGGCCCCTATCCGCGATCAGTCGGCGATTCGTGGTCGATGCATTCTCCCCCTGGCATATCCCTTCCAAACGGTACCCACAACCTCCTCCTTCTCCTCCTTACTGCTCCTCAAAACGGGGCGGCCTCATGCGCCCGGTGTCGGGCTCTAGGAAGATCGCGGTGTCCTGGCGGTGGAGGCCAGGAGGGAGGCGGCACAAATATCGCCTACGCGCAAGAGTAACCTTGTAGGCAAGAGTGACCTTTGGTGCGCGGCTTGAGGGGACAGCAGTGGACCCAAATCCAAGCGCGCGGGCCAGTGCTGGAGCCACCACTGTGAGCCCGCACCACAGGTCTCTCCGCCAATCGGGTCTCTCTTACCTGGCGGCGCGCACAAGGGGGTATGGGAGAGGGGGAGGGCTCCCTAGAAATCACCCTGCTTCTGAGGAGGCACAGGCTCGAATCACATCTGCAGAGAAGGCCGACAACTTCTAAGAAGCAGCGGTGCATCTAAGAAGCCTCCCCCCTCCCCCTACACCGCCCTCTTCGCGTGGCCGACTTACGCGCAGCCGACAATCTCCGCCGACGGCATCGCCCACGCGCCCGCCGTGTACCAGAGACCGGCGGCCCCGCCCAGCTTCTCGAGTCAGCCGGCCCCCGATCTCCGACAATGTTGAGAGGCAACGATAGGGGGGGGGGACTGGCACACGGGGGGAGCATCGACCTGGAAGCGGCGAGACATCGCCGACACATCGGCGACAGGCCACCGGCAGCAGATATCCGCACGCTCTTGGGCGGGGCGGGGCTAACTGGCCCATGTGGGCGATCCATGGGTGATCAGGGGTCGATGCATCCCCCCCTACGGCAGGTTCGTTTCGTGACGACCCCGGCGTTGGTTTCTGACACCGCATGCATCGTTCAACCTTGGTCGATCGTCCGGTGCTGGCCGGCTCAAAGCCACTGGCGGCGTTCAACCTTGAACGCCCGCAGCCGGGTCGCTGCCGCGTCGGCAAGACAGGAACCCACCGTACCCAGATATGCGACGTCGGCGTGAAGCAAATCGGCCTCCTCATCGAGCCGCATATCGGCGATGCACCGGCGATGTGGCGCGACCCCCCGAGCCCATCTGCTCGGACCCATCTGGGAAGCCTAAAGCTGCAGCGGGAGCACCGCTTCTAAGGGGCCGGGACCGTTCCGAACCCCCAGACATGCGACGTCCTGATTTTGTAAATGCGGGGCACATGAGAGTCCCAACCCTTTCCCTGGGACCGGTTCTTCATCCTGAGTGGTTTTTGACGGTCCCGAGGCCAGGCGAGGGCTCCCAGGGGCCGAGACCGGCCAAAAGTCTCCCGTCCTGATTTCTATACGACGCGATCGTGTCTGGGAATGCATCCCCTCCGTATCGCTGCCCCTGGGCTGTGATATCTCCCATCCCACCGACTGCTGTTTCTCGATCTCGGCCTCCGGGGGGACCGCCTCTGGGCGTCCCCGGTCCATCGAGCAGGGGTTCTCGGGGGCGAAAGTCCCCAGACAGGATCGCGTCGTGACAAAAATCGGGACGGGAGGTTTTTGGCCGTTTTCGGCCCCTCGGGGCCCTCGCCGGGCCTCGGGACCGTCAAAAAGCATCTCAGGATGAAAAACCGATCCCGGGGAAAGGGTCGGAAGTCCCAGCGGCCCCGTATTGTTAAGTCGGGCATGTCCTCCTACAGCCGGATGATGGACGAAAGCTTAAAAATACTCGCAAAGTGTTCAAACATATAATGGAAACGTCATCCCCAGATTATTTTTGGATTGTTTTTGAATGTTCCACTGTGGAGGGACAGGCCCGACTTAAACGTATGGAAATATCAGGACGTCGCATGTCTGGGACCACTTCTCTGGGGGACGGGCGGGAGCTCTGGGTTGGGCCGTGGGCTGAACAAAAATCACAGTGGTCGGCTACACGCAAGGAGTGACCCTTCGGGGATGGACAGAACCCCCTTTAGCAAAACGTGGCTTAGTGAAAACACCTCGGGCCCAAACCTGGCGGGCGCAAGCATGGAAAATGTCGGCCGCGGCGCCCTCACGAGAACCAAAAACGGATAATTCACGAATCGACGTATCAGGGTGGGAGTTTTGTCCAACCCCGAACCCTTGGCAAGGGTGACCTCTGGTGCGCGGCTTTCTGGAGGCCGCTGGGGGGACCAATCACCAGCGCGCAGGACTCCACTATCGCAACGCGTCCGTTGATCGGGGACAGCAGTGGGCCCACACAAAAGGTCACTCTGGCGAAGGGTCACTCTTACGTCTATAGTCGAATCGTCGGACCAAGAGGTCCAGCGTCTGTAGAGGAAGAAAGAACGGCGTAACCATCAACTTTTGGCGCTCCACACGGATTTCTTGAATCTGCGCCAGACCCCCCTCCCTGGCGCGCGGAGCGCGCGCCAGGGGCGGCGCTGGAGGCGCCGCCAGGGGGGGATCCAGCGCGGATCCAAGAAATCTGGGCGAAGCGCCAACAATTTATGTTGTTGCCATTTTTTCTTCTTTGATTTACGTCGTCGAATCTTCGGACCAAGAGGTCCAACGTCGTGATTTGTCCCATACGTCGGGTCCCAGAAGCCTCGGTCCACTCCCAGTTAAGGGCCCGTCTTTCCTCCTGAATTTCGCGGTGCCAGGGCCCAGCGATAGACCGAGAGTGCGAGGAAAACTCCCCGTCTCGGGATGTCTGGGAGGCGGCACAATCAACCCGCATCATAAGGATGCGTGGTAAAGATGCAGGGGCATCGGACGCTCATTTCGAAGCGTTGCGAGCGGGGCGCGGCCAACGAAAGTGGCTAAGGATGGATCGACGAGACAAGGATGCAAGGTTACTCTGAGGAAGGCTGCCCATCCTTACTATGCGGGTTTCCGGTGAGGCCGGGCGTGTCCTCCTGCAGGCAACTTGTGGGCGACAAATTGGCAATCGCTAAGCAATGCGCAACATGGTCAGGATAA
>CAUYUJ010002761.1:74357-86066 GCA_963575745.1 Prorocentrum cordatum
AAAAACATTTCGTCGAACCACAAAAGGTTCTTAGAACAATGTTTGGTAGGGCCATAGGCGAGCCATGACGCTTTGCCACTGCTTGAGTTTCTCCGTCTTCGGCCTCCGGAAGCCCTCACAAGGCCCTGGGAGCGTCAACAGAAAGACTCCGGATGGAAAGCCGGTCCTAGGGAACGTATCGATCCTGAGATCCAACGCCTCGGACAAAAGTATAACATCGTAAAGCATCACGCCGGGCCCCAAACCCACTTTTCTGCGCCGTGGTTCGAAGCGGATCGGTCTGTGGGGGTCCCTGGGCCGGATATTGCCACAAGTTGATGTCTCCCCCCCTAACCCCCCCCCTGGAGTCGCGCCACTTCGCCCACCCAAGATTGATGCCCCCCTCCTCGGGCTCTCGAAACCAGTAAAACAAACCATATGGTATCGACGATTTTGCCCTTTGGGGCCTCTGGGGACTCCAAGAGGGCCTCAAGATGGCCCAAGATGGCCCCAAGACGGCCCCAAGACAACCCAAGATGGTCCCAAGAGGGCCCGTAAGGCCCCCAAGACGGCTCAAGGGGGCCCCAAGAGGACTCGAAAGAGCGCCTCCAGGAGCCAAACTCTTGAGTTTCCGTTGGTTTTTGAAAGACTTTAGCGTTCTCGCCTTTCTCGGCTCTCAGAAGACCATGACGGCCCAAGCAGCCTCCCAGAAGACCCCAAGATGGCCAAAGCGGCCCCCAAAGGTGCCCCAAGACGGCCCAAAGAGGCCCCCAGGACGGTCCTAAAGGCCCCAAAGACAGCCTAAGAGGACTCCAAGAGAGCCCCACGGCGGCCCCACAGGAGGGCCTCCGAAGGAGCCAAACGGCGCAAGAGCGCCGCAATACGGCCCAAGACGCCCCCAAGAGGCCCCAAGAAGCCCCAAAGAAGACCCCAAGGGGCCCCAAGAAGCCCACAAGAGGCATCCGAGAGGCCCCAAAGAGGCTTCCACCATGCCCTACAATGTCTGGACTGCACGTGCTCCGGACGCGCACCCCGCGAAGCGAAAGGAATTCGCCCGCCCACCTGGCTGAGGGGCGCCCCCTCAATCCCTCCCCAGAAGCCCCCGCGATTCTGCCGCCCGGCTGCGCCCAAGCCCCTTTTCGATCCCCGAGACGCCTCCAACACGGCTTCCACGACGAGCTCGATTTTCAGATTGTTCTGAGGACGCCCCCGTCGGAGCCCTTCTTGGCCTTGAGAATCCGCTCCTGGAGCCCTCGGGAGCGCCTTTGTGGCCGGTTCTCGCCGAAAAGCTGGTATGCCAAAAAGTATAGCAAAGACATGGTTCTTCACGGTTTTCGCTTTCCCGGGGGTGACCTGGACGTTTCTTACAACTGCGTTTCGGTCTCGTCTGGGGAATTTGAATTTTTTCAAATTTGGACGCCGTTTTTGGGCGCGCTCCGGGGTCCATTTTGGAAGATTCTAGGCCCCACTTGGGCCCCATCTTGCAGTAAAACCGGCTTGGTTTTTACTGCAAGACGGACGGGGCGGCCCAAGAGGCCGCCAAGAGGGCTCCAAGACGTTCCAAGAAGGTTACAAGATCGATCGCTCCAAGACGGCTCAAGAGAGCGCCAAAAAGGCCCCAATATTGCCAAAGAAGGGCTCCAAGGTGGCCCAAGAGGCCCCCAGGACGGCGCAAGAGGGGCCCAATAGGAGGAGCCCGAACAAACTTTTTGAGCCCTCCGAGCCCAAGAGACCCAAGAAGCCTCCAAGAAGCCCGGAGACGCCCCCGACAGGCCCAGAAGAGTCCCCCTAAAATCCTGGGCTGTCCCTGGCAAGTTCCCGGCAGACCTACGCGAATCTCTGGGACACGGATGCCGGAACGCCTGGCACCTCTTGAATCCACCCGCCCACCAGGCTGGAGGGGCGTGTGGGACTGCACTGTGGGAGCTCCATGCACGGCTTTTCAGTTCCCGACCGGTAGCGGCGATGCCCATCCTCGCGCCCCAAGACGGCTGCCAAACGGCGCCGAGGACAGTCTCGAATGCCACACCGCTTCCGACACGCAGCCGCCGTCGGGTACCCTGCTTCACCTTCCGAATGCGCTGCCGGGGACCTCGAGAGTGCCGCTTGGCCCCACCTCGCCTACAACTGGGACGCGTCAAAACTCCAAGAAACCCTCGGATTTTGAAGACTCTCGTTTCGCCAGAGGTCGCCCAAATGCCTCTTGTGTTTTTTTCGGGCTTGTATTTGTCGATACGTCAACTTCGACGTCGTTTCTGGACTCAATGAAGGGTCAATGTTGGACGCTCCTGGCTTCACGTCGGCCCGAACAAAAAACCCAAACCGGCCCCAAACCAGCCCGATTTCCAATGGCATTCCGACGGAGTTACGGCCCAACACGGACGTGCTGTCGCTGCGACCGTTCAACGCCCGCCTGAGCCGCATTGGTCCCTGCTTGGCTCCTTTTAGGCAGCGTTCGGGCCGGTTTTGGTTACGTAATCTTGAGCAGTGTTCGGGTCATTTCTGGCCTCATGTTGTGGACAATAAACACGGGCCCAGAGAGCCAACGTCCAAATCACTGATCCGTCGGTGCTGATGACGGGACGACGACCAAACGGCAAATCTACGATCGATCAGCCACGCGGCATTTCTGAGCCTAACAGGCGATGGGTTGGGAATGGCAATGGAGCGCAGACAACAACAAAACACACCTGCGGGGGTCTTGTACGATTTTCTGCATGTGTTCACCTCGTGGTGGAGCCGTCTTCGCCCCGTGTGGCGAGAACTGGATGTTCTCGCCGGGCCCCGGGACCGTCGGCAAAAATACTCGGGATTGAAGCCGGTCCTGGTGAGTGGGGCGAAACTTCTACGGGGTCCGCGTTATCGACAAACCTAATGAGTCGATGGTCAGGGGAGGGCGCTCAGCTTCAACTGTCGGGGGGCGCGACCCCATTTTCACGCAGCAGACAGGGGAAGGGTGGCAACGGCGGGGGAGAGGGACCCTTGAGCCAGCCTGCGCACCGAGGGATGGGGGGAGGGGGGAATGCAGGAGGGTATGGCAGAAAATCGACCCTCACAAGGAGCACCCCTTGCAAGCGAAGCACTGCAGCAAACTGACCTGAGGAAGGAAACGAGCACGACAGGACTGGCTCGCAAATGCCAAGGAGTGCAGGGTCAGCGCCAAAATGCGTATGGGGCATCGGTTGGCTTCCCCTCCCGCGAGGAGGCCGGCGAGGGAAAAGGGTTTCTGTTGTGCCCGCGCCTGCGGACGCTGAAGAAGCCAGCTGCAAGAGGGAGGGGGGGCAGCTGAGACAAAGGAGGACGAAGCTCCTCCTCCCTGACGCTCCTCCATCTGCACGGTTCCCCCCAGGGCCGTAGGCGACCCGCGGAGGATGGATAAGAGGAGGAGGAGGAGGAGGAGGAGGAGGAGGAGGAGGAGGAGGAGGAGGAGGAGGAGGAGGGGAGGATGAGGAGGAGGAGGAGGAGGAGGAGGCGGAGGACGGGAAGGGGGAAGAGGCGATGGAGGGGAGGAGGAGGAGGAGGAGGGGAGGAGGAGAGGGAGGAGGAGGAGGAGGAGGATGATGATGATAATGATGATGATGATGATGAGGGAGGAGGAGGAGGAGGAGGAGGAGCAGCAGCAGGAGGAGCAGCAGGAGGAGCAGGAGGAGGAGGAGGAGGAGGAGGAGGAGGAGGAGGAGGAGGAGTCTTGGGGTGGGGGGGGCGCGCGTCGTGCCCACCCACCCGACCTCGGGCGCTCCAGTCGGCCGAGCGCGGCGCGCGGCTGCGGCCGTCGCCCGACGGCCGCCCCGCGCCCCCTCGCGGCCGCTGCAGAGACTCAGGCCCGCGCGGACGCGGCCGCCAGCGCCGCCCTCTCGCCCGCGGGCCGGCTGTCTGCGCCGAGCGGGCGAGGGGCTTTCCATGCTCGCGCGCCACTCTGCTCGCGTGACGGTGCGAGCCTGGTTTGGCTGGCTGCCCGTCGGTCGCCCCGCTGGTCCTCTTGGCCGCCCTGAAGCCATCCTGCTTGTCGTCTTTCGCAGCTGCGGCTGCGCTTGCCTCTGCTGCGCGGTGGGCAGCGGCGCGGGCCGTCTGCCCCAGTCTGCTCCCCTGCTCCGCCAGCCCCTCCTCGGTGCGCATGGTCGCCATGGCACCTTCCTTGGCCACGGTCGGCCCCTGCGCGGTCTCCTCTGGGCTGCGCGGGTACCCAGCCGCCTCCTCCTGGCTGGTCCCCCCCCTCGGCGAACCTGGCAGCGTCTTCGATGCAGGTCTGGAGCCTGGCGGTTCTCGCTCTAGAGGGACCGCTGTATCCTATCCTGCGCAGCGTGCTGGGGCCGTCCTCAAGCCTGTTGCGCCAGCCCTGGTCACACCTGCTGGCGGTGGGGTTTGGGGCGCGGGGAGTGGCCGCCCTCCCCCTCCCACGCCTGACCGCCCTGGGGATCTTTCACGCATGTCCCCCATCGCGACCGTCCAGCCCTTGGCCCTCCGACCGCAGAGGGAATGTGCCTCGCCTGCCCCCTCGCGGGTTAGATGCATTTCGTGGCGTGGGCTTTGGCGGCAAGCCAGGCCAGTCTTCGCCACCAGAACAACATCCAACCGCTGAAGGCCCCGCGCGGCCGCGCGACGGCGTGCAACCTGGAGCAGAATGGCAGCAGGGCCATCAGGCGGCTCTCCCAGACCGTCAGCGGCAGGCTGGCGAACCGTGGCCATGGCCTCTGCCCCCAGGGTGGCGGCCGCATTTGCCGCCGCGGCAACCCGCCCGACGGCGGCGCCACTATGAGGAACCGGGCTGGAGAAGGGCATCGGCCGCCCGCCCGTCGGCGGCCCTCGATCCAGCTCTGGGCCTGCGGCGCTAAAGCTCTGGCCTCGTCGCCGCTGGCGCGGTTCCAGCGCTGAGGGGGCGGCTTCCGCTCCCAGCCGCTGTGTGGGGGCTGCCGCTGCGTGACAACCACTCCGCTCGCTTCGTGCTCATGTGTCGTGGCGCTGCTCCAGGCGCGGGGCCTGCGTGGGGCTGGGCCGCCCCTGTTGCGGCGGCGGCGCCTGCCAGCCCCACTGCAAGCGCTAGGGCTGTGCCTGGCGGGCCTGCTGCGTTGACGCTGTCGTCGTCTTGCTGGGGCGGGGCTGCCTCGCCTTCCCATTCACGTTGGCGTACATGTTCAGCCGCGTCCTCAGAATCGGGTGCCAGCCGTCGACGTCCCGCGCTGCTGTAATCAAATGACCAGGCATTGCCAGTCGGGGCCTCGTCACTTGAAAAGGTGCCGTCTTGGGGTGGCTGAGGCCCGCCGCCCGCGGTAGTGACCCCTCCGTGTTCTGACTCCTCTGCGAGGCTGGGTAGGTCAGCAGGCTTGGTGCACTCATCGCTTCTTGCGGCCGGTGCCTCCTCTGGCTCGGTCAGGTTGCAGCAACTGGAGCTGTTGGGGTAGAAGGAGTCCCCTCCGTCGGGAACAGGCACTGCTGGGCCATCTTCGCGGAAAACCCCCAACCCTGGCTAGCGTTCACACCGCGTCGCCGAAGTCCGCGATGCTTCCCATGTTCTTGACGATGCGGGCTCGGGCATTGGTCCTCGGCTTGATCTTGCGCCCGTTCTGCTGGTCGGCTGGCACTGGGGTGCCGTCTGACCACTGCGTTTTTCCAGGCATCGGCGGTCGTCGGTTTCGAAGCCTGTCCAGCTGGTGCTTGTCAGTGGGCGTCTTCCAACAACGGCAGGGGAGCTTGAGTCGCAGTACTCGGCGATTGCCATTTGTCTTGGGTGACCCCGTGGCCCCGTATGTCCGGCGCCAGCATTGGCCGTGGAGGTAGCTGGGGTTGTGGCTGGAGTGGATCGGCCCGTTCGGCAGCATTTTGGCGTATTCGGACTTCTTGACTGGCGTGGCGCGGTCGTGCATGTTGGTAACCATGGGCATGGAGCGGCAGGGGTTGTTCTGCATCCAGTCCGTGAGCGAGTACTTACCATGCCCCTCGCCACTCCAAGCAGATCCATTTGCCATCGGTGCGCTTGTGCATGCAGTGCCCAGTGGCCGCCTCCAGCTGCTTGCGGTGCTCAAAAGATTGCGCATGCGCTCGTGCACGACGGTCCTGCTCCAACTTAGGGTGCCCCAGACTGGCCAGCTGTGCAGCGGCCGCGCCAATGCGCTGATGGACTCGTCGCAATAGCCGTTCACGCTGTGATGGGGCCATCACCAGTGGGGCAATGGAAATGGCCGCGATCTCGGCGCCTCGCTGCGCATAAGAGTCGGCCATCTCATTGCCTCTCGTGGCGCCCATGGGCTGCCGCGTCCTCCTGAAAGTGGGGATGCCGACGTGGGAATTGCACTTGTTGGCCGTGGCGCCCGCGATGCCCCCTTCACCTTTACCAATGACTCTGCGTAGCCTGGCCCACCAGCAGGCCACCTGTCCGCTCGGGTTCATGTAGCTGAGGCTGCGCCATCCGCCAACGAGCACCCAGGAGTCCGAGATTGTGTCGACGGGCCCTCTTGTGAGCTTCAATGTCCACGCGAGGGCGGCTGGCCCAACTGCTCCGATGGTTGACCCCCGTCGCGAATAGCACGCCTCGTACAGGATGTAACCTTCAGTTCCTGGCGACAGCTCCAGTGCAACGCCCCAGCCCGCACGTGCCGTGCGTGGGTCCGACGTCGTCACAGACCATAGGTGAATGCCCGTGTGGCTGTGGTCGCACCTCGTTCCCAAGTCACGCTCGCGTCGCTGACCGCCCAGCGCACGTCTTCCAGGCTGCCCCGAGGCGGAGGTGGGTCAACTGGGCGCACTTCCCCGGGCAGTAAGCCATGCACCAAGAACGCCGTCTCCATTGAGTCGTCCGGCGCTGACAGGGCTCTGGGGCGCAGGTCGTTGGCGTTGTCGGTCCAGAGGTGGTCGATCTCCTTGGTGGTTGGGCACTCGTAGATGCGGTGGGGCGGCGCGTCGTGGACCCCCAGCTCACATCGCGCACGTGTGGGTGTCGTCTTGCTCCCCGCGGCGCGGCGCTTTGAAAGGCCAAGATGGCAGCGCACGCTGCCGCTCCGAGGGATCCAGCTTCCTGGCGTCGTTCATGTTTGCGGAAATGCATGCCGCTCGCCTACAGACTACGAACACCAGCCCGGCGTTGAAGTCTTTGGCCTGGCTTGCCTCTAGAGACATGCTGCTGCCACCTCCTCAATAGCAGCCTCGACTTCAACTAGGTCCGCAGAGTCGTTGCCGGTGGCCTGCCACTGGCCGCCCGCGCGGCCCGCCCAGAGGTCGGGCTCAGGTGCCGACCATCCGAGGAGCTTGAGCGAGAGCTGCATAGCGGCCAAGGGCCCAGTGGCTGCTTGCCAGCACCCTCGCTTAGTGGCCTTGCTCAAGTGCTCATTGATGGCGCGCCAACCCCCGCGGAAATGGTCGTGTAAGTCGGTGTAGCTTCGCCACATCTGGACCCGCTCGCGGACCTGCCCGATGACGTTGACCGTCCACGGTTCCACATCGCCGTGGACCTGGAGGACGGTCGCGGTGCAGCGGCGCCCTGTTGTGATGCCCGCCATGGCCGCTGCCTCCGCTCGGGCGCGCTGGATCTCGCGGGGCGTCATCCACGCGGCTGCCTGCTCGTGCTGCTGATTGGCCCCGGCGTTGGCGCGGCATGGGCTGGCTGCTCTCCGTCTCCAGCGGGCCGCACGTGTGAACAGCCCGCCTCGGCGCTCGCGTTGCCTGGCCAGGGCTGCGCGCTTGTGCTGCGCGACCTTCCGCCTGCGACCCCCCCGTGGCCGCGTCGCAGCCCGAGCCCTTCATGATGGTGGCCAGGGTCAGGCCGAGCCCGTGGTCCGCAGCTACCTGGCCAACTGCGCCTCTCACGGCGGCCGACGTGGACAGGATGGCCGACTTGCTGGAGATTGGCAGCTGGTCGTTCTCGCAGCGCGTGAGGGTCGCCGCGGCACTGGCATTCAGCTGGTGTGCCACGATGCCGGCGTGGTCCTCCGCTCGGATCTGAATGTCATCCACGTGCTGTCGGGGCCGCGCCTCAGGGGCCTGCTGGCGGGCGTGCTCCAAGATGTCGGCAGCGCCATGCGAGCCGAGTAGTTGGCGTGGACGCAGCCTGCCACGATGCTGTTGCACGGCGCCACGGGCGGCCCGCAAGCACCTCCTGCACGTACCAGTAGGGGCGCCACATACATCAGGGTGCACATGTGCAGCTCAACTGGAGGTACTCCACGGCTACGGCCTCGTGGATCAGCTTGGTTAGGCTGATGTTGTCGTAGAACTTCTCCAGATCCAGGAGGAGACTGGCCCAGGCTACAGCAGAGAGCCCACGGGCAGCGGCCTCATCCAGGCAGGCCGCCACCAGGAAGGCCTGGAGGGCCGAGTTGCCTGCCACCGCTGCGTCCCAGAATGCCGCCATGTCGTCGCACCACTGACCGATCTCTGTCTTGGTGAGGCGGCACCATATCCTGACCACCGCGGGGAAGAGGCCGATGGGTCTCTCTTCCCCTGCTACCACGCTGTCGCTCTGCCTCAGCAGCTGGTGCCAGACATGGCAGCACCGGTGCGGCCAGGCCAGCATCTTCTCGCACTCGTTGATGATGTCAACCAGGATCGCAGTTGGCGCGCTGGTGACGAGAGCCAGGATCTCGGTAGGACTCCACTGGTCGCTACCTCGCCCCGTCTTCTTTTTGAACTGCCTGAGCGCCTTGTCCAGGTCCTCACAAGTGTTATCGGTGCGCATCTGGTTCGCCTGGTGTGCCCTCTCGCGAAGCTCGTCCATGGTCAGCTTCAGGTCCGAAGAATCAGTGCCCCGTTGCCACCGTGCTCCCCAAGCTGAGGCCCGTCAGTTAGCGCCTTCTTGCAAGTCCCCAGCAGCTGCGCCAGTAGCGGGCTCGATCGTGACCTCGCTGAGTTCCTTGCGCTTGGGCTTGCTGAGGTACATGTGCCCCTCGCCCATGGATCCCTGCAGGGCTTGCTCTGCCCAGTGGCGCACCGAGGTCTTGGTCGCCTGCCACGCCTTCTTGTCCTTCGCCTCGGCTCGCACATGGCCGGAGTCGACGGTGTCCTGCCACGCGGCCTCGTCATCGTCACTTTCTGGGACGCTCGTGGTGGTGGTGAGCGCCTTGGCACAGCGAATGGCCCTGCTGTCCCCGCACTCCCCGTTGAAGGTGATCTGCTGCAAGGCGAGGATGTCCTGGCACGTCTTGTTGATCGCCTCGCAGACGTGAGCCTTGGAATCCTGCTTCCCTCGGGAAGCGATCTTCATCATCTCGGCGACTCAGCCCGCCAGTGTGCCCCACGTGTTGACTTCTGGCCGCCAGGCACCTTCACGGTTGTCTCGATACTGCTCGGCCAGGGTAGCGGCTCAGACCCACATGTACTTCATCGGCGGGCCCCTGCGCGCCGTGCTCCGCGGCGAGCTGTCGCATAGGGTGGCTAGGCAGTGCCCGGCGGCCATGGCCCACTTGCCGAACCGCTGGCCCCGGTGGTCGACATCAGGAGGGTTGGCCAAGTACGCGGGTGAGCGTGCAATCCAGCTTGGGGGGCTATCGACCTGGTGTTCCACGAACATCTGGACTGCTGGATCCCAGCCGTCGAGGTCGCATGCCGCTGGCACCGTCTTGGTGTACGTGTCACTGACGCAGTGTAGATGTGCTGCCATGTCGGCCTTGCACATCCCATCCTCCAGAAACTAGTCGTACTGGTGGCGGTCCCGCTGGGCGCGTGTGACACCCTTGTGCACTTGACGCTGGACGCTCGGCACCTCGCAGTTGCGCGCCATGTTTGGTACGCGAACTTGAACTGCTCCATGTCTGGCCGAACTGGTAGACCGTAGCCCAAAATGGGGCCCCCAGGGTACCTGTCGGACGAGCCCGAAAACACGAACGAAAGGCCGGACGCTCTCGGAAAAAGATGACGTAGTCGAGAATCCTGCCGTGCCCTTTGGTGCACGTGATGCCAGCATCGCATGGCAGTAGGAAGCGGCCTTCGAGGAGCACCAGGCCATCGCGAGGATCCCATGTCCTCAGGGGTGCAATTGAAGTCTGCCAAGATGAACCACGGCACGCCCAGCGAGCGCGTCAGTCTCAACAGGTTGCCCATATCCGTGGCGCTGGCCCCCTGGAGGCCGATGCTGCAGTCCAGGTGACAGCTGATGAACGCGAAGGTGCCGTTCTAGACGCGAACGATCGTGACCGTGGCGTCTGTCAACTGGTTGTGGGAGACACTTCGCCCCGTCATGTCCGCCAAGTGCGAGAAGGTATTGAGCTCGTTGCACCGAAGCCAGCATGTGCCCCGATGCGTGCCAACACGTTTGCCAAGCGGTGCTGCCCGCTTGCTGGGGGTGACAGCTGTCCGTTTAGGCGACACGTTATCCTCCTCGTTCTCCTCCTCGTTCTCCTCCTCGTTCTCCTCCTCCTCCTCCTCTTCCTCCTCCTCCTCCTCCTCCTCCTCCTCACTCCTCCTCCTCAGTCCTCCTCTGGTGCAATCAAAAGGTACTGGCACTGCTACTCCGCAGGCCTCTCCTTGGGTGCGTTCTGCCCAAACTTTCGAGGCGAATCCAACGGTGGCGACGAAGGCCTCCTAGGAGGGCGAAGCACAGGACAACTGGCGAAAGGTAGCGGTATGGGTAACGATACGGTAACGCTTCCGCCTCTGATCCTCAGCCCTCCTCCCCTTGCGCGGCGTCCTCCGTCTTCCCCAGTCCTGCTCGAGGTGGAGGAGGAGGAGGAGGAGAGGCGGAGAGGGAGGAGGGGGAGAAGAAGGAGAGGAGGGGGAGGAGGACAAGTTAGGTGCGCTCGCGTCAACATCTGACATCCTACCCCTCCCTCCCATCCCTTACCATGGCGCTGGTTTTCTCTATCCGCGGACGCGTGTCGTAGCGGACCTGTGGCTCCGCGCGCGTGTGCGTAGTGGGTGGTGGTGCGCGTGCGTGCGTGCGTGTGTGCGTGGTTGTGGTTGTTGTGGTGGTGGTGTGTATGTGTGTGTGTGCGTGTGTGCGCGTGTGCTGTGGTGTGACGTGGTGTGGCGTCTTGGTGGTTTGGTGGTGGGCCAGGTGCGTACGTGCGCGATGGCGGTGGTGGTGGTGGCGGTGGTGTGTGTGTGTGTGTGTGTGTCTGTGTGTGTGCGTGTGTGTGTGTGTGCGCGTGTGTGTGTGTGTGTGTGTGTGTGTGTGTGTGTGTGTGTGTGTGTGTGTGTGTGTGTGTGTGTGTGTGTGTGTGTGTGTGTGTTGTGTGTGTGTGTGTGTGTGTGGTGTGTGTGTTGTGTTGTGTGAGTGCGTGCGTGCGTGCGTGCGTGCGTGCGTGCGTGCGTGCGTGCGTGCGTGCGTGCGTTGCGTGCGTGCGTGCGTGCGTGCGTGCGTGCGTGCGTGTGTGTCTGTGTGTGCGCGCGTGTGATGTGGTGTGACGCGGTGTAGCGTGGTGGTGGTGGGTGGGGTAGTGCGGTGGTGGGGGCGGTGCGCGGTGGTGGTGCGCGTGCGTGCGTGCGTGCGTTGGTGGGTGGAAGTGGCGGTGGGTGTGCGTGCGGCGGGGCGGGGCGTGGTGCGGCGCGGTGGTGGCGGGCGGATGGGCGCGCGAGAAAGAGGCCCGCGCTGGGGCGAGAACGCCATCCTGAACGACGGAGGCAAAACACCGATCCGAAAATGAGGCCCACGCTGCAGCGGGAGCACGATTCGGAACGATTCGGGAGCAGAAATGAGGCCGGCGCCTCAGCGAGAGCAGCATCTTGAAAAAAAACGCCGGCGAAAACCAAACTCCGGGGAATCGTGTGTGTAAAAAACATTACGCGGGGGGGGGGGGGGGGGGGGGG
>CAUYUJ010002762.1:0-12500 GCA_963575745.1 Prorocentrum cordatum
CCTCCTCCTCCTCCTCCCCCTCCCCCTCCCTCCCTCCCTCCCTCCCTCCCTCTCCCTCCTCCTCCGCCTCCCTCCTCCTCCTCCTCCTCCTCCTCCTCCTCCTCCTCCTCCTCGTTCTCCTCCTCCTCCTCCTCCTCCTCCTCCTCCTCCTCCTCCTCCTCCTCATCCTCCTCCTCCTCCTCCCCTCCTGTGGGCCCAGCTCGCCCTCGTCGCGCCCCCAGCCGTTCGCTCGCGGGAACCGCTTGTGCGGGAAAACCCGCTCGCCGCCGACCAACACATATCACGGCGAGTTCCGGCAGCCCCGAATCCCAAAAATGTTGCCATCTCTTGGAGGTCAACTTTTTCCCCAACCAGTGCTTGCACTGAAGGGGTCCTAGCGGAAGTTGAACAATTTGGCGAACATGTCCTGCAAATTTTGGTAGCAAGCTGGGTTCCCGTGTTCCCGCTTCTGGGTTCCCGGGATCCCGGTTATTGGTTCCGGGTCGGTCTCCTCAGCGAAAACCATCCACTGATTGGGTTTTTTCTCTGGTGTAATTACCTCCGCCGCCTTCCGCCGCCGGAAGGCAGGCCTCGCTTTACTTCCGCCGCCTTCCGCTGAGGCAGAGATGACAGCCCCTTCGGCTCTCGAAAGCGAGGCCCTTTCTTCTGGAACAACCCCCCCCTGCTGAACCTCGTTTCACCGACCTCCATCCCCGCCAGCGTGGGCCGGGCCCCACTGGCCGACTGAATTACCCCCCCTGGGTGGGGAGGTACAGGCTGCCCTCTGCGGGTTTCGAGGGGCAGATCCCCGACCGAGGTGGTGAGACGGCGGGGCTCGAGGTGTGGATGGGGCTGGGGATCGAGAGCGGTCAAACGATACCGACCCCGTGCTCCCCGCCCGCGCGCCTGGGGCCCTCGAGCTGGTGCCACGTGAGGCAGCCGGCGATCTTCTCCATCCAGCGCTGCGCGCTGTCCGGGTCGCTGAGCAGGCGCGGCACGCACTCCTGGGGCGTCCGGAGGCGCGGCCGTGAGAAAGACCGAAGTCATCAGCGGAGGCCAGTCCACAAGAAACCTTCCACGAGGAACCCAACCCTGAGACCCCAGGACGTCCATGGATTTCTGGTCTGGGACTGCCCATGAACAGAAGGCATCCCCCCAGGATTTTCGTTGACCCAGGGACGTCTATGAACAGAGAGCAAAAACTCCACTCCCATAACAACCACCCCGACAAGCGAGGCCGTTTAGTAAACGCACCCAGAGAAGGAGTCGAACAGGGCAGGGCCGACGAGGCCACCTCTGCGTTCTGTGTCCGAGGGCACGCCCTGAGGCGCTGTGAGATCGAGTCCTGTGCGCGCGGGTGTGCCCATGGTGTTCTGTGTGAAGTGCGGTGCGTACTGCGAGGAACTTAAGCCAGGGGATCTGCTAAGAGCCGATTGTCACCTGAGGCCGCGATCCGCTCAAGTCAGGCACCAGTTGAAAAGAATTCGGGACGGGAAGCACCCGCAAGGCAGGGCCTCGTCTAGGAACCTGTCTGTATCCCAGTCCAGAGGGCTTTCGGAAGCAGAGCGGGACATTATGTGTGTGAGATGTCACCTCTCGCCTCAACCTCCCGCAGGCGAGGCAGGCCAATCCCAGGCTGGCTACGCGTCTCGCGAGGCCGTGCTGGAGGCCTTCGGCCTGCAGGAGGGCGACCTGAACTCGATCAGGTCGCTAGGCGAGGCGGCGCGCCGACCTCCCCAGGATCCTGAGGATGAGGAGGCCTCGGATTCGGAAGGAGAGGTATTTTAGTTTTTTCCTCTGACTTTCGGTCGCTCCACAAAACCAACAACCTCCTCCTCCTCCTCCTCCTCCTCCTCCTCCTCCTCCTCCTCCTCCTCCTCCCCTCCTCTCCTCCTCCTCCTCCTCCTCCTCCTCCTCCTCCTCCTCCTCCTCCCCTCCTCCTCCTCGCCTCCTCCTCCATCCCTCCTCCTCCTCCATCTCCTCCTCCATCTCCTCCTCCATCTCCTCCTCCCTCCTCCTCCTCCTCCTCCCCTCCTCCTCCTCCTCCTCCTCATTCTCATTACCTCCTCCTCCTCCTCCTCCTCCTCCTCCTCCTCCTCCTCCTCCTCCCTCCTCCTCCTCCTCCCTCCTCCCTCCTCCCTCCTCCCTACCCTCCTCCTCCCTCCCTCCTCCCTCCTCCCTCCTCCCTCCACCTCCTCCTCCTCCTCCTCCTCCTCCTCCTCCTCCTCCTCCTCCTCCTCCTCCTCCTCCTCCCCCTCCCTCCTCCCCCTCCCCCTCCCCCTCCCCCTCCCCGCGGCCGATCAAGGAGGCGCTCGCGCACGGCGGGCCGCCCTGCGCGAGCGCCTCTTCGAGCGGCCAGGGGCGCCCGATGAGTCCACGCATCGGCGCATTCGCAGGAGCGCGGGGGCGGGCGCGCCCCTTCTCCCTTCCCAAGGGGCCGCGAAAAACCTCCTGAGCGGCCAGCAAGAACCTCCTGAGGGGGCCTCCAAGAACCTCCAGATGGTCCACCAAGAGCCTCCAGAGGGGCCCACAAGAACCCCCAGAGGGTCCATCAAGAGCCTCCTGAGGGGCCACCAAGAGCTTCCCCAGGGGCCCCCAAGAACCTCCAGCGGGTCAACTGAGAGCCTCCTGTGGGGCCACCCAGAGCTTCGAACCCCAACCTCCGAAGTTTAGGGGCTCTCCTCTCCAGATTTCGGTGGGATCGAGAGAGGGGATTCCCTAAAATCTGAAGTTTCGGGGTTGAACCTGTGGATTCCTCCTCATCCTCCTCCCCCCTCCTCCCTCCCCCTGCTCCCTGCTAACTCCTCCCTGGTCCCTCCTCCCTCCTCCTTCTCCTCCTCCTCCTCCTCCTCCTCCTCCTCCTCCTCCTCCTCCCTCCTCCTCCTCCTCCTCCTCCTCCCTCCTCCTCCCTAATCCTCCCTCCCCTCTCCTCCTCCCATCCTCCTCCCTCCCTACCTCCTCCCTCCTCCCTCCTCCTCCTCCCTCCCCCCCCCGCTACCCCATCCTCCCTCCCCCTCCCCTTCGAAGTGCCCATCCCTCCCTATATCGTTGCCCCTGCCAGCCGGCCCATTAGCCCAGCCGGCCCCAAGCGCGCGCCGCATCTCCTGGCAGACCTGCACGACGGCCTCCCGCAGGTGCGCCGCGGCGGGCCCGGCGCCCCTTGCGACGGGGCACCTCGTCGGCTGGCCGACCGCGCGCTTTCTTTTTTTTGTCGGGGACTGCTCGCTGGACTGCTCAAGTGGTGAAGGACCCCTCGGGGCCGAGACCGCCCCACCGCGAGCGCCACCGCCCCCAGGGGCCTCGGGCCAACGCAGTCGGGGTCGGCGGGCGAGCACCCCATGGGGGGGGGACGCCTACATGCTCGTCCAGGCGCCCAACGGGGGGGGAGTGCCGGCAAGAGGTGCGCTCCCATGAAGGAGGGCTCGTTCCCCGGCGGAAGATGAAAAGCTCTGAAGGTGTTCGTCCCTGACCTCCCGGGAGGGCTAAAACATAGAACCTCGACATCTGAGTACCTGTCGTGGTTTTAGGCGGTCCAGATAGGTTTGTAGGTCTAGAGAGCTACTTTTGCGGAGTCTGGAAGATCAGTTGGTTCCCCAGCAGACGGATTCGCTTCTGCGGGGGAACGAACCTCCGTTTTGGAGATGGTCACTGGGGAACGAACCCTTCTGCTAGAGGCCTCCTAGATGGGGTCGGAGTAGATGGGGTCGGATGATCGCGCCGCATCGTCGATACATCGGCGATGTATCGGTGATGCATCGACGATGCATTGGCGATGCACCGGCGATGCATCGCCGACATCGGCGATACATCGGCGACGTCGACGTGAAGCAAATCGGGCTGCACATCGAGCCTCATCTGCGATACATCGGCGATGCGGCGCGATCCTCCGACCCCATCCACTCCGACCCCATCCAGGAGGCCCAGATCTGCTGGGGAACGGACCCTTCTGCCCTCCGGGAGCGCCCTGGACGATCTATCCTGGTCCTGGGCCTGTCTGACAGACCCCCTCGGCTCACGAAAAAATCACGACTTCCGGCCGTCGGTAATGTTTTGGATAACCCAAAAGAGGGTCCAGCTGAAAGGGGGTGGTGCAATGGATTTGGGGCATGTGTATTGTAACTGTGTTGCGCCGGAGACTTGGGTTGCATCGTATTGCAAGTAGTACATTGCACGCGACAATCCAGCAATACATCTGCGCCCTGGAATGTACTGCACGCCCCAAGTGTATTTTGGCGGCGCGCACAAGGGGGTGGGGGGAGAAGGGAGGGCTTCTTAGAAGCAGGCTGCTTCTTAGAAGGCGCCGGCCTTACATCTATAGATAAGGCCCGCGCCTGCTAAGAAGCAGGGGTGTTTCTAAGAAGCCCTCCCCCCTCCCCCCACCCCCCTCTGCGCGTGGCTGAGTATTGCAGCCCCGCAAATCTGTTGCACCCAATCTATTGCACCCCCCCCCCTGTCGCTGGACCCCCTTCTGGGTCAACCCACAGATGTTCGCCGGTGCCTCGGGGCTCCCCACAACCTCGGGAAGCGCCTCGCCGATAGGGCCTTCCCAGGGTGCCCGAGGTCCTCCCGAGCGGACGCCCTCCCGCGCCGTGAGAAGCGACGGGAAGTCTGTGGCAACGTTCGGCCTCCGGGGGCCCTTACTTACCAGGACTAGAATGCTGGTCCCCTTCCTGGAAGCGCCCTGGAAGATCTATCCTGGTCCTGGTCCTGTCCCTGCAGACCCCCTCGGCTCCTGAAAAAAAACCGACTTCCAGCTGTCGGCAAGGCTCGCCGGTGCTTCGAGGCTCCCCATAACCTCGGAAAAGGCGCCTCGCCGAGGGGGGCGCTCCCGGGGTGACCCCGAGGTCGTCCCGAGCGGACGCCGGAGGACCCCCCAAAGACCATGCACACCGTACCTCCTCCTCCTCCTCTTCCTCCTCCTCCTCCTCCATCCTCCTCCATCCTCCTCCATCCTTCTCCCTCCTCCTCCTCCTCCTCCTCCTCCCTCCTTCCTCCTTCCTCCTTCCTCCTTCCTCCTTCCTCCTTCCTCCTCCCTCCTCCTCCTCCTCCTCCTCCTCCTCCTCCTCTCCTTCTCTCCTCCTCCTCCTCCTCCTCCTCCTCCTCCTCCTCCTCCTCCTCCTCCTCCTCCTCCTCCTCCTCCTCCTCTCCTCCTCCTCCTCATTCTTCTCCCCCTCCTCCTCCTCCTCCGCCTCCTCCTCCTCCTCCACACAGAGCCCCTCGGGCAATGAAAAATCCGGACGGGCTGAAACACGCTCAAAGTCGTTCACAGAGTTTCGTCTTGTCACATGCACGTCAAAGAGGTAAGCATCCGCCCCGACGCCTGCAAAGTGATCGACGCTCCTGTCTTCCATCCTGGCGCAGGCGTTCGCGAGGACTTTGGGCCCCCCCTTACCAAGCTGGAGTGATAATGGCACGAGCGTGCACCCCCACGCCGTGAAAAGCGACGGGATGTTTGTGGCAGTGTTCGGCCTTCAGGGGCCCTTCGGGGAACCGGGTCAATCCAGACCCGGGTCAGTCAGGCCTTGCGGAATCCTGCAAGATCCTGCAGGATCCTGCACTCAAGCGCGGGTCAATGCGAAGGATCCTGCAAAATCCTGGAGAACCCTGCACCCAAATAGCCCGGGTCAATGCGACCCTGGCCCTGCAGGAGCCTGCAAGATCCCGCGCTCTGGCTGACCCCCGTTTGCATCGACTCCCGTCTCAAGGCTCCCGAGGCATCACCAGGACTAAAATGCCGGTTCCCAGGAAGGGGACAGGGAGGAGGAGGAGGAGGAAGATGAGGAGGAGGGGGGGGAGGAGGAGGACGAGGAGGAGGAGGAGGAGGAGGAGGAGGAGGAGAAGGTGGAGGAGGAGGAGGACCACGCAGTTGACCGTTGGTCAATCTAAAAAGAGAGGTAGCCTGCCCTTGGATTAAGGGAGGCAAACGGTGAGGAAGCTAGACTTCCCCTCTTGTGAATTTGGCAAGATAGGCCGCCCCAGACGCAGTGGCCTTCTTGCATTCTTTGAAGAGATTCTGACCCGCTCTGGTGGCGTGGGAGCCGCAGGTCAGGCAAATGTATGTGCCTTTGGCAGACATGACCATATCATGAGACGGGTCAACATACCTGGCACCGATGTATACATGGTGGAGAGACTTCGCTCCCTCGAATCCCGAACGGGGTTCCGCTAAAACACACGGGGCGGCAAGAAACTCCTGGGACGGAATATTACCGTGCGAGTTGACAGATATGACCGAACAACACAAATTACAAAAGAGCCTCGACACGGGGCCCTCTCCTACAGGAATCATATTGTGTGCTGACTCCCTAAGCTGCTTGGCTAGCTTGGGGCGAGGGTTGAAGGCTCGAGGAGGAGGAGGAGGGACTGCTGGTTTCGACTTGGCTCTGGCTTTCTTGCGAGCTCTCGGGGCCTGGGGATTGTCTCCAGAGGCCTCTGAAAATCTCGAGAGGAAAACCTCACAAGCCCGAATTCTAACAGCACGCGTCAGGGCCTCAGAAATCTGGACCGCCTCCACCTCCCCCGCCTGCAACTGGATATTCTTGGCCGTGTGGTCAGCCAGTTCATCAGCTGCCTTGTTGCCAACCCACGCAAAGACGAGCTCCTTTTTCTCCGCAGCCTGATCTGGAGTCATGTGCGACTCGATCTTGATGATGCTGGTCGGCTTCTCTTGAAGAAGCCGCTGAATTCGACGCCACTCGTTCCTAAATCCAGTAGGAAAGAAATCCAGGAGGACCTTACTGACGTTTTTCTGGACATATGACGAGTCCGTGACGAAGACGAGTGGTCGGCCCGCAGGGGCCTCCTCCAGGAACCTCAAGAGCGCTATCATCTCGCCGTGATTGATTGTCTGGGGTCCCCAGGTGGCTCCCGAGGACACCCTTGCCAAGGCCAGGGAGGGAGCTGGGTTCGCTAGGTCGAAATCCTCGAAGACAACATATGCCCAAGACACCCTCCTGAATCTGGCCTGGTCTGAATATTTGCCCCCTGAGGCATCACCTGCGCCGACGATCAGGTCTGTGCCGTCGGGGAAGAAGCCGTGGCTGTGCACAAAAATGTCCGCCTCGTCGGGCGGCTGCGAAACTTGTGTCCACGACGACGGAGTGAGACCTCGTAGCCACACTGACGGCTGTGAATCCACCTGGGTGCGAGCCCGATGCACAAGAGCCTCGATGCTGGTGGTCGAGGGCAGGGCGTCGTTCGCGGAACATTCCCAAATTCGGTGGAAAGTAGACTCTGGTCGTCCACCATCACAGCGGTCACAAATAACAGAATAGTCAGGCGGGTTGAGGATGCTTTGAATTCTCTCTCTGGCCCACTGACCACCACAGCAGACGTTAACTAAAGCTCCTGCCCACTTAAGTTGATATTTATCTCTAGCTCGTCGTAACTGCTGTCGTACACCAGTTAAGTCTACTCCGTTGGCAACATCAGCGCTTTCGTAATGTTTAGCTGCTCGCTTCCAAAGTACCCGACGAACTGAATCGGCTAGGTCTTGGCGGATGTCATCTAGATCTAGCGGACCAGCTTCAAGGACCTCTGGAGAAGCCTGATAAACGTTCCCAAGATCAGACACCCAATGCCAAGGCCCGATGGGGTCCCAGTTGATGTCCAAAAGGGTATTCACTACTGCTCTGGTGGGGCCTGTGATTCTGCGCCATCGATGTTTAGGAGTCTCTCTAGCCTTAGCCACGTGCTGAGACCAGTCGCGTGCTGCAAAAGCTCGAGCTTCCGCTCCTGAGGCAAGAATGGCCATCCAGCTGTCGAGCATCTTAAATACCTGCGAGATTGCTGGATCTTGATCTCCAAGCTCCAGCTGTAAAAGAGTGTCAAGGCACCTGCCGCGGACTGACAGAGTGAAAGCGCCTCCTATAGCCCTGCGCCAAGCCTGCACTGCCGACGGGGACATACCGTACACAGCTGCATCATATTGAACTTTTGCATAACATCCTCTATGTATCACTCGTCGTGCTGCTGCTCTGCCTGTTCTGCCTGCTCCAATAAGTTCCCGAGCTCGGCCTACTTGCTTCCATGCTGCTTTGCGACGTGCTGCTGCTTTAGGTCGTGCTCGCATGTTTGTGCCTCTGTCCGTGCCTAGATCAACTGCTTTGTGCGCAAAAGTGATCTTGATGTTGTGCTGTGCCAGCTTGCGTGCAATGTCCTTTGCTAAATCCAGGTCCCCCGCGATGATCCTGCTCTTGCTAGCGATACTCAAGTGCGCCTTGTTGCAGAGCCTACCCAAGAGAGCCCCAGCTTTGGTGAGCGCCTGGGAGAGGAACCTGACGGACCCATATGCATACTGAGTGATATCATCAACCCAAGACGACGTGTTGACCGACGGTGAGTATTTATTGTATACTGTTTCCAGGATACTGTAAAGATAGAATCTTCCAAAATCGACCCCTCTACGAGCTCCTGCGATGATGGACTTGTTGGCCTGGACTGGTGGTGAAAAACATCCTGCTTCACGAAAAACTCTAACTAATAAATGAGCCAGCCCTTCCATCAGCAGCATCAAAGGCGGAAAATCCAGGGCCAAGCCCTGCTCAAACAGGCGCTCGTACTCCAACGAGTCGTAGAAGCTATCGATGTCCCACAAAAGACTAGCCGAGACGGTGTGCTTGGGCCCCATGCGGATGGCTTCGTCGGAAAAGGCTCGTAAAAGTCCGACACGCAAGCAGGAAGATCCTCTGATCGCATTGTCCCACTTGCCAGCCATCTGCTCGACCCATTTGGAAGGAAAAATCTGTCTGGCTGAACTCCACAAGCGTATCAAATCTGGGATGAGACCAATTGAACGATCAGTGTCAGCGCCTTTCCTCAGAAGTGCAACAATAGCAACCTGAATCTGCCAAGGCCAGCCTCCTCGTCGTTCGCATTCATTCAAAAACCCAGTCAAATGAATAATGCCAGCTGGAGGTAAATATTTGAGAGTACCGCCCAGTTGCTCGATGCCTGCCGCCTTGCTGGAGTTGATCTGCTTGACTGTGATGGCGACCTGTTCGGGCTCGAGAGCTGGCCAGGGTTGCGCTGCTGCCTTGGCGTGGGCCCGACGAAGAAATTGATACAGCCTTTGTACTGACAGAACTTTGGAAGACCATTTGCGTTGCCAAAGCTGGCTCTTCTGGACCAAAATATCCTTGAGGCTCGTGGAACTTCCTTTCAGGTCGCGGTGCTCTGTCTCCACACGCGTCTTGGGCTTGACGTAACTATGTAGCTTCCCACAACCTTGAGCAAAAGACTCTCGAATCCAGATCTGAAAAACGTTGTAGCTCTCCTTGGCTGCCTTGCGCTCCAGGGCTGCTGCAATCTTATCTGCTGTTGCTCCCATCATGATGAGAGCTTCTCTCGGTAGATTGTGAATGTTGAGTAGCGTACTGGCCCAGTCCTGCCGATCTCTGCCTATTACCTGGCCGAAACCTGAAAGAGGCATGTCAGCAGGAGCCCGAGCCAACCTGTGCACCAAGAAATCTTTTCTCGATGCTGTCCTGACTTGTTTTTTCGAGACTGGGCTGAGCAAAACGGGGGGAGGAGGGGAGGAGTTGCCACCTGATACAGTAGAGAACTCCTCGAAGTGCCGCTGGGCCCCATTAGCAGAGACTCGAATAAGCTCCTGTATCCAACCAGAAACTTGTAACCACCACTTGATTGACATATCTGAATGCGCTCTTGTTGGTGAGGGTGCTGCAATCGACAAGGTTTTGAATTCTCTCGCAACTCCTCGACCTTTATAGTGCCAAGCTCGATCAAAAGGTACCTCAAGTACACGACGCAGGAAATTCTCAAAGACTGACGTAAATCTTCCGTAGTCTGCTCCCAGCTCGATAGCAGTCTCGGGATCATACTTGTCCGAGAGGCTGTCTTGTATCCAATCTGGCGGTAGGGTCCACTCACAATGCTGGAGGGTGTTGTCGTCAATGGTGGTCCAAAGCCTATCCAGACCTTCAACCCTCCATTCTAAATACTTGGCTGGGTGGCAATCCTGCACTACTGACTTGACCTCGGGCGTCTTGTGGTCAAAAATATGTGACTGCCACATATGCTGAAGTGTCTCGGAGTCGAAGTCGAAAAAATCTCGATGTAGAAACCTGCGAACCTCCTCTGGGTATTTCGTGCAAGTGCTTGCCTGCTGAGGTTGTGCCAAGGACTCCTCGTCTTCAGACTCGGGTTCAGGTTCTTGTTCGAGATCCTCCGAGTACTCCGAAGCTCGTTGTTGCCGTCTCCGCTCCAGCTCTAATTTCTTCCTCGAACGTTTACTGTTGGGGTCGCTCTGCAACTTGGTGGGCAGCGGTGGCAAGAACATCTTCGGTAGGTCCAAGACTCGACGTGCAGAGTGTTGTGCAGCAACATTCAACTCTAAAATCATGCCGTAATGGTCACCACCTTGAGCATCTATCTGGATCGCATCATGAAAAAGTGCAGAGAAGTCCTGAGAAGCCACAGCATAGTCGATGATGCGCTGCCCTCTGCCCCTCGTGGACGTGTGCGTGATGCCTGGTGGGTGGTAAAAATGTCCATTCCATTTGCGCATCCATGTGGCCATCTCCAGGGGGGTAGCGTTGAAGTCACCCATGACGATCCAAGGTCCCGCATGGTTGTCCAACAGCGCCGAAATAGTGAGAAGCTTTGAAACATTGATAGGTGCTTCCAGCCCCACTGAGACAGTCAAGTATGCTCCAATCACAAGTAGTGGGACTCTGGCGATCTTCCACTCGATCGCCACCACATCCTTGAAGGACAGGGGCCCTGATAACTTTTGCTTGTTGCTGACGTCCACTAAGCCAATCGCATTGTCAGGGTCGTCTGATAAGTGGCGAAAAGAAGACCAGCAATGATGCTGTCGGATACCCAGTAAAATGCCACCTGCCTTCTTCACGTAGGTCGTGGGGTATGCTGGAGAAACAATACCTTGCCATTTGTGCTGCTTCAGCGTACTCAAAATATCCTGGGTGTCGCACGCCAGCACGTGGGTCTCGGGCATGATGATGATGTCAACATCACTCTCTGAAAAAAGCTTGGTGGCTTTGTGCCCCCACATAGAAAGATTGTGCAGTAGCAATCGTCGAACTTCTGGTGTAGCATTCCGAGATCGTCTCGGCTTCGGGTACAGTCGAATAGTGCTACCCGCACTTTTGCGGGGCCACGGCAGCATCAGCGTAGGTCGCCGACGAGGGCGCGTTGCCCCTGGCTTCTGCCAGGACCCGCTGCACTCGCTCCTGGGACGCCTTCGCCTTAGGAGGCGCCTCGCTTGCCGCTGCCTCCTGAGGCTGCGAAGGTGGCGTCGCTGCAGCAGGGGCGGCCGAGGCTGCTGCCGAAGCCGCGGCGCGATGCCCAGCAGCGGGTGCTGCCTGGCCTTCATCTGCGGCAGGGGCAGCAGGCTGGTCTTCACCTGCTGGTTGCTCATCACCACGATCTTCGCCTTCATCAGCTGCCTCGTCAGCTCCCACACGTCGACGCTTGGAAGCCATGCGAGCCTTGAACTCCTTGAACTGTTGCCTGCGAGCCCCCAGTGACGCAGCTGCTGGGCCAATCGCTGCACTGATTGCCTGCTTGATCTCCTGTGCCAAAGATATCTTGTGCTTCTGCCAAGCCTCGATGTCTTCCTTGGCCAGGTCCAGGTCCTCGAAGTCGAAGGCCTCGCCGTCCTCGAACTCGAACAGCTGCCCAAGCTCGCAGCTCTCGTCGAGGAAGCTGGACAGGTTGAGCTTGGGCTTGGGGCCGGCGGCAGCTCGAGCGGCTCCTTGACGATTCTTGAGGCGCTGGAGGTCTTGTTCCAGCTGCTGCTCATGTGCCAGCCTGGCGTCGGCTGCATCTTGTGCCGCCTTCTCCACAGTCGCCCGAGCCCGTGCCAGCCAGTCGATGCACTCCTGCTCGTGAGCGATCGCCTTTGCAAGAGATTCGTCGGCCTTGCGAGCAGCCACTGCCAGCCGCTGGGCCTCTCTCTCACGCTCAAGGCTGGGCTTGACTGGGGCGGCGGCCGCTGGCGGTGGGGCGACCTCGAACTCCTTCTTGAGTGCCGCCAGGCGATCGCCGTGCTGTGGGGCGCGGCGTAGCAGAGCCTCGAACAGCTGGTCGGTCGAGGGGGCAAAAGGGTTGGTGCTGCCGTCGCCGAGGGTTGCAGCCGTAGTTGCCGCCCCTGTAGGAGCCCACTGTCCTGGGGGCGGCCGCGCGAAAGGGCTTGGTGGGTGTCCAGGTTGAGCTGCGCGAGGTAGTGTGGGAGGACCACTGTTCCACGACCCTGCATCACGAGGTGGTGGTTGGCCTCCGACAGGACGCAGAAGGCCTTCGCACTGCCAGCAGGTCGTGTGCCTCTTCCAGTTCCACTTGTAGTGACAACCGTCATGAGGACAAGACACAAAGCCACGCGCCGCCACCTGCTTCCCCATGCTGCCAGACTGGACGAGAGGAAGCTCACCTGCGGGCTGCAGGAGGCACACGGAGAAATGAACAAAGCTGTCGGGCACAAAGGCCCTGGCACTAGCCGCGGACTAGCGGTATCCACTCGTTCCCCTGTGGAACAAAGC
>CAUYUJ010002762.1:17500-37500 GCA_963575745.1 Prorocentrum cordatum
TGGACTAAAGCGCAAGGAAATCTTAAGCGGGATCGCCGTTCTTGAGTAATTTGTGAAGAAACCTCAGACGGGATGGGGGGTCCTGACTAAATTGTAAGGAAGTCACAGGCGGGAGCGCCGATCCTGAGTAAATTGGGAGAAAGTCTCAGGCGGGAGCGGGAGTCCTGAGTAAAGTTGGAGGAAGTCTCAAGCGGGAGCCGTTGTTGTTGTAGCCCAAGAAAGCAACAACGCAGTTGGACCCGGACTAAATTGCGAGGAAGTCTCAAGCGTCAGCGCCGTTCCTGAGTAAATTGGGAGGACATCTCAGACGGGAGGGGGGGGTCCTGAGAAAATTTGGAGGAAGTCTCAGGCGGGAGCCGTTGTTGTTGCAGTCCAGGGGGCCAAGGGCACAGTTTGAGCACCAAGACTTTCCCTGTAAAAAACAGGGTGCGAGCGTCGAGGGGCACACTTTGACTAAGAAAAAACAATATGCACCAGTGAGGGGCGATCAACAATACTTATTCTTCAGAAATGAAAATTCAACAACACCAACCAACAACAGCAACAACACCAACAACAATAACAACAACACCAACACCACCAACAACAACAACAACACCAACACCACCAACAACACCAGCAGCAAGGACAACACGAACAACCACAATGGAAACCACAACCACAACCACAACCACAACATCAACAGCAGCAGCAGCAACAACAATCACTTTGAGACTGTTCGATCCTATCTGCTCACGTGCCAATCAGTACGTCTATCCCAAGACTTCGGTACCCGCCCTCGTCGTCTTCGATCGTACCCCCTTGGGGGTATATCTTCCTTACGTGCCACGTGTATTTAGTGCAGCCCTTAAAACAAGGAAAGAGAGGATGGGTGGAAGGGGGAGGGGGAAGAATGGAGCACGAGAGAAATTAGCAGGAGGGGGGCAAGGAGCAGAAGACAAGTGGTAGAACCAGACGGGCAGATCGGGTGGGCAGACCCATAGCGGGCTGGTCGGGAAGGCGAGCCCAGGCGACGAGGTCGAGCAGGCGGGTTGCTGAAGCGTGGGTCCTGCATGAATCGCGAGGACGTCTCGAGCGATAGCGCGATTCCCAAGTAATCGTGAGAAAAGCCAGCGTGGGCCACGACGGGCATAAAATCCAAGGCCACAGAGTGCAGCTACGGGGCCGCTGAGGGCAGCACCAGGGCCACGAAAGGCAGCGAGGGGGCCACAAAATGCGACAGCGGGGCCACGAAAGGAATGCAGATGGGGCCACGACGGGCGCGAGCAAGCGGGGGCCACGAAGGACATTCATATACGGGGCCACAAAGGGCGACAGCGGGGCCATTAAGGGCAGCAAAGGGGCCACGAAGGGCAGCGAGGGGCCACGAAGGGCGACAGCGGGGCTACGGAGGGCATGCGTATGGGGCCACGGTGGCGGCGGCGGACACGACGACGACGACGACGACGACGACGACGACGACAACGACGCCGCCGACGACGACGACGGCGGCGGCGGCGGCGGCGGCGGCGGCGGACACGACGACGACGACGACGACGACGACGACGACGACGACGGCAAGGCCAGGCGCCCGCGGGCCTCCCGCTTCTCCGCGCGCCGGCGCTCCGCGGCGGCGGCGACGGCCGCGGCCTGCTGCCGCTGGACGCAGGCTTGCTGCCGCTGCAGCCTCGAGAGGTCCTCGGCGGAGACGTCCACCGGGGGGGCCTCCTGCGATGAGCAATAAAAGAACCCGTCGGCCGGAAGAAGTGGGTAGAACCATGAAGTAGGAAGGCATTGGGAGTAGGTCGGATCAGCTGGCAAGGCTAGCCAGCCCGAGCGTAGGAGGAGCTAGGGGTAGGTAGGTGGCATGGTCCTTGTTGTCATTGAGCTCTGACGCAACATGTTTGGCTCCAGTCCGGAGGGCTAGCAGCGGCCAATTTCCCTTCGCAAAGGGGGAGGAGCCTTTAGCAGATGTATCCGCGAAGCCCAACCCAAAAAGAGAGGGGTACAACCGCTCGACTCTTGAAGTAGGAAGGCGCCCTAAAGTAGACTGGGATCTGGGAATCAACACTTGCGTGCTTTCAACAACCAGCGTGTAGTCTGGGACGCACAAAGACATACATTAATACGATGTGTCCTTCTCGGATTCGGGCGTCCGGCCCGAATCTATAGTATAACCAACTTGTAGCGTATTGCTTCCCGAGCGATATGGTCAGAAAGCGCCCCCCACGGAGCTTTTACCAAACATTTTATCGGAACGCGCGCATCGCCCCAGGGGGGGCGACATACACATAGTATTCGTATGTCGGTGTAGCACCGATATTCCGCCAACCCCCTTGCGGGGCCATCAGGCTGCGAGGATTAGCCTTGCTGCTCCCTGCTCCAGCTTCAGTTTCCAGTATCCAATGTGATAATTCTACGTTCGTTCTGCTTCCTAATGTAAATTGTTGAAGTCCGCGCGAGGGGGGGAACCGTAAAGCAGCCTGGTTAGCGTCCCCCTCGGGGGTTCCCAGAATTCCTGAGGGGGGGCGCGGGACAAGCAAAAATACATGAGCGTCGCGTCCCGAGGCCATAGACCTTCGTAAAATACGCCGCGCTCGCGTTCCCGAAGCCATAAACCTGAGTAAATTACAATAATTTCGCGTTCCCGGAGCTAAAATCTTTAATTACACCAAACAAAAACCCTAATCGGTGAATGGTTTGATCGATGAGGAGATCGACCGGGAACCTGGGAGCCCGAAACCCACCGAAATCGACCCGGAACCAATGACACAGAACTCGGGGTTCCAAAACCGGGAACCCGGGAACCTAGCCGGCCATCAAAATCGGTGGGAAACTTCCGCCAAATCTGTTAATTTCCGCTGGGACCCCTCCAGTGCAAGCGCTGATTGGGGAAATTCGAACACCGAAATGATATCGAAACTGGACGGTTTTCAAGCGTCGGGTCCTGGGAGGCGACACTCGCTCGGCACTTCGCCAGCGTGCTGGACATACACTATCTCGATACTTGTCGGGGTGTTCGACACAATTTCTGGAGTGTTCGACACAACTTCTGGAGTGTTCCTGAAGTGCGATGGGAGCAGCAGAAGCGAAATCAGGGAAGATCGCTGGGATTGAGCAACCTATCCGGCGGAGGTCTGGCGCCAGAGGGCAAATTCCAGCCAGGGTGGCCATGCCGAGGGCGCGATTGGGGCTGGAACTCTGCGGACCCGGCCGCGGCGACGAGGGCGCGCTCCAGGTCCCCAAAGGGCAAAACAAGGATGATAGATGTTTATACCCATATCTCTACGTGTTTGTGTACTTATATGTAGATATGACGATGTATGCACTATACAAGGATCTATTTATACATGCATACAAGAATGTTTTTTTGTTTTTTTTGTTTTGAATTTCCGCCCGAAATCAGCGACCCCAGACATCCGACGAGGTGTTTTTCCAACGCGCAGCCCCCCAAGAAAGGTCTCCCGATCCCTGCCCCAGGGGGTACAAGAGATCCCTTATTAATCGTCCCCCGGGTCCGGTTTTTTAGGGCGCCTTTTTGAAACTGGAGGTTCCAGTTTATTAGGGCGCTCTCTTTGGATTGGAGCTTAGGTGGACCGGTTTATTAAGGCGCCCAGTCGAAGAGGGGGGTCCGGAATATCAAGTCACATTTGGAGGGGTGGTCCGGTTTTGTAGGGGGTGGTCGATTAATAAGGGGTTTGGAGTAATAAGGGGTTTGGAGTAGCTTGATTCATCCATGGATCCATGTTGCATGGTCGCGGGGCCCGACAGCGGGACCCTGGGGCCGAAAGCTGGGAAGAGCGCCAGGATCGAGACAAGCGTGTCGTCGGAGACCTGGGGATGGGCCGCTTGGATCACCGCGGGGGTTGTTAAGCGGACAGGGGGTCCGGAAGGAATGTTGAGGCGGATGATATCTGGCCTAGCGTACAAGTGAGTGGCGAATGCCCGAAGTGGCTCAAGGGCGCGGGATCCAGGCTAAGTGGGCGGAGCCCACTTGGGGGAGTTATCTTATCACCCTGAGCCGCTCGGGGCACGTGGACTCCACTTATAAGTTGGGTTCGGCCAGATCGTACCAACCTTAGCATCCTCTTCCCCCAAAATCGCCTTAGCAATCCCGCGGAGATCCAGGCAAGGGGTCGAAATCAAGGACAAATGCCGGGACTGAGACAATCATGCCGTCGGAGGTCTGGGGATGAGTCGCCCCTCCAGGAGGGGCAACAAGCCATGAAATCCGACATTGCAGAACAGACAGCAGCGCGAAACATCACGACCCCCTAGACCCTTTCTTTCCGCCGCATTTCTCTAGCCGGATCGATCTATGATGAGGATCCTGGGCCCGAGACCACGCGAAAGCGCCCGTTGAGAAGGGTCTCTGGCGCTGAACCCAACCAGATTTCGTTGTTAACAATACGCACCTGTGAATATCGCCTTCAATGGGGCTCCCTGTAGGCCCACGACACCTGTTAGGGCTGTGTCGAAATGGGCCCGGGGGCGCATGCAGGCCCTGCCACTGAGGCCTTCGGTGGACTTTCCTATGGGGCAACGAAACGTGTGTGGGGAGTGTGCCGAACTGGGCCTCGGGTGCACTGGAGGTGGCCTGGGGACGCATGCGGGCGCTGCCCTTAGGGCTTTCCGCGGAGCTCCCTATAGATCCACGAAGCGTGTGATGTGTTTGTGTGTGTGTGTGTTTGTGTGTGTGTTTCTGTTTGTGTCTGTTTGCTTGTTTGTTTGTGTGTGTGCGTGCGTGCGTGCGTGCGTGCGTGCGTGCGTGTGTGTGTGTGTGTGTGGGTGCTGCGTGTGTGGGTGTGGGTGTGGGTGTGGGTGTGGGTGTGGGTGTGGGTGTGGGTGTGGGTGTGGGTGTGGGTGCGGGTGTGTGTTTAGGTGTAGGTGTAGTAGGTGTAGGTGTAGGTGTAGGTGTAGGTGTAGGTGTAGGTGTAGGTGCAGGTGCAGGTGCAGGTGCAGGTGCAGGTGCAGGTGCAGATGCAGGTGCAGGTGCAGGTGCAGGTGCAGGTGCAGGTGCAGGTGCAGGTGCAGATGCAGGTGCAGGTGCAGGTGGAGGTGCAGGTGCAGGTGCGGGTGCAGGTGCAGGTGCGAGTGCAGGTGCAGGTGCAGGTGCAGTTGGGAGGTGGGAGGTGGGAGGTGGGAGGTGGGAGGTGGGAGGTGGGAGGTGGGAGGTGGGAGGTGGGAGGTGGGAGGTGGGAGGTGGGAGGTGGGAGGTGGGAGGTGTGTGGTGTGTGGTGTGTGGTGTGTGGTGTGTGGTGTGTGGTGTGTGGTGTGTGGTGTGTGGTGTGTGGTGTGTGGTGTGTGGTGTGTGGTGTGTGGTGTGTGGTGTGTGGTGTGTGGTGTGTGGTGCGTGGTGTGTGGTGTGGTGTGTGGTGTGTGGTGTGCGTGCGTGCGTGCGTGCGTGTGTGTGTGTGTGTGTGTGTGAGTGTGTGTGTGTGTGTGTGTGTGTGTTTGTCTCTGTCTCTGTCTCTGTCTCTGTCTCTGTCTCTTTTCCAGGTCTCTGCCTGTGTCTGTGTGTGTGTGTGCCGAAATCGGCCTGGGGACGTGGTGCGAGCTGTGCCACTGGGCGTTAGGTGGAGCACCCCATTGGGCCACGAAGCGGGTGAGAAGCGTGCCGAAATGGCTGGGGGACCGCACGCGGTCCGCCCCCCCCTGGGGCCTCAGCTGGGACTCCCGACAGGACCGCGGAGCGTGCAGAGGGCATACCGAAATGGGCTGGGGTATCGCATGCGGCACCCCTCTCCCTGGAGCCTCAGTTGGAGCTCCCTTTGGGGCCACCAGACGTGTGAGTGGTGTGTCGAACATCGGCTGGGGGACCGCATGCGGTCCCCCTTCGGGCCTCTGCTGGAGCCCCCTGTGGGGCCATGAAGCGTGTGAGGAGTGTGCCGGGACCGCCTGTAGCTCCTTCTGGGGCTGCGGAGCGTGTGAAAGGTGTGCCGAATTAGACATGCGGAGGGAAGGGGTAGGCATGGGAGAAAGGAGGATGGAGGTGGGAGGTTGAGGTATCGCGGGGCGCTGCCTCCTCAAAACGAGGATTCGACACCACAGGATCGGGTCGGGCGAAAGGGGGGGATAGCAAAGGGGGGGGGTGAGAATCAGCTCACGTAGCTGATTTTCCCGGCGCCTCCCCGCGCCAGAGGCGCCCATGTATCGAGGAATGGGAATGGGCCCCTCGGTGAGGCCGAAACCAGCTGCATGCAACAAAATCTCGTACCCTCCCCTTTCCCAATCCCCCCCTTTCGCCCAGCCCGACAGGATGGGTGCGAAAAATTGTAACGCCGGGGAACTCAGGGAGCGAGGGCACAGTCATGAGGGGCAACGCCACGGGGGCGCTGGCATAGAGGGGGGGACACACCGACCTGTCGTCGGCGGCACACCGCCGGCAGGTCGACGATGGGCCCCCAATAACAAATCTGCATGTTTAAAGGGGCCTCAGGACACACAAACAAATACACACAGATAAACATATTCCCCATATTTTCCAAATATTTTTTCTGGGTTTTTGTCTTCCCCCCCCGCTTCCCATATTTTCCCATATTTTCCTTGGGATAGTCGATTAATTGTGTCTGTGTATTTTTTGTTTCCCTCCTGAATGTTCCTAGGCGGGTTTGGGGCCAAATTACTGAGCCCCCCGTCGGCGATCCATGGGCGACATCGGGGCCGATGCATCCCCCCCCCGTCCCCCCCCTGTCGCTGCCCCCGAGATCAGATCAGCGAAGATCTGGGATCCGGCATGGGGGGAACGGGTCCTGAGGGAAGCGGGTGCTGGAGCCATGGGGCCTTCCCTCACGACGATATCTTCTGAGGAGCCACGATAGGGGGGGGACTGGCATAGGGGGGGAAGCATCGACCTGGAATCGGCGACACATCGCCGATAGATCGGCGATAGGCCCCCGATAGTGAATCCGCACGTTCCTGGGCAGGTTGGGGCTATCTCGCTCCTATCGGCGATCAATGGGCGATTGGGGGTCGGTGCATCCCCCCCTATGCCTATGCCCCCCTATCGTTGCACCTGATCTTCATTCTGAACCGTCTTCTGACAGCCCCGGGGCCCGCGGAGGGCCCTGGAATGCGAAAAACTGCGAAAAAACCTCACTGGGCGATGGGGGGTCGATGCGTCCCCCATGTGCCCATGTCGTTACCCCCAGAATCGCATCGTCGTAAGTCTGGGATCGCCGCTCTGAGGAAATCAACTGGTACGGACGCCGCTACTCCCCGGACCTCTCCCAGGGTGCGTTCTGACGCATTTCTTCGAGGCGAATCCAGCAGTGGCGACGAGGGCCTCCCAGGAGGCCCCAAAAAGTGGGAAACGAGGAAAGGCTCGGAGGTCCGCGCGGACTTCTTGGATCCGCGCTGGGACCCCCTGGCGGCGCATCCGGCGCCGCCCCTGGCGCGCTCCGCGCTGGAGGCGCCGCCAGGAGGGTCCCAGCGTGGATCCAAGCACTCCGCGCGGAGCGCTAACAGTTTAAATGTTTTGGCGTTTGTTTTTCTTCGAAATATGGGAACCAGATCCTCCTCCGACTCCAGCGCGGATCCCAGAAATCCGCGCGGAGCGCCAAAATAGTATGTTTCGGCCGTTATTTGTCTTCGAGGTCGGAAAACCTGTTACCTGTTCCTCCTCCTCCTCCGACGGCAGCGAGGGTCCCCCCGGGAGCCGAAAACAATGAAAGACTTGCCGTCCTGGTCTTGCACGACGCGATCAACTCTGGGCTTATGTTGCTCCCATCGCACTTAAGGACCACATCCCAGGAAGAATTTCGAGCACCCAGAAAAGTGTCGAAAGAGTGTCGAAACAGCGTCGGACGAGTGTCTCCTGGGGCCCGACGCGCGCAAACCCTCCATTCGCTGCACGTTCCTGGCGCTCGAACTTCTTTCTGGCGATCGAGGCTGAAGCAGGCTGGAACCTCCTGAGCCTGGGCCCCCTCCTCCGACGCCCCCCGCCCCCTCGGGTCCTGGCTCAGCGCCGGCAGGGCGCCGAAGACCTCCTGCGCCGGCCGAGGGGGGCGGCCGCCCGGCCGAGGAGCGTGCGGCGGCGCGCGGGGCCAAGGGTGCGGTGTGCGGGGGCCCCCTGGGAAGCGCCCCCCGGGGGCAGTCTATCGGGGGCGGCCTTCTCTCCCTCCTCCTCCTCCTCCCCCTCCTTTTCCTCCTCCTCGTCCTCCTCCTCCTCCTTTTCCTCCTCCTCCTCCTCCTTTTCCTCCTCCTCCTTCTCCTTTTCCTCCTCCTCCTCCTCCTCCTCCTCCTCTTCTTGGTCCTCCTCCTCTCTCCTCCTGGCGCCGAAGACGAGTCGACGCTCTCGGCTGCACCCACACCCTCGCGGGCACTGAGCTTTATGAGCAATGGAACGATCATGTATCGGGAGCGTCCAAGAGGGGGGGGCGCAAATCATGGCCGGCGGCATGTGCGCGGGGGCCAGGGGCGTGTTGAAATGAGAAAAGAGGCGCAGTGAAATCTGCGGAGACATTATGCCCCCCGCCATGAACTCCACCTCCCCCCTAGTCATCACCCCCCTCTTTGCCGACCCCGAGTCTTCCGTCCTGGGGGCTAGCCAGGACCCGAAAGCGGCCCCCTGTCGCAAGGGTGTCAACCCAGAACCCCTCGCGTTGTGGAACGAAAAACACGACGGGAAATTCTTCACTATTTTCGGCCTCCGGGGGCCCTTACCGGGCCTCGGGACCGTCGAAAAACTAATCAGGATGGAAAACTTGTCCCAGGGAAGGGGTCCAGACCTCTGGGGGCCGACGATGCGACAAAGATCACGACGTCTGGGGTCCGGGAACGGGTCCCGAGGGAAACGGGTCCTGAACCCCAGGGTTTAGCTGCTCTGATACGCACGTTTTGAAACGTCATACGTGCCGTGTTCAAAACGCCCGTGTTCAAAACGTTCGTGTTCAATCTACGTGCTGAGCTCCGAATCAATACGCTACGTGTTGCGTGCTGCGTATCGGGGCAGCTAAGCCCCAGGGCCTTCCCCAGAACGAGACTCTCTTCATCCCGAGCCGTTTTCTGACACTCCCGGGGCCCGTGGAGGGCCCAAGTGGGCCCGAAAGCGGCAGACACCTCAGGGCCTGCTCTCGGGGCCTGCTCTCCCCCCCCATGGCGACACCTGCAGGAGCCCAAAGCGAGGAACAAAAAACACCAGTGGACCAGTTCAGAGAGATCTGGGTGCCCGTCGATCGGGAGGAGTGGTGAGAAGCAGGGATCAGGAAGACAGCGAGAGAAGCTCTGCTGTCCGCACGCCCCCAGAGAACGAAGGAAGAGAGGACACCACGCGCTCCTTGCGATAGGGAGGCGCTCATGGGACTGGAGTCTGGGGATCCACGAGGGAGTACTCTTACCTGCATCCTCCTCCTACCACTCCTCCAGGATGCTGCTCCTGCTCCTGCTCCTCCTCCTTGCCCTCCTCGACGTTGCCGTCGTCGTCGTCCTCCTCCTCCTCCTCGACCTCCTTTGTCCTCAGCCTCCTCCTCCTCCTCCTCCTCCTCCTCCGCCTCCTCCTCCATTCAAAATCTCGACCTTCCTGCTCCGCTTCGAACGCCGTGCCGCCCCCGCGTCCCGGGAGGGGCCTGTCGGTCTCGATGACCGCGATGATGATCCAGAGATCCAAAAACTCCACACTTTCATGATGGGCCTGTCTGTTTTCCATCACCACCACCATCAGTTGGAGGGGGAAAGGAGGAGGAGGAGGAGGACGAGAAGGAGGAGGAGGAGGAGGAGGAGGAGGAGGCGAGGAGGAGGGGAGAGGAGGAGGAGGAGGGTGGAGGAGGAGGACGGGGGGAAGGAGGAGGAGGTGGGGGCACGCAGAAGGGCCCACACCAAAGTTCACCTTGGCGAAAGGACACTCTTACGGGTAGTCGATATGAGAAGTTCCGCGAGGAGGAGGAGGAGCAGGAGGAGGAGGAGGCGGAGGCGGAGGAAGAGGAGAAAGAGGCGAGGGAGGAGGAGGAGCAGGACGAGGAGGAGGCGGAGGAGGAGAATGATGCGGAGGAGGCGGAGGAGGAGGGGAGGCGGAGGAGAGGGAGGAGGAAGAGGAGGCGGAGGCGGAGGCGGAGGAGGTTGGAGGAGGCGGAGGAGGAGGGGAGGAGGAGGAGGAGGAGGTTGGAGGAGGAGGAGGAGGAGGAGGAGGAGGCGGGGAGGAGAAGGAGAAGGAGGAGTCTTGGCACTCGGAGGGCGGGGGGCGCAGGTCCTGCGACAGCCCCGAGCCGCCGGGCGGCGCGCCCGCCGGGCGGGGGCCCGCCGGGCTCCACGGCGACCAGCGCGCCCTCGGCGGGCGCCGCGGGGGCGGCGGCCGCGGCGGCGCGGGAGGAGCGCTGCCCGACCAGGAACTGCGACGTGGACCTGGGCGGGGGGAGGAGGAGGAGGAGGAGGAGGAGGAGGAGGAGGAGGAGGAGGAGGAGGAGGAGGAGGAGGAGGAGGAGGAGGAGGAGGGAGGAGAGGAGGAGGAGGAGGAGGGGAGGAAGGAGGAGGAGGAGGAGGAGGAGGAGGAGGAGGCGGAGGAGGAGGAGGAGGAGGAGGAGGAGGAGGAGGAGGAGGCGGAGGAGGAGGAGGAGGAGGAGGAGGAGGAGGCGGAGGAGGGGCGGAGGCGGTGGCGGAGGCGGAGGCGGAGGCGGAGGAAGAGGAGGAGGAGGAGGAGGAGGAGGAGGAGGAGGAGGAGGAGGAGGAGGAGGAGGAGGAGGAGGAGGAGGAGGGGCTCTGAGGTCCTGGGGCCACTCGCGTGGAAAAGGCAATCCACACGACGGGCGGTTTGTCCTCCGGTTTGGTTGGGCCTCTGGCGGCCCCCTCGTGGGCGTCGGGACCGTCGAGAAGCGACGCGGGAGGAAGAACCGGCCCCTGGGAAGGGGTCCAGACCTCTTTGGGGTCCACGTCATAAAAAAACGACGTCGGAAGTCTGGGATCATGGGGTCGCAATCGTTGCATAAAGGACCGACCACAACGATGTTTACCCCGACGTAGCGCTGACAACGAACAACGGAGCGAGGCCCCACGTTCAAAACGGGAGCTGGAAACGCAGCTGACGCCAAACGAAAGCGAAGGGCGAAGCGGGGCGCTTAAAATAAGAAAACGAAAAACGAGACGAAGCAACAACGAACAGCGACACGAACAACCAAACAAGGGCACAAACCAAGCAAACCAGCGCTGCGGGGCCCAGCTTCGGGCCCAGCGGGACTCTCACAGATGGGTGCGGCCCCAAGGGGTGATGCAGAAAGATGGAGGCTACAGGGCTCCGGTCGTGATTGCTCTGACGGTGTGTCAACTGTTTCGTGCTGTGGGAATCGGCGGTGACAGGGGGGACAGAGGGAGTCGGCGGCGCGGCCAGGGAGGAAGGGAGAGAGGCCGGGCCTCCTCGGGGCGCTCAGAAAGCCTTCAGGCCTCGGAGGGCCTCTGTGAGCCGTCTGCATCCCAAAGACGACAGGGCGTCTGAGAACCCCCGCCACCTGCTGAGAAGAGCTGTTCTCTCTCACATTCCCCTCTCGGCGCGCTGCCGAAGGGAAACAGCCGGAGGAGGGGCAGCATCTGGGGAAGCGCCCGATCATTTGCATGCATGTTTTTTTCTCCCTCTCACATGTACAGGTGTCTACTCTATACACATGTGGAATCCTTTCGCGCGTGTGTGTGTGTGTGTGTGTGCGCACGAATGTCTATGTATGCACGAAAGCATGCACATGTATGCGCGCTTAAGTGTCACCAGCATCAACACATCGTCCCCGTCGTCGTCGTCGTCGTCGTCTTCGTCGTCGTCCCCGTCACCGATATCAGCATGTCGTCATCATATTGTGGTTTTCCGGGGCTCTCACAGATCCTCCTGGGGCCTCCTGGTGCTTCCAAGGGAGAGCTGCCCCCAGACCTCTGGCGGAACGACGCGTTCACTCCGTCGTCCCCTGCGCTCCCGACCCCGCCCCCGAAATCAGCCCCACGGGGCCGAAGTGTCGGACAACAGCGTGCCTGCGCGAGCGGCAGGCCCGCCCGTCCGCCGCAGGTCCAGCCCTAGCCCAGGCCCTACTGGAAGCCTCCTGCGCCCCCGCCCCTGCGACGAGGCTGGGACCTGGACAACATCGGACTGGGACACATCGGGAAGCTCTGAGGTCGGGCGGTTCTGGATGGTGAAAGTTTTGAGATTCGGCGTTTCGACATTGGGCGGAAAGGGGGGGGGAGGGGGGGGTCTGGCCTCGGACCTCTGCATAGTGCGACTGTTTGGGACCGTGCGTCCTATGGGGATACTCTACGTACCTGCTCGAAACAGGCGCCACAAACAGCCAAGATCTACTCCAAGCGGCCGGGGGGGAGGGGAAGGGGGTGGTGCGAGGGCCTGCGCCGATCGGCAAAAGAATGAATTAAACAACGCTCACATATCGGGCGCCGCCGCTGTTCCAGAGCACTGCGGGACGCTCTGGCTCGGGAACGACGTCTCCGATCGGTCCCAGCCTTAGGTCGGGCATGTCCCCCCACAGGCGGATGTTGACCAGCATATATAGAATAGTCGCGAAATAATCAAAACTACTCAAAGATGGTCGAAAGATCCTCCCCATACTATTTGCTTTACTATTGTTGAATATTCATCCTGCAGAGGGGCACGCCCGACTTAGTCCCAGCCCCGCCCGCCGGCCCTACGCCCACCCACTCGCTGCGCTCGGATTTTCGCCTGCCGCACGCCGGAGGGGCCTTCGCAGCCGCTTGGCAGCGGGGGGCCTCTCCCCCGCGGCGTCCATCCCGGCGGCGGGCCAGAGGAGGGAGGAGGAGGAGGAGGAGGAGGAGGAGGAGGAGGAGGAGGAGGAGGAGGAGGAGGAGGAGGAGGAGGAGGAGGAGGAGATGGGAGGAGGAGGAGGAGGAGGAGGAGGAGGAGGAGGAGGAGGAGGGAGGAGGGGACAAGGAGAAGGAGGAGAAGGAGAAGGAGGAGGAGGAGGAGGAGGAGGAGGAGGAGGGGGAGGAGGATGAGAGAGGGGAGGAGGAGGAGCATGCTGACCGCCTAGATGGTGAGGAGGGAGAGGGAGGAGGAGGAGGCGGACGAGCAGGTGCACAGGCCTCCTCGTGGCCGCTCGTCGGCAAACTCATCCTCCCCACCTCTATCCTGGTGTGTCCTCCTTCTTGTGCTTCTTAACTTGTGTTTGGGGGTGGGGGCAATGGATGAGGCTAACCCAAACCCCTTTCGGGGTGCCCCCTCTGGAGCTTCGGGAGGGGCATGGTCGTTTGTCGCTGTCGCTGGGTTCTCTTGGCTGTGCTCGGGTCGGCCATCCCCTGGGCCGTCTAGAATGCTTGGGGGCGGGAGTGCACACCCTCCCCGGGGCCATCACGCCACGGAGGCGGTTGGGGATCCGGCTCTTTCCTCCGTGGGGGCTTCGGCTCCGGCTGGGGCTGCGGCTGGGGCTGCGGTGTCAGTCGCAGTGTCAGTCGCGGGTCCTGGGGGGCAGACCGGCGACTCGTTTGGCCAACGCGCGTCGGTGTCTGTGCAGAATGTGGTCGGTGCTGAGGCGATGGTGGTTGTTGAAGGCCCTACGTTTCCTTCAGGTACAACGCGGTGTCAGGAACGTGCTCTTAGGATCCGGGCCAAGAAGCGGATCAAGAAGAAGAAGGCTTCTCGTGCCAAGCGGTGCTGTGCCATGCATAAACTTGCCGTGCTTCGGCGGGAGGGCCGTCGCCGGAGGGCTCACAGGGCTCCCACGGCATGGTTCTTCAGGGGTGGCACTTGGAATACAAGGAAGTTGGGGACGGAGCGGGGCAACGAGAGCCCGGCTATCAAGGTTGGTGTTTTCCTCTCCCTGCTCAACGGGAGGAAATGGGACTTTGCCTTGTTTTCTGATGTGAAGTTTACATGTAATGGGGTAAGGGAGTATGAGGAAGGAGGGAGGAAGTGGACTTTCATCATTAGGGGGAAGGTTTGTGTGGCTTTAGGTAACAAACTGTCTGAGGCATGGAGGGAGTCGGGGTCGCAGGTCGTTGTTCGGGGAAGGGAAGGAAGAGCGGGTATTCGAGTGATGGGTGTTGTGATTCCCCGGAAAGGGCGGCGCAGAGGCATCTCTCTGCTGGCGTGCTACGCCCCGGTGTCGGGGACGAGGCCTGCTGCTGTCGCTGCCAGGGACCGTTTTCATGAAGAGCTGCGCTTCGTCGAGTCCCGTGTCCGGGGCGCTGATCAGCTGGTTATAGTCGGTGGCGACTTCAATGCGGAAGTCGGCCGGCCTCAGGGGGACGAGGAGCGGGAGGTGTTGGGTCTTCATGCGTCTCCGCGCCGCACGGACACCGGGCGCGAGCTTGTGGCCGCTTGCCACTCAGTCCCTTTATGTATCCTCAGTAGTATGTATGAGCAATCGCAGCCGGCCACGTGGTGGCACCTGCGGTACCGCACCGCCCATCAGCTTGATCACGTGCTCGTCCGGCCAAGGGACCGGAAGTTCTTTACGTCGTGCCGCACCCTCCATTTTGGGCCCCGTGGGCAGCAGGACGAGCGGGGACGAATGAGTCGACGAAAAGGAAAGAGGAGGGTGGATGGAGGAGGGGCGAGGGAGGACGGGGTGGTACCGTGGGCACCATATACGGACCATGAGCCTGTCGAGGTATGTGGGCGGCTTGACGTGCAGTGGGCGCGCGTGGCCCCAGTCGAGGAGGCTCGTGAGACAGTCCCCAATTATGGTGCCATGACGGGGTCTTCTGCTACTGCCAAGCAGTACAGGAGCGACTTCGAGAAGCAAATCACTGAGCGCATTTTGGGCTGTGCTGCGCCGCCCGTGTGGCGGGATGTCTGCAGGATCGTGAAGGAAGTCGCGCTGAATGTATTGGGCATGCGGGTGAAAAAGCACCAGATCCCGTGGCTTCGGGGTCACGAGGACACCAAGCGCCGACTCGACGAGGCTGTGTCTACGGCCGAGACAGCTTGGAAGACGGCCACTGAGGATACCAAGGTCGCCGCTGTAGCGGCGCGGCGGCTGGCGCGGCGGGAACGTCGCCGGACCCTGCGGCAGTTGGAGAACGCGTACTGGCGAGACATTGGGGGTCAGGCTTCCGCTGCGGCCCGGAGCGGGGATCAGGGCGAGCTATTTAGGCTCTTCCGTGACCTCCGGCTTCGGCGCGGGGACAGGTGCGACTCCGGTCGTTGGAGCGTCGGTGACGTCGCAGGAGAACGGGAGAAGTGGAAGCAGCACTTTGCTGCCATCTCTAAGGACGTGGGGGTAGTTGCTGAGCACGTGTGGCAGCACGTGCCACAAACGGCAGTGGTTGTGGAATGGCTCGCCGCCCCTCCCACAGACCCAGAGCTGATGGCCTGCGTCAAGAAAATGCAGCCTGGGCGTCAACCAGGAGAGGACGGGTTTGTCGCGGAATCTTTAAAGTATGGGGGTGACGCCCTGCGGGCGCGGGTTTTTGACATCGTACGGGATATGTGGGAGCGTGCGTCCCGGGCAGATGAAGACGGCGAGGCCGAAGATTGGCCCGAGGAATGGAAAGTGGGCTTGGTCGTGCCGCTATGGAAGCGCAAGGGTAACCGCGCTGATAAGAATACGTGGCGCGGCATCACACTGCTGTCGGTGGGCTCCAAATTGGTGGCTCGAGTCGTGGCCTCTCGGCTCGCTCAGTGGTCTGAGGGTTTTATGGCGGAGGAACAGTCTGGCTTCAGGCGGGGCCGGGGCACTGATGACGCCCTGCAGGTAGCGCGGCGCCTTATTGAGGAGGCTCGTGCTTTGACCAACGGCAACGCTGTTGTCCTCTCGTTCTACGACATAGAAAAGGCTTATCCACGAGTGTGCCGGCCGGCCCTGTGGCGTTTGTTAGAACGCAGAGGCTGTCCCCGGGGTTTTATCCGAGTGTGCAAGGCTCTCCACGAGCACACGGGCTACAAGGTGCGGGTTTTACAGGGTTTGTCGTCTCAGTGGTACCCTCGCCGCGGGCTACGGGAGGGGTGCCCGTCCAGCCCTCCCTTGTTTAACGTGTTTCATGATGCAGTGCTTCGGGACTTCCGCCTTCGTCGGAAGCGACGTGCTGAGGCGGCCGGCCACGCCCCCGGTCTCGCCTGGGACTACCAGATAGATGGCAAGCTCAACAAGCGAGCCAGGACGCGGACTCACGTCGCAGGGGATAAGAGTTTCGCCAGTACGGTTCGTTCTACTGTCATTGGAGATCTGGGTTTCGCGGATGACACGGCATTGGTAGGCATGGCTGATGAAATGCGGGTGGCCGACCCATTGTTCGAGACCACGATGGCCGACTGGGACGAGAGGCTCAACCGGGGCAAAACGGAACGTCTTCGCATTTGTGGTGTTCCCCCGGCACCATACGATGTGCCCATGGAGTTCGAGGTTGAGCAGGTTAAGCATATCGGGGGCATACACTGCAGAAGCGGGGCTCTGACTGCGGATACGACCAAGCGTGTTACGGCGGGCAACGCGCTAGTTAAATCCTTGGCCAAAGGTTGGTCGGTGGGTACGGCGCACGGTCGCGGCCGCACGAGCGGAGTTGATATTAGCACCAGGCTCCAGATTGTGCACTCCTGTGTGATTGGGCTGCTCACGTCCGCTTCGCGGTCACGGGGCTGGACGCGCCACGACCTGGCTAGACTTCAACGAGTGGCCAATTATGGCGTCCGCCGGGCGTTCGGCATGGATGTGCTCATTATGAGGGACCTCGAGATTTCGGACGCGATGATGTACCGTGCAGCCCAATGGCGGTCGATGGAGGATTTAACGGCGCGCTTGGCACTGCAGTGGTTCGATGCCGGTATGGCGGGTGCCGAAACAGGTCCTGTTCGGGTGGCTGTCAGCGCGGGGGGGCACCCCTACGGTGGGTCGCATCTGGCAGTATCAGTGGCTGCGGAAGTGTGTCCGGAGGCTGTCAGTCGAAGAAATTGATTGGTTTCGACGCGCCCAGGCCCGGCGAGGGTGGAGACGTGCGATCGACAACAGCTTCCCAGGCGCCCCGTTGACGACAGAGCAGCGCACGGCCATCAATGCGTGGCGTCCCGGGGCTCCTTTGCCGTCGTCGGGGGCGGGGCCGTCGTCGTCGTCGTCGGTCGTCCCTCCTCCTCCTCCTCCTCCTCCCCCTCCCCCTCCCTCCCCCGACGACGACGACGATGAGGCCCAGGAGACCGCGTACTCGTGCCCAGTGTGTCTTGCGAGTTTTGCCACGGGCAACCAGCTGCAGTTTCATTATGATGCTGAGCACTCTGTTCGGGATCCTACGGTTGTCACCAGCCTGAGCCACCAGTGTCCTGATTGCAAACAGTATATGGGCAGAGATGTCAAATACCATAAGGCCACATGTCCCGCGAGACTCGAACTGCGTGATGCCATGCAGGTGGAGTTCGGCAAATGGGAGCCTGTTCTCCACGGGCCACACGCCGCGCCGCCGTTAGGCTGGTGGATTGCCACCGACGGGTCAGGGCTCGACGGTGAGGCGGGTTGGGGCGCAGTTATCTTTCGTTATGAAGGGCCGGGCAGCCCGGGTATGGTGCCTGATTTCGTGCTGCATGCCCCTGTGGTGTGTAGAGCTTGGGATCACAGGTGGATCGGCGCCCGGTCCCAGACGAATAATACAGCAGAGCTGTCTGCCATCGGGGAAGTCATGCACTGGCTGCTGAATGAGGCGCCGGATGGTGGAGCTGTTCCCGTGCACATCCGCTATGATTCGGAGTATGCAGCCAACACCGCCCGGGGCCTGTGGGAGGTGAAGTCCAATGAGGAGCTGGCGGAAACGGTGCGGGGGCTGACGGAACAGGTTATGGCTAGACGCCAAGTGACGTGGGAACACGTGTATGGGCACACTGGAGTGCACGACAACGAACTCGCGGACCGTGCTGCGGATTTGGGACGCCAGGGCATGGTTTCGGAGCAGTCTCTGCGATGGCTTGCGCCCCCTCCCCAAGTCGCCGCCCTTCGGTGGCAGGATATCGACTATTGCAAAAAATGCGGCATTGAGGTCCTATCCAAAGACATTAAGTGGCATTTCCGGCGGTGCACGGCCGTAGGATTTGCCATCACACCAGGGATGACTAAGTGTCGTAAGTGCAAGATGGAGGTCAAAGAGGGGTGCAGACACGCGCACGAGAACAAATGCCGCGGGAGTGAGCTCCTTAATAGGACGTGTAGTAAATGCGGCAAAGTTTTTGAGCCCACGGACCCACCAGGCATGATCTCTCGCCCTTGTGGAGCTCATGAGAAATGGTGTCGTGGCGAGCGCGTGCCGGCGCCCCCAGACCCTGCGGCGCCCGCAGCGGCAGCACCCGCGGCTGCCCCAGCTGTGCCCAAAGCGAAACCGCGGGCTAAGGGCGGTGCCAAGGCGGTGGCCGCGGTCCGCGGTAGGGGAGCGGCAGCCAAAGCATTAGGTCGCGCACGGGGTCGCGGGCAGCCAGATCCTGGTGGTAATATGAGGTTAGCGCTACGGCGCCCCGCGGGCCACGGTTAGGGCCATCCCTCAATGCCGCGTTTTTGCCGGTCGATGGCTCGGAAGCTGGCGGTGGTGATCCGCCTCCTGTGTTGTGTTCCTCCTCCTCTCGTGTGCAGGTGTTGTTTTTCTCCCCCCTCGTGGTGAGTGTCCTCCTCGTGTCGTTGTGTCTCCTGGTGGCTGCTCTGTGCCGGCGGCGATCCTCGACAGTTCGACCGCGGGGGCGGCTGGTGGTTCTACAGTTCCGCCGAGCCGGCCTGTCTCATCTGGGGACAGGTCAAAGCCGCCCCCAAGCCCTTACAGCCGGGGCAGAGTATCGTTGTTGTGTCTCTCGGAGGAGGTGGTGTGTGTTGTCTGTGCGTGTATGTGTGTGTGTGTGCTTGTGTCTCCCCTCCTCTGTTCTCCCCTCTCGGTGGTGGTTGGTCCCCGGTCCCCCGCCCTTTCCCTTCCTCCCTCGTCCTTCTCTCCCTCCCGTCCTTCCTCCCCTTCCCCCGCCTGCTTCCTCTTTCCCTCCCTCGTCCCCCCCTCTCCTCCCTTCCCGTCCAACCACCACTTGTGCTTTTGTCATTCTCGGTGTGCTGCTGCGCGCGAACGCAGCCCCATGTGACACATTGTTTGTGACACGGCAGTCGCCCCAGCTCGAGCCCACGCGCCGCCCGTCCCACCCCGCGCTGCGATGGCGGCTGCTCGCCGTGCACAGATCGACCAGGCTCTCAACGATCACGCCGATCGTATTGTTCAGCTCGAGCTGACGCAGCGCCGCCACTCTGCGGCTCTTGACGCCCTGTTGAAGAGCACGGTCCTGATCGTCGAGGGCTTTCCGCAAGCGGACGGCTTCTACCTGGGTAAAAAGGAGGCGGGGGCCTTCCGCGAGCTCAAGGAGGAGTGGCCCAACGTAGTGTGCAAGGAGGTTGCAGAGCGCCTCGACGTCACTTGGCCGCTCGACGACCAGATGGGCGGCGGCAATAATGAGCGCACCGAAGCTGTTCGCTGCCTGTACAGGGCCCTGTCAGCCCGCGGCTTGATAGTGGGTGTCTACGAGGAGCGGAAGTGGAGCGACGCAGCCGGCGGGGGCAGCGGTTGGCAGCGCCTTCCGGGGGTCTTCAAAACGAGGCTGCGGTTCTGCACAGAGTCGCTCCTCGTCCAGAGCGCGCTCGGGCCCTTGGACAAGCTGTTGAGGACGGCGTGTGGCCTGGACGTGGACGGCCGCCCCACGCGCGTGCAGGGCGTCGAGCCCCCCCCGCGGCGCCTCCTTTACTTGGAGCGCACGCCGGAGGAGCGGGGCAAGGGCAAGGGCGGAAAGGGCCCCAAGGGCGGCAAGGGCGACAAGGGGAAGGGCAAGGCCGGCAAGGGCGGCAAGGGCAAGGGCAAGGCCAAGGGCAAGACGGGTGCGGGAGCAGGTGGCGTGATCCAGGGGGCGCGCCCGGCCGGCCACCTTGCGCGCCCGGCGGCGGCGGTGCCGCCGGCTGCCGCTCCTGCCGCCGACCCCGCGGACGGAGGTGCCGCCGCCCCGGCGGTGGCCGCCCCGGCGGACGCCGCTGGCGCCCCCCCCGCGGGGGGGCCCCAGTAGGCCTCCAAGCGCCACAGAGACTTGCATGAGAATTCGGCTTAAAGGGCCGCAGAATTGGCTTAAAGGGCCCAGAGCATGGCGTGTGAATTCG
>CAUYUJ010002762.1:40000-86036 GCA_963575745.1 Prorocentrum cordatum
CAGGGGGTTGCTGGCTTGGTTGCTGCTGCTGATGCTGCTGAGTTATGCAGTCACTACTTAGCTGATCCGAATTATCTGCTTCGAAAAGTGGTGCCGACGAGGGCTGGCTAGCTACTACTTCTCTGGGGAGGTCTCCTGGGGCCTGCTGCCTACTCCTTCTTCTCGGACCCGACCATCGTGCCGATCTCGCGCTCCAAGGGGCCCTGCGGGGCCGCGCCCGACAAGAAGATCCCCCCCTCCGACTCCACCAGCGCCTCGAGCAGCAAGGATAGGTCGTGCCCGAGCTTCTGGTCCTTGTGGAAGCACATACTGATGATCGCTTTGGCCGTCTCGCCATTCTGAGGCTTGAGAATCTGGCACCTGAAGTACGGGATCGATCTGCCCAGCTTCACTGCCGTCACTCCAGCGGTGAAGATCTCCTTCTCGTAGAAGGCCTTCGTGTCGTCCCTGAGTTTGATGTGCTGCGGGTTGCCACCTTCTTCGAACTGTTTGCTGGCGCCGTAGATGATCGCCGCCATCGCTATGGATACGTGTGGAGGTCCCCTGGCTTTGAAGTCCACTGTGTGGCCGTTCTTCTGCTGATCTTTGAGCTCGGTGCCGACCTTGTTGCAGTGCACTCCCGCCTGCTTGCACGCGGCCGCCAGCCCGATCGTGCCGTTCGGCAGCTCGCGGCGGAGGTAGAGCGCGCCCTTCAAGTCGGCGACGCCCCTGGCGAGCGTCATCGTGAGGCGAGCATTGGCGACGGACAGCTTGTTGTTTCCTCCACCGCCCTGGCCTTGACGACTGCTCTTCCCTCGGCGACCTTCCTCGCCTGTTCCACCGTCTTCTCGCCCGCGCTTGGTCCCTGACGCCGCCGCCGACGGGGAGCTGAACCAAGAGGGAAGCGCCACGGCGCCCTGCGATGCCACCCCCCCTCTGCTCGGGCACGGTAAACTCGCGAGGACGAAATGGAAGGTGAGAGCACAAGTGATCGCACAAATCATTTAAGCTCGAGCCCTCGAACTCGCAGACGGGGCACGAGTAGGACTTGACTGGGACAATCTCTCGGAGCGTGGAAGAGCCGACCGTATCGCAGTGGCCCCGAAACATAGATCCCATGACGTGTTTAGCTGCGTTGGCGCGACATGCAAATACTTGACGACAATGTACACAGATATTGGTAGGTGTAATGGCATGACATAAGTTGCTCAGCCCGTGCGTTCCCCGAAGATGATTCATCAGGTCCCGACGTGTCTTGAATGAAGCATCGTATTGACCTGATCCATTTTCCTCGTTGGGAAGCCAGCATTTCCAAGGACAGTCTGCACTCGCCTCGACCTCCTGCTCCAGGTGCTCGGGTGGCGCCTGCTGAAACTCGGGAGGCGGGATGGCGACCGCGTACTGCCTCGCTCTGTAAGCCGAGGCGTCCACTGCAGAAAAGAAAGAGGCAGTCGCTTCATCCATAAGTAATCTGAAATCGCGAGCCACCTCATCAAAAACTTCCTGATCCAACGCTGCAGCGAGGCTGCGGAGGTCTTCACGGAGTTGAAAGGCCCAGGAAGACGCCTGGGCACTGGGGTCGCCTGAGGGGAGAAGTGGCCCCTCTGACTCGAAAGGTAGTTCCCCGAAGAGAACGCCGAGAACCTGAAGATGGCGAGCGGGCCGTCGAGCCCAACTCTGCACCAGTCGAACACGTCGAATTCGAAGCTCCAGAAAAGGGGTCAGAGAGTTTCCAATATCTCATCAATTCACGATTCGTCATCGTCCGAGGGTGACTACCTGTCCAATCCGTAGCCTTTCCAGCCATCGCAAACCGACAGAATCGGGCCAGCGAGGCCTCCAGCCTTTGGTAGTCGCCCTTCGCGAGCGTGAAAGATTCCAAACCACTTAAAAGAGCATTGTACGCAAATGCTTGAAGTAGCAACCGTTTGAATTTCCAAGACAACTCCAGCTGCCAGACCGAACCCAGAGACCGAAACGAGACCCATGCTGCCGAAATACGTCGGTCGATTTCGTGATGTACGCCGTCCCGAAGAGCCAGATGGGGCCCCAGATACCTCACCTCATCCTTTACTGAGCCCTCCAATCCCAGACCTCCTCGCCTAAGAGCCTGTTTGAGATATGCGTTGTGGATCCCGAAAAAAAAACATCATGAACTCCTGCTCTGACATGTTCTGGCCGAACCCGTAGGGTCCCAATCTGTTGTTTAAATAGACATCCTGCTGCTTTATCTTGTCCACAAAAGACGGCAGGTCCGAACCATGATCAGCCAAGACAAAGTTATGAACATCGTCGACATACTTCAAATAACTCACGTCGGTGGTTCGGCCTGCCCACGAAGCCTGCAGCTCATTACTGCACAGGTCACTAGTTTGTACATCATCGCGCCACTGCTCGATCGGCGCCTTGAAGGTTCCGTTAAAAGCCTGCGCGATAAACGGATCCCCCATCAACCCGCCCTGCTGAGTCTTCAGTGGTATCCGCCCTCCCTCCCCAGCAGGTAGGGCCACGACGGCCTCGCGATAACGAGCGCGGCAGAGACTGCGATCATCATGTGCTACGTACTCCTGTACAGCTGCGTCCATCTGCGGCCACTTGCCGCTGGCGAACGCGTTACTCATGTCCTTAAAGCACAGACAGTGGGTTCTGCGAGCACGGCGCAAACGTTGCGAGAGCACATTCGAGACCAGGATAGCCGACTCCCTCCTCCTTCCCTTAACGAACCCGTAGTCCGAGTGGCCAGGCTCGTAGACAAACTTGCGAGCGAAAAAAGCCTTGCCTGGGACAGGTAAAATGTGGACCACCCTCTTGCCCATCGGGCCTCGCTTGTGGCTCTTGTGGAGAGGGGCGCCCAGGCTGCAGTTCCAATACTTCGGGACCGTGTCGTGGGTCCGCATTTTGTGGAGGCCGATGTTCAGGATAAACCAGAAAGCTTTCGTATCTGGTGCCTGAGATGGAGCCCCGAGGCCCCCGACTTGTTTTCGTCTCCAGTTCGGGTACATAACCATGTGCCAGAGTTCCAGCGGCGCACAAAAGCTGGGCACTGCACGTCGCTTGGGGGCAGAGCGAATGCATCTGCGCATCTGGGCAATATCCTCCTTCACCAACTCCTTCACCTCCTCGTTCTCCTCCAACGGGTAATCCTCGTCGTGCTCCGCCCTCCACCTTTCCCAGTCCAGCTCGGTACAACTCATGCCTCCCTCCTTGCCCTCCTTCTTCCACGTATTCAACCACTCAGAAGATGAAGGCATACACGCGCATGCTAGACGTCCGTCCCGTCTTTTGGGGGCGAACCTGCACGAAGCGGCTCTGCGTGCCGTCGACATAGCTTCAGCAATCCTGTGAAACTTCCAATGCTCTGTCGATTCTTCGGTAAGCCGAGCTCGTCGCCGTCGCACCGCCTGCCGCCTAAGTTTACATAGTCTCGTGGAAATCTCGCGCAACTGGCAGCCCACCTCGTCAATCTGCGAGGCTGAGAGAAAAAGCTTGGTGCCGCGAAGCTCGGCTCGTTCTTTCAGTAGCCGTCTCCGCCACGTGCAGCACATCTGATACTCTGGGTCTACGGTCGCATTTTTGGAAAAAAACTTGCTCACCTGCATTTCGTAGTGCGAGTTCGAGTGCTTCAAAAATCTCATCGGGGCTTGCATGATCTCGTAACCAGTATGCCTGAATATGTTGCAGTTCCGTATGTAGTGCTTCTAAGTATTCGAGCCGTCCTGGGCCCCGAAGTAGTGCCTGCATCATAGCCTATCCCAAGAAGTATTCGTCGTCTCCTCCTCCGCCTCCTGATACTGGTTCCCTTTGTTATAGTGCATAACTAGCGCGACAGGCAGGTGGTCCCTAGGGGGTGGACCTTGAAAGGGTTGCAGGCGCGCCCCGAGACGCCTCAATCAGCCACAAGAACGAATCAGATGACGCATCCCCAGAGGACAGCATACATAGTCGATCCGACTGTTCGAATTGTTCCCGAAGAAGGTCGAGGCCACGTCGGGCCCGTCCGTGTTCGCGGCCCAGAGGTGATGGTGCTCCAGAAGTTCCCTGAAAAGTTGCCCAGCCCCCTTGGAAAGTCTTTCACGATTCCCTGTTCCTACAGCGTCCGAATTGCACTCAACCCATTGCCCATTCAGAAACTCGAGGCCCATCCCGTCGTTCAGGTCAGTGTAGATCAACGGCGTACACCGCGTCGGTCGAGAATCTAAAATGTCTTTTACCCAAGAAACCACCAGCTGTACAGTCTTGAAGTAGGCCCCTCGTGCTTTCCGAAGCGTGGGTTGGGGTGGGAAGTAGGCGGAGATGATACATAGATCCATCGCCCCCTTCTTGAATCGAGCAGCAACACCACGACCCAACGCCTGCGGGGGGCTGCCCCAGACCCGCACGACATGTTGTTCACGCACCCGATGAGGAAGCACAACCGCACATCCACACGAATTGTTCGAATATGGCGCCTCGCCGTGAGGTGCCTCGATGATCAGTCGCCCCTTGATCGTGCGCTTGAGCGTCTGCGCGCCCATGTAGCGCTCGCCATTCTTGGTGCCTGACAGGGCGATCGCATCGAAGTTCGGTACCTCGCTCAGGATCTCCTCCATCCTGGAATAACCTGCCGAGTGAGGATTGTAGCCCAAGAACCGCAACATGGCAAGGCCCCCCGCCGCTGGTGAAAGACGGGGGAGAAAAACACCTGTCAGGACTACATTGTGTGATGTCGATCTCGCCCGAAACCGCGGACTTGGGCATCGGGGGCTAGGAGGAGGAGGAGGAGGAGGAGGAGGAGGAGGAGAAGGAGGAGGAGAGGAGGAGGAGGAGGAGGAGGAGGGGAGGCCTCCGCCTCAGGAGATTGAGCGCCTCGAAGACCTGGCGGCCCGCTGGGCCGCCGAGCGGCACGACGGGGCCGCCCTGCGCCTCCGCCGGCAGAGCCTGCGCGCCTTGCAGAGCCTCGTGGCCACGGGCCTGCTACCCGAGGGGGACGCGAAGGGCGCGGGCAAAGATTACCCTCCTCCGCCTCCCTCCTTTTCCTGCTCCTCCTCCTCCTCTTCTTCCTCCTCCTCCTCCCTCCTTCTCCTCTCTCCTCCTCCTCCTCCTCCTCCGACTCCTCCGACTCGGGACTTGAGAGCTCCCGACCCCCGCCCTGGGGCTCCAGGACCCGTCTCTTCCAGGACCCGCAACGCGGACGGTAGGTCGGCGGCAAGCAGGGGCGGAACCGAGAGGGAGAAGGCCTTCTCGGAAGGCGCCGGGGCTTCTCAGAAGCCCCCGCGCCTTCTGAGAAGTTGTTTCTGCATCTTCGGGGAGGGCTCAGGAAACTTCGCAGAAGCCCGGGGGGCTTCCGAGCCTGCAGCTGAGAAGGCCCGCCCCTTCTCACTTCCCCCCCTGGCTCGCCGCCTAGAAGAGCCACAACCTCTTCCCTCAAATAGAGAGAGAGAGAGAGAGAGAGAGAGAGATGAAAAGTCCAAGAAGAAAAACGACATAAACATATTTGTTTGGCGCTCCGCGCGGATTTCTCGGATCCGCGCTAAAACCCCCCCGGCGGCGCCTCCGGCGCCGCCCCTGGCGCGCTCCGGGTCCAGCGCAGATCCATGAAATCCGCTCGGAGCGCCAAAAGTTTATGTTTATGCCGTTGTTTGTTCCTCTAGAAAGGTACATGTACGGCTACTTTTCTCTCGTTTTCCTGTTCTTGGGCCCCCTGGGAGGCCCTCTCCGCCAACGCTGGATTCGCCTCGAAATTCTGGTTCGGACGCATGCTGGGAGAGGTCCGGGGAATGGCGGTATCGGTATCTTTTTCTCTCCCCACTCCCCTTCCTCCTCCTCCTCCTCCTCCCCCTCCTCCTCCTCTCTCCTCCTCCTCCTCCTCCTCCTCCTCCTCCTCCTCCTCCCTCCTCCCTTCCTCCTCCCCTCCTCCTCCTCCTCCTCCTCCTCCTCCTCCTCCTCCTCCTCCTCCCTCTTCCTCCAGCACTAGAGCAAGGTGATCGCAGTGCCCACTCATGCAGCAAAGAGACAGGGAATCACCCCCCCACTTGCCCACCCCCTTCAGTATGCAGGGCGCTCCTGCGGGTGCTTGCTGAAATGCATCGCCATCTGCGCTCCGAATCTGCGGAACCGGACACGGCTCCCACGGGCGCAGCTCAGATCAAGCAAGGATACAACCGTCGGAACGCAGGTGGGAGGAGCAGGCATGTCACGTCGTGCAACATGTATCACACATGCAAGCAGGCCCATGCGTGAAACACACATACAAACGCAATACCAAACTTTCACACATACACACACATACACACGCACGCACGCACGCACGCACGCACGCACGCACGCACGCACGCACGCACGCACACACACACACACACACACACACACACACACGCACACACACACACACACACACACACACACACACACACACACACACACACACACACACACACACACACACGCATACACACATGCACAATACATGATCATGTCCAACTCTTAAACTGATGAGGCACGGGCAACCCCAACAATACTGTTCAGACCCGTAGGCTCGCTGGGGAGCTCTCCTGGACAAAACTGGGGCCGTGCCAGGTGTCATACATTGGTGCAGCGTGCACTGCCACAACTCGTCTAGATTTTGTTTCTGACATCCACGGCCAAAGACCCATGAGCATGGGCACAGAGGCTGAGATGAGGAGATCGCCACAGAGGCCAATCTCCCCACAACATTTAGTCCGACGGCCCCGAGCTCTCCTCGCCTTCGCGAGGGCTCGGTGGCGGGCCCGCATCGGCCTCGCCACCCACGTGGGGGGCCGATGCGTGCGGCGACGCAGCGGGACAGCTTCCGGCAGGGACCGCAGCGGCGGGCCCCATCTGCGTCCGCCGCTGCTGGGCGGGAATGACCAGAGCCAGGCCTGTAGCATACCTACCCCGCTTTCGCTTCCAGGCAAAACCAAACCATACCACGCGCCTCCTCGTCAAGCGGCCTGACCAGTACAGGCTGCAATTTGGCATCGTTTGGTATCTCTCGGAAGCGAGGGTGGTCAAAAGCGGGGTAGGTTCGTTTTTCCCCCTAGAGAGGGGTGGGGCCTGGGGGGGGGGGGGCCGCCTCGGGGTGCTCCCCGAGCTCCTCCCCCGCGACCCCCCCCCCCGGCAGCGGATCCCGCCCGCGCTGCTCGAAAGCAGCGGCGCGCTCCCCGCTCCACGTGCCGAGCGGCGTCCCCCCCCGCCCGAGGGCCGCGGTCGGCCCTGCACGGGGCAGGGCCGGCCGCGGCCCTCGGGCGGGGGACCGCGGCGCCCGTGGCGGGCCCGCGGGCCGCGGCACTGCCGCGTCCTCCAGAGATCGGGGGTGGACAGAACCCCCAACAGTGACACGTCGATTAGTGAGTTGTCCGTTTCCGGTCCTCGAGAGGGCGCCGTGGCCGCCATTTCCCAGGCCTGCGCCCGCCTTGGTTTGGGCCTCGGGTCGTTTTCACGAAACCACGTTTTACTGAAGGGAGGTCTGTCCATCCCCGAAGAGAAGAGGTCGGGCGGCCGCCAGCACACCGTGAGCGGAGGCGCTGAAAAAGGGGGCGACGGCGAGAGCCGCCCGTGCAGGCGTGGCGCCCGTGCGGCCGATCCCGCCACAGGCTCCTGGGCCAGACAGGGAGTCCGCAGCCTCTTCGTCGGCCGCGCACTCGCTGTCCCAGGGCTCACCACCCCGAGGGTTGCAGCACGGTGTGGAGTGAGGTCCCGCCCCCCCGATTCTGGCCACCCAATCTCAAGTTTGCTCAGACGTGCCCGAGTTTGCCATGTTTGGGCGCGTGTCTTTTATCAGTTAGTCCCGTTGGGGGGTGCGGGGAACTGAACACGCTGAAGATAGAACTGTGCTAAGACAATCGGTCATCTTGAGGCCATCTTGGGACGTCTTGGAGGCATCTTGGCCCGTCTTGGAGGCATCTTGAGGCCATCGCAACTGTCTTGGAGGCCATCTCGGAGGCATCTTAGAGGCCATCTTGGGCCATCTTGGCGGTCTTGAAAGCCATCTTAAGCCGTCGTGGGAAAAATGCTCCGGGAACTCTGGGCCTTGTGCGGCCTTTCGGGTGGCCGGCGGGACGGGCCGAAGCTCCAGGGAGTTGGGGAAAAAAACCTATACCAAACCGTCTAGGGTCCAGCACGCCGGGCACCCTTGTGGCAAGCCGACAGGGGGCGGTGGATCGAAGACGCCTGCAGCGAATCACTGCCGCGCGCTGCCCCTTTGGAAGCCCCTCTGTGGCCGACAGCTGGGTCAGAGCTTGGCCAAGCTACCGGGCCAGTTGTTCCCCGAGTCGGTTTGGAAAGACTTCGGGCAACGCATGGGGGAGCAAGAAGAGGAGGAGGGGGAGGATGAGGTAGAAGAGGAGGAGGAGGAGGAGGAGGAGGAGGAGGCCTCTTGGGCGCCTCTCGGGGCACTCCTGGGGCCTCCTGGGAGCTTCGTGGGGGCCTCTTGGAGGGTTTTGGGGGGCCTTCGGGGCTTCTTGGGGGCCTCTCTGGCCGTCTTAGGGCGTTCCTGTCTTGTCTGACGCCGTCGGAAGCCGTCTTGGGGGCCTGTCTGGGTCGTCTTGGGGTCCTCTTGGGGCATATCAGGGGTTCTTAGAAGCCATCTTGGGCGTCTTGGAGGCCTATTGGGCTGTTGTGGGGCCCTCTTGGGGCCGTCTTGGGGGCCTTTTAGGCCGTCATGGGGCCATCTTGGAGGCCTCTTGGGCGATCTTGGGGGCCTCTTGGGCCGTCGAAAGGCCGAACAGAAGCAAATGCCAACATCTTTCAAAAACCTAAGGAAAATCAATGAGTTTGGCCTCGCCGTGCCCTGCTGGAAGACCTCCCACACGCCTTTTGGGCCGTCTTGGAAGCCTCTTGGGGGCCTCTCGGGCCGTCTTGGGCAATCTTGAGGCCATCTTAGGTCGTCTTGGGTGCATCTTGGGCCGTCTCGGAGGCATCTTGGGGCCATCTTAGCAGTCTTGGAGGCCATGTTGGTCGTCTTGAAAGCCCCTTGGGCCCTCTTGGGGCCGTCTTGGGGGCCGCTTGGGCCGTCATGGGGCCAACTTGGAGGCCTCGTGGGCGATATTGGGGGCCTCTTGGGCCGTCTTGAGCCGTCGGAAGATCGAAAAGAAGCAAATGCCAAAATCCTTCAAAAACCATTGGAAAATCAATGATTTTGGCCTCTTCGGGCCCTCCTGGAGGACCTCTTGGAGGCCTCTTGGGCTGTCTAGGAGGCCTCCTGGGGGCCTCTTGGGCCGTCTTGGGCCATCTAGAGGCTATCTCGAAGCCGTCTTGGGTGCATCTTGGGCCGTCTTGGAGGTATCTTGGGGTCATCTTAACCGTCTGGGAGGCCATCTTGGGCCGTCTTGGAGCCGTCTGGAGCAGGAACAACCCTTTGGAGCCGGGTCTGGAAGAACTTTCCGGGACCCCTGCGGAACGCGCCGGAGGCCCAGGGGGACTCCTTTGGAAAAAGAACCAGAACCAAAACCGAAAGTATCCAGCACGCCAGGCATCCCTGCGATGAATCGACAGGGGGCGGCGGATAGAAGACGCATATGGCGAATCACCGCCGCCCCCTGCCTTTTTGGAAGCGCCTATGTGGCCGAACGTTGAGACCAGACCTGACAAGCTATCGGACCATGTGTTTCCCGAATCGGTTTGGAAAGCCTTCGGGGAACGCGTGGGCATCTTGAAGGTCATCTTGGCCGCCTGGAGACCGTTTTGACCCTTTCGGGCCTTCTTGGAGGACATCTTGGAGGGCTCTGGGGCCGTCTTGGAGGCCATCTTGAGCGTCTTGGAGGCCACCTGGGCCGTCGTGGGGGCCTCTTGGGAGCCGTCTGAGGGGCCTCTTGGGCGGTCTTTGGGGGGCACGTGGGCAGTCTCGGGCCGTCGGAAGGCCGAGCAAAAAGCAAATGCCACAGTCCTTCAAAAGCTCACTGCCTTTTCGGGCCTTCCCGGAGGCCCTCTTGGAGGCCTCTTGGGCCGTCTTGGGCCATCTTAGTGCCATCTTCGGCCGTCGTGGTGGCCCCCTGGCCCGTCCGATGCCGTCGGAAGCCGTTTAGGGGGGCTTCTCTGAGCCGTCTTGGGGCCCTCTTGGAATGTTGAAGGGCCGTCTTGGAGGCCATCGTCTTGGGGGCCTTTTTGGGCTGTCTTGGGGGCCGCTTGGGCCGTTCTTGGGCCATCTTGGAGGCATCTTGGGCGATCTTTGGGGGCTCTTGGGTCGTATCGGGCCATCGGAAGGCAGAAAAGAAGCAAATGCAAAAATCCGTCAAACGCTTAGGGAAAATCAATGTGTTTGGCCTTTTCTGGCATTCCTGGAGGCCCTCTTGGAGTCGTCTTGGGCCAGCTTCGAGCCAACTTCGGCCATCTTGGTGGGCTCCTGGCCCGTCTGACGCCGTCGGAAGCCGTTAGGGGAGCCTTTCTGGGCCGACTTGGGGCCCTCTTGAAGCGCTTCGGGGCCGTCTTGGAGACCATCTTGGGCGTCTTGGAGGTCTCTTGGGCCGCTTGGGGCCCTCTTGGGGCCGTCTTGGGGGCTTCTTGGGTCGTCATGGGGCCCTTTGGAAGCCTCGTGAGCGATCGCCCTCTTGGGCCGTCTTGAGCCGTCGGAATGCCGAGAAGAAGCTCATGCCCAAATCCGTCGAAAACACAAGGAAAATCAATGATCTTGGCCTCTTCGGGCCCTCCTGGAGGACCTCTTGGAGGCTTCTTGGGTCGTGTTGGGCCGTCTTGGAGGCTTCTCGGGCGACCTTGGAGGTACCCTGGACTCTCTTGGGCCGTCTTGGAGGCCGTCCTGGACCATCTTGGGCGGACTTGGAGGCCATCTTGGACCATCTTGGGGGCCATCTTGGGCCAACGTGGCCATATTGGAGGCCATCTTGAGCCGTCTTGGAGGAAACAGTGGCCGGCAAGACGGGCCGAAGCCCCAGGCGGAGTTCTTTTGGAACAAAACCAAAGTCAAAACCGAAAGGGTCAAGCACGCCAGGCACCCCTGCGATGAATCGACAGGAGGCGGCGGATAGAAGACGCCTACGGCCAATCACCGCCGCGCCCTGCCTTTTTGGAAGCGCATATGTGGCCGAACGATGAGACCAGACCTGCCACGCTATCGGACCATGTGTTCCCCTAATCGGTTTGGACAGCCAACGGGGAGCACGTGGGCATCTTGAAGATCATGTTGGCCGCCTGGAGGCCATTTTGACCCTTTCGGGCCTTCTTGGAGGACGTCTCTGAGGGCTTTTGGTCCGTCTTGGAGGCCATCTTGAGCGTCTTGGATGCCTCTTGGGCCGTCTTGGGGGCCTCTTGGGGCCGTCTGAGGGGCCTCTTGGGCCGTTCTGGGGCCATCTTGGAGGCCTCTTGGGCGATCTTTGGGCGATCTTTGGGGGCCCTTGGGCCGTGTCGGGCCGTCGGAAGGCCGAAAAGAAGCACATGGCAAAATTCTTCAAACACCTTAGGCACGTCCTTGTTATTGTTGCATGTTCTGGCCTTCCTGGAGGCCTTCTTGGAGGCCTCGAAGGCCTCTTGGGCCGTCGAGCGAACTTGCGCCATCTTGGTGGGTTCCTGGCCCGTCTGACGCCGTCGGGAGCTGGCTTGGGAGCCTCTCTGAACCCGACTTGGAGCCCTCCTGGCGCGCTTCGGGGCCGTCTTGGAGGCCATCTTGGGCGTCTTGGAGGTCTCTTGGGCCGTCCTGGTGCTCCTGGAGGACCTCTTGGAGGCCTCTTGGGCCGCCTGGGAGGCATCTTGGGGGCATCTTGGGCCGTCGTGGGCCATCTTGAGGCCATCGTAGGCAGTCTTGGGTGCATTTTGGGCCGTCTTGGAGGCATCTTGGGGCCATCTTAGCCGTCTTGGAGGCCATCTTGGCCGTCTTGGAGGCCCCTTGGGGCCCTCTTAGGGCAGTCTTGGGGGCCTCTTGGGCCGTCATGGTGCCATCTTGGAGGCCTCGTCGCGATCTTGGAGCGATCTTGGAGGCCTCTTGGGCCGTCTTGAGCCGTCGGAATGCCGAGAAGAGGCAAATGAGTTTGGTCTATTCCGGCCCTCCTGGAGGAGCTCTTGAAGGCCTCTTGGGCCGTTTTGGAGGCATCCTGGGGGCGTCTTAGGCTGCCTTGGCCATCTTAAGGCTATCTTAGGCAGTCGTGGGTGCATCTTGGGCCGTCTTGGAGGCGTCTTGAGGTCATACTGGCCGTCTTGGAGGCCATCTTGGCCGTCTTGGAGGCATCTTGGAGGCCATTTTGGAGACCATCCTGGGCCATATTGGCCGTCTTGGACGCCATCTTGGGCCAATTGGAGGAACCAGAGGCACGACGGACGCGTTTGGGGGATTTTCCGGGTGGCCGGCGGGACGGGCCGAAGCCCCAAGGTGAGTTTTTCTGGAAAGGAATCAAAGCCAAAACCGTAATAATTCAGCACGCCAGGCACCCCTGCGATGAATCGACAGGGGGCGGCGGATCCGAGTGGCCTTCGGCCCATCCCGCCACCGTGCCTGGGTTGGAGAGCCTCTCGGGGGCCTCTTGGGGGCCTCTTGAGGCCTCGTGGGGTATCTGTTGGACCTCTTGGAGGCCTTTTGGGTGCGTCTTGGGCGCCTCTTGTCAGACTCTTGGCAGCCTCTTGCTCCTGGGGGCTTCTCGGGGCTTCTCGCAGCGCTTCTTGAGCCATCTTGGAGCCCTCTTGGGCCGTCTTAGTCCTGGGGCCCTCTTGGAGGCGTCTGGGGCTGTCTTGTGGCGGTCTTGGGAGCTTCCTGAGCCGTCTTGGAGCGTCGGAAAGCCGAACATGCGAGAAGGCCAACATCCTTCAAAAACCTTTTTGAAAAATCTACGGTGTTGGCCTCTCGGGGCTCTCGGGAGGCCTCTTGGAGCGCTCTTGGGGCCTCTTGGGGACCTCTTGGGCTTGCTGTCTCAGAACCATCTTCGGGCGCCTTGGAACACTCTTGGCCTCGGCAGTGCGGATACGGAGTGATTATGGAGGCTGACTGGCCTCGGGGGGCGCGAAGATTGCTTGTTTGACTAAAGTTTATTGCCTCGGGGACGCACGAATTGCGCATGTTGCAAAGGCATGTGGCCTCGGGGACGCGAACCTTGTGTAATTGACTAGGGGTTATGGCTTGGGGGGCGCGAGTATTGTGTAAGTTATCATGGTGTGTTGCCTCGGGGGCGCAAAACTAGCGTAATGTACGAGGGTTTGAAGCCTCGGGGACGCAAGTCTCATTTATTTACATATGGTCCACGCCCCCCCCCCCCCAAGAATGTAGGTTGGGCGTGTTAAACTGATCCTTTGTGCCCCCCCCCTCGCGCGGACTTCAGCACATTACAATAGGAAGAAGGCAGCAGGACTGTAACATTAAGAGATTTGAAACTGCAACTGGCGCAGGGAGCAGCAGCTTCGGCCCACAGCCTGGTGGCCCCACAAGGGGGCCGGCGGATCCGCATGGCGTACTTTGTATCCGCATGGTTTTCCATGTGATCCGCATTGCTTCATCTGTATCCGCATGAATCCCTCTGCTGTTCCAATGGCTCCCTGTAGCTATACCAGTGGCGTCCCAACAATCGTCAAACTCAAAAGTGCAGTAGAGCGAAGTAGAGTAGAGTTGAGGAGAGAGGAGAAGATGATCAGAGTAGACCAGAGTAGAGTAGGAGTAGGAGCAGCTTACACTAGGGTAGGGTAGGGTACAATAGAGTAGAGCATTATACAGTAGAGTAGGGTATAATCGAATACAGTCAAGCATATCAGAGTAGAGTAGAGTCTCGCAGAGTATCATAGAGTCGAGTGCTGCAGGAGTAGAGTCGAACAGTAGTATAGTAGAGTAGTATACTCTTGATTGGAATAGGTAAGGGTAGCAGCTAGGGTAGAGTAGAATAGACATCACCATCATCACCGACGCCAGAATCTTCATCATCATCAGCGGCAGCATCATGTCGAAGACGCTTAACGCCGAGACTAGCGTTTCTCGGTTGCGATTGGTGAGCCACTCATCATCATCCTCCTCCCACTCCTCTTCGCACTTCCCGTCTTCGGCGAAGACGAGCAGTGACCCCATGTTGCTGCTCCTGCGCATACTCCTAGCCATCCCAATCGAGTTCCAATCCAGTCCAGTTCAGTATATTCATGCCAGTCCAGCCGACCCCAGTCCAGTCCAGTCTTCTCTGGTCCATTATACTTCTGTCCACTCCAGTCCACTTCGTTCCAGTCTTCTGATCTACTTGGAGTCCGCGCTGGCTGGTATTCCCTTCAATCAGGGGCAACGATAAGGGGTGCCTAGGGGGCGACGCATCGATCCCCAATCGCCCATTAATCGCCGCTAAGGGTCTGATAGACCCACCCCGCCCAGGAACATGCGGATTCGCTATCGGGGGCCTACCGCCGATATATCGGCGATGCATCGCCGATTCCAGGTCGATGTTTCTCCCCCAAGGACCGACCACAACGCTGTTTAGCTCGGTTTGGGCCCTTGTGTTGTCTGTCGTTCCGTGTTTCGTTGTTGTTTGGTTCCGCTGTTCGTTGTTGTGTTAAACGCTCCGCTTCGGCATTAGTTTCGTTTGTCTTCGTTTTCAACTTTCGTTTTAAGCGTTGGACTTCATTTCGCTGTTTTTTTGTAATCGTCATTTCTTTTTGAACATCGTTGTGGGCAGTCCTTGTTCTCTCCCTGTCGCTGCCACTCAAGGACGCCGCCTCCGCGAAGGGAGGGAGGGCCAGCTGCAACTGCAGCTGGAGCAGCGGCAGCCGGGGGTGTGGCCTCGACGACAGCACCACGTGCTGGAACAAGCGCTCGGGGAACGCAAACGGGCATTTTCGGAAAACCAGCCAGGGGAACGCAAACGGAATACCCGTCGGTCATTGAAAGCGGCTATTTTCGGACTCCCGGCCACGGGTCGACCGAATCGTTATTGTTTGAGCACTCTCTTGGATCGTGTTCGGTTTTTCTTCGCCCTCGTCTTGTCATTCCAGGGCCTACCGTTGGCCGATCTCGACTGTTTAGGGCAATCGTATGGGCCGTTTTCGTTTCAAAAGCGCTTCCGAACGAAAACGGAACAAGACCGCAAAACGCGGCTTTGGTCGACCACTACTCCCGGCTCCCAATCTGTTGTTGGCGCGCTCCTTCCATGGAGGACGATGTAAGACAACGCAAGTTGGCCTTCGCGGGGGGGGTGGGGGCATCTCGCCGCCACGGCGGCTTGACGCAGCGAGGAACATTGGTGCGGCGGGACCCTGGGAGGGGTCCAAAGGCCCGAGCTTGAGCTGCCGTTGTCTCGCCTCGCCCTGTTTCCGATGTTCAGGCGATCGCAAACATGGATCAAGGGGGCGCGGATTAGCGACGGGCCCCGTGTCCATGGGACATCGCGGATTTCCGCCGCCGAACGAGGCGGCACCGGCCGCATTTTTGGGGAGGGCACCTCCCCCGATCCATGGATTTGGCGACCGCGCGCCAAGTCCATAGATCGCTAATCCATGTTTGCGCGCCCCCGAGATTTGAGCGCCTTCATACTTCAGTCATTGTCCCCCCCATTTCCTCTTCAGGGGGCGGGCGGAAGCCCAAGCAACTTTCAACGCCGTCGTATTACTTCATGTTTCGACCAAGTTGTTCCAGCCGATGGGTAATTAGCACTACACCGATCCATGTCAGCCAGATCCTGGGCCCAGGATCGTTGTACGATACAGTCAATACGCTGAACTAAGGACCCGTTTGGGTTTGACAGGGGCTTGATGTTCCTTAGGTCTTTCCGTGGCTGTTTCTCTAGCCCTCCCCGTGCACGCAGCCGCTACTGCGGCCAAACAAGGGGCGTCGTCCCTTATTCTTCGGTCCTTCTTTCAGCAGCCCCACTGTACGTTCGCATCGCGGGGACGATCCGGTGTCAGAGACCAGCGCCGACATCGGCACGTCACGAGCTTGCCGTGTTTGCCTTCCTGGCCAAATCAGGACGGGGCCTGGCCAGGGTTTGGTGTACAGTCGGCCTTGATTAGTAGGTCGACCCTGCTAAGTCAAGGGTAGCCGTGTGTCCTGTCTTTGAAGAGGCATGCCTTTTACATTCCTACGGCAATGCATCCTTCGGAAGGGTCTTGTGTCCTCTCGCGTGTCCTCTCCAATCAAGTCCGACTGTAGGTGGCTCGTTGGCACCCTCCTCAGGTGCTGCAGCTCCCACTGCACGTGCGGCTGGGCGGGGACCGGCTGCGGGCTGGACGACGGCTCGGCTTGTTGGCGGCACTGCTGCGGTGGCCCCTACTGCGACTGCGCCTGGGCGAGGAAGGACGCCTCCATCTGCAGCGGTGCTGGCGACCGCACCATGTGCTGGCGGCACTGCTGTGAAGGCGTGGCCATCTCGGAGCTGGGCGCGGACTTCGACAGGATACCTCGAAACGTCCCGCCCGCCGCCGATTCCGCAGACGTGGAGCCCCAGGCGCCCGACGCCGCCTCCCCGGCTGGAGCTGGGGCTGGCGAGGCAGCCGTCATTGTGGGCACTGAGGAGGCTGGCGGTGGAAGCATTGCCGACGACAGCGGTGGAGGACGCTGGAGGGATGCCAGCGGCAGCGCTAGTGCTGCCAGCGGCGCGGAGGCAACCGGCGACGAGGATGCCAGCGGCAGCGCTAGTGCTGCCAGCGGCGCGGAGGCAACCGGCGACGAGGATGCCAGCGGCAGCGCTAGTGCTGCCAGCGGCGCGGGCGCAACCGGCGACGAGGGCGCCGGTGGCCACGCGGAGTCTGCCAGCGGCGCGGGCGCAACCGGCGACGAGGGCGCCGGTGGCCACGCGGAGTCTGCCAGCGGCGCGGGCGGAACCGGCGACGAGGGCGCCGGTGGCCACGCAGAGTCTGCCAGCGGCGCGGGCGCAACCGGCGACGACGGCGCCGGTGGCGGTGCGGGATCTGCCAGCGGCGCGGGCGCCGGTGGCGGGGGCGCCAGAGGCAGCTCCAGCTCTGACGGCGGCGCGGGCGCCACCAGTGGCGGGGGCGCCAGAGGCAGCTCCAGCTCTGACGGCGGCGCGGGCGCCACCAGTGGCGAGGGCGCCGGCGGCAGCTCCAGCTCTGACGGCGGCGCGGGCGCCACCAGTGGCGAGGGCGCCGGTGGCGGCGCAGATGCTGCGGCCGGTGCGGGCGGCCGGGGCACTGCTGGCGACGCAGGCTCTGCCGGCGGCGCAGGCCCTGCCGGCGGCGCAGGCGCTGCCGGCGGCGCAGGCTTTGCGGGCGGCGCGGGCTCTGCGGGCGGCGCGGGCGGCCAGGGTGCCGCTGGCGACACGGACGCCGCTGGCGACGCAGGCGCTGCCAGCGGGGCGGGCGGCGAGGGCGACGCAGGCTCTTCCGGCGGCGCGGGAGGCCAGGGCGGCTGGCTCTCGGCCTCCACCTCGTCATTGCTCCCTCTCCCCTGGCGGGTGTGGCCAGAGGTGGCCCTGGCCCAAGGCGGCCCCAGCATTTGCAGTGAGGCCCGGTGGGCCTCCAGGACACCCCCTCACGCGGCCTTCAGAGCTTCAGGGGCTCCCAGATCCTAGATACAGACCGGGAAGCTGGAGTCACGCCAGGACCCTTCCCTCCCCCCTGGCCACGGCGTGCGAGTCTCACCCGTCCTCGCGGTGTCCCTGACATCTGACGTCGCGACCACGGTGAAGCATCTGGCCCCGCTTTCCTGCGGCACTCCTCGGGGCGCATGCGTCTGTGCGGCCCGCAGCGGGCCCGCAGCGGGGCCGGAGCGCCGGGCCGGCATGAATGGCAGGGCCCGGACCTCGGGGCCCGGAGTGGAGGGTTTCTCCGAAGGGCTTAGGCGACCCGTCATCCTCCGATCTCCTCCTCCTCCTCCTCCTCTTCCTCCTCATCCTCATCCTCCTCCTCCTCCTCCTCCTCCTCGGGTCGCCTACGGCCCTGGGGGAAACGGCGCAGTCCGGAGCCCCGGCGTCATGCCTTTCTCATGGACCCCCGGGGGTCTCGGCCAATTCCCCCGGGGCTCAAGGGACGGGCCCGTCTCGTGAGCCCGTCTGACGGACGCCCCCGTTTGCATTGACCCCGGGGTCAATGCAGTAACGGGGGTCCGTCAGAGCGCCGGAGCTTGTAGGATCCTGCAGGGCCAGGGTGGCACTGCCCCGGGCCTGGGTGCAGGATCCCGCAGGACCCTTGCAGGATCCTGCAAGATTCAAGTCGGGCCTGTCCCTCTACAGGGGGAATGTTCAAAAATAGTCGAAAAATAGCCAGAGGCCGATTTTGTGAGCAGTTGTTTGCCATTGGTATTGTTTGACTATTCTTTGTTTTGTCCAAAATCCCCCTGTAGGAGGACAGGCCCGACTGAATGCAAGATCTGCTGACCCTTGCAGGATCTTGCAGGATCCTGCAAGATCTGCTGACCCGGGTCAACAGATAGATCCCCGACCCAGGGCTGGCTTCTCGTCCCCCGTCTCGGGCGGGTGGCAAGGGGGGGGCGGGACCTCCTTACAGTGGGGGCCCATGCCAAGAAACACCCTGCTTGACTCGAGGGTTCAGGAGGGAAAAAAACACAGACACAATTAATCGTCGACTCCCAGGAAAATATGGGAAAATATGGGAAGTGGGGTGGAAGACAGAAACCCAGAAAATATTGGAAAATATGGGGAGTTCTGTTATTTGTGTGTATTTATTTGTGTGTCTCAGGGCCCCTTCAGGTTCTGCCATGGAGAGCGCGACGCTCCCACGCCAAAATTTGATGGACGTCCTGGGGTCTCTAGGTCTCCCAGATGGGTTCGGAGTAGATGGGGTCGGAGGATCGCGCCGCATCGCCGATGTCTCGCCGATGCCGCGCGATGCGGAGCCCATTTTTTTGTCCACGCCGGCGTCGCCGATACATCGCCGACACCTCCGATGTATCGTCGTTGCATCGCCAATGCGGCGCGATCCTCCGACCCCATCCAGGAGGCCTCTTCTCCAGGGTGCCCTGGTTTTCTTCGGGTTCGATGGTGTTGCCATGGAGAGCGCGACGTTCCCACGCCAAAATTCGATGGACGTCCTGGAGGAGGAGAAGGAGGAGGAGGAGGAGGAGGAGGAGGGGGAGGAGGTTGGGTTTCTTGTGGAAGGTTTCTTGTGGTCGGGCCCCCACTGCCCTGAAAAAGGGGGGGGGGCGAAGGGCGGCCCCTGCTGGCTCCCCAAAGGGGGTGCCTTTTCACCCCCCATGCAGGTCGCCCCCCATGAATTACCACCCCCAGGAAGGGGGAGCAACAAAAACAGAAAGGCACAGATCCCAGACAGGCTCGCGTCGGAAGCCAAAACCAGGACGGGAGAAGGAATTTGGGGCCCCTCTCGGCCCCCCGGGGGGGGGCCCTCGCCGGACCGCGGGGCCGACCGAACAACGACTCGGGACGAAGAGCCGGTCTCCGGGGGAAAGGGTCGCGGGACTTCCAGGGACGCTGTGCCGAAAAAATCGGGACGTCGCGCGTCTGGGATTCCTCGCCGACTGCTCCCAGGAAGAAGGGAAGGGAACGTGTCGGAAGTGGGGGGGGGGGGGACGACGACCCAGAAAAGGTGGGAAAAGGCGGGGGGTCCTGGGAGTTGTGCCGGTACTTCTTTGTGTGTCCCTGGGCCCCTCTGCACCCGCCCGGCAGTCGGTCTCTGAGGATCCTGGGGCCCGGCGGGGGCTTCTGGAGTCGACTAGACGTAAGAGTGACCTTTCGCCGGAGTGACCTTTGGTGCGGGCACAGATGGGTCCCCAGATGGCTGAAAACGAGGCAGTCGCAGCTGCCTGCGCGCCCAGGTTTGGTCCCCCCGCGGCCCCCAAAAAGTCGCGCACCAAAGGTCACTCTTACCCAGGGTCACTCTTGCGAGCAGTCGATAGAGGCCAAGGATTGTGAAAAGCCATGCCTCGGGAGGGGGGTGTACTCTGTTTGGATGCTCGTTTCGGGGACCTTCCTCGGGCCCACCTAACGGATCTGTTCGACTCTAGTTCGGCGCCAGTTCGACTCAAGCTCGACTCAAGTTCGACTCAAGTTCGACTCAGGTTCGACTCAGGTTCGACCCAAATCGACGGACGTCCGACGCAGCTTCAGCGCACGAGTGGAGCGAGCGTCTCCAGGAAGGTCCCCAGAATGAGCATCCAAATCTGAGGTATGCCCGTGACCGGAAGGGCAGAACTCCGGTCTCTCACATGCCTTCGTCCCACGCCCGGCCGCTCGCCAGCGCAGCAGCGCTGGCCGCCGCAGCTCGTATTCGGACCACGGGACCTGATAGGTTCCAATACGCTGTACAGTCGGGGCGCTGGAGAAGGAACCCTTTTCGTTGGGGAGGGGCTCCGTGTTCCTTAATTGTTTCGCAGCTTGCCTCAGGTTTTCCTGAAGTTTCGATGGGAAGTCGAAGTTTGACTTATGGAAAAAAAGGGGCCTCGTTCCTTATTTGGGGTTCCTTAGGTCAAGGCCCCGACTGTATCTCAGGATTGGGCTGCCCTCTTAGCAGAGCAGAGCAGGTCTCCAACGCCAAGTGAGGTGCAGGTAGGTGCGCTGTCGCCCTTGGCGGACTCGAGCTGGGCCCCCCAAACAGGCAAACTAGGCTGTGGAGCGGGAGACAGACTCTTGCGACAACATCCCCCGTGGCTCCGCAACTGCATGGAGGCTGGCATGCAGAGCACGGCTCTTGCACAGTGCCGTGTTTTTTTATACATGTTCCGCGTGCGGATCATGTATCAAAAATGCGGGGGGGTAGTGCTAAGAACAACGATGAGTACATGCATACATTTAGTCATACGTTCATCATGGATTAAACATCCTATATTTTTTTAATCCTATGTATTAAAAACTGCCCTGTACGGTTGCGCCAGCTTGGCACGAATTGGAAAATGCATTCTGCACGCGACATGTCGAGGACACCCCAGCGCCGCGGCGCTACCCGCCCAGCCCCCCCCCAGGCCCCCGACGCCATGATGTTCTCATGACGTCGACACCCAGAGTCGGATGTGGATAGACCTCCTACCCTGACACGTCGATTAAGGAATTGGCCGTTTTATACATATATGTGTATGCATACATATCTACATATACATATAAGTAAAGCAGTGGATGGATATATATATATATATATAGGTGTGGACGAGACTGTAATCACGAGTTAAACAGTAAAAACTCGCGAGTTAATAATTGTTTATCGCCGGTAGACATATACCACTGATAGAAAAGCATTACTTTGCGAGTTAATAGTTTTCGTTCGTGTGTTCACATATATCACCTATAGGAAAAGTATCAATTTGCGAGTTATTTTCCAATACATATATATATATATGAATGTACATATATATATAGAGATATATTCGGTTCGCGAGAGGGCGTCGCGGCCGTCGTTTTTGCGGGTGCAGGTCCGTCGGTTTCGGTCCCTGGCCATTTTCTTTTTTCAGGGGAGGTTTGCTAAAGGGAGGTGTGTCCACCGCCGAAGGAGCGGCTTCTCATCCCGAGTCGTTCTGTTGACGGTCCCGAGGGCCAGCGAGGGCCCCCCCCAGAGGCTGAGAGTAACGGACGGCAGAATTTCCAGTCGTGACTCTTGCAGCGTGGCCGAGTGGAGAGCATGATGCTTCGCGTGAGTTTGCTGCCAGTGAATCGAGGATGGATTGGATCCGTCAGTGGATCAGTCCTGTGTGCTGGCGTAGAAGCCATGATTTGTCTTCTTGGCAGTGGGCCAGCTTCTGATGCCAACCCATGCCCACCCCGCCCCGTCTCCAGGGACTTCGCATCGCCCTATGATGGTGGGACGGGGGTCTGGGCTCGCAGTGGCGTCCGTCCCTCCATCAGGCAGAGGGTGACTTCTTCATGATAGCCGAGGGGATCTGTTCGGTCGCAATTCCTGGGAGGTCAAATTCTGGTTTTGCCCTGGTCCGAAATCCGGCTTAATCCCGCTGAATCTGGCTCAATCCCGCTGAATACATATTAACCCCGCTTAATCCGAGGCCCACTCCAGCGCAACAGCCCCCCCACGGGGCTTAATCCTCCTTACAATCCTCCCGACGCAAACCTCCCAGCAGTTGCCTCCTAACGTCTGTGCTCTTAGTTGCGTCCCTCCCCAGACCCCCGACGTCATGACTTTTTCGTAACGTCGACCCCCACAGGTCTCGAACCTTTCCCGGGGACCGGCTTTTTGTCCTGAGTCGTTTTTGGACGGTCCCGGGGCCGAAAGTGGCCAAAAACCTCCCGTCCTGATTTTGTTTACGACCCGATCCTGTCTGGGATTGTGTCTTTATGTTTTTTGTTCCCCCTTCCTGAGGGTGGTAATTCATGGGGGTGACCTGACACCCCCTTTTGGGAGCCAGCAGGGGCCGCCCTTCGCCCCCCCCGCCCTTTTCAGGGCAGTGGGGGCCCGACCACAGGAAACCTTCCACAAGAAACCCAACCTCCCCCTCCTCCTCCTCCTCCTCCTCCTCCTCCTCCTCCTCCTCCTCCTCCTCCAGGACGTCCATCGAATTTTGGCGTGGGAACGTCGCGCTCTCCATGGCAAAACCATCGAACCCCAAGAAACTCAGAGTGGATGGGGTCGGAGGATCGCGCCGCATCGGCGATACAACGACGATACATCGGAGGTGCCGGCGATGTATCGGCGACGCCGGCGCGGACCCAAAAAGGGGCTTCTCCTCCTCCTCCTCCTCCTCCTCCAGGACCTCCAGTGGATTCCCCAGGGCCAAAACCTCGCCGTCCTGAGTTTGTTACGACGCGATCCTGCCTGGGTCCCTCCCTCCGCCAGGCCGGGCGGGCGGCGGCGCCGCCGCGGGCGGCCCGGCCGAGGCCGCCGGCGCCGGCGCCGGCAGCGCCGCAGCGGCCGGCCAAGCCGTTGCCGCCGGCGGCGCCCGCGGCAGGGCCTCGGGCGCCGGCGCGGCGCGCGGCGGGGAGGCAGCACGCGGGGCTGCGGGGGAGGAGGAGGGAGGAGGGAGGAGGGAGGAGGAGGAGGAGGAGGAGGAGGAGGAGGAGGAGGAGGACCAGCCTCGTCCTCCTCGTCCTCGTCCTCCTCGTCCTTCTCGAGAGCGCGACTGTCTTCGCGAAAAGCACGAAGCGCGAAGCGGTGCAAGTGCAGAGACCGCCGAGCACTTCCGAAACGACGGCGCCGACGTTGTCCTCGTCGTCGATGGCGGCAGAGGCCCAGCCCGCCGCCGCTGGCGAGCCCACGGCCACCGCCGGCGCCGCCGCCGGCTCAGCGGCCGCGATCCTCGAAGATCCCGAACCTTGTCATCGTTTGCTTATTGTTTGTTTCGCCGATCGGCACGGGTCCTCGCATCCCCCCTCCCCCTTCCACTTCCGTGGAGTTGATCTGCGCAGTTTTTGGCGCCTGTGTCCAGCAGGTGGAGTGTCCCCCATGGGACGCACTGTTGCAAACAGTCGCATTGAGCAGTGGTCCGGAGCCACACCCCGCCTCTACCCTCCCCTTTCGCTCACTGTCGAAATGCTGGATAATGAAACGTTCACCTTCCTAGTAGCCTCGAGGGCTACCGTCTTGTCTCAAGCAAGGGCGCCTCGTCTTGGCTCAAGCAAGCAACCATCCCATATCTGCCACAATCTGCTCAGCCTTGCTCAATCTGTGTCTGTTTCGCTCTCTAGCGGGGCTGTCGGGAGGTACAGCAAGATGGCAGGGAGAGGCCAGTCAGGGAAGCGCTCAGGATCAGGTTCGGGGCTCACTCCAGAGCGGAACTCGAGAGTCGTGAACGAGGTGTTGAGCGACGACGCAGATGACATGAAACAGAGCGCCGTCGCGGTCACTGAGGAGGCCCCGCATTGGTTTAAGGAATATGAGGCCAGGTAGAACAGGCAACTGAGCATGCGGTTCGACAGGCTGCACGAGAAGATGGACACGATGAAGGGCATGATCAAAAAAGTGACCCGGGGGCGCAAACACCAACAAGGGCAACAACACCATCGTCTCAGACACGGACAGGGCCATGCAGCTGGTCGCCTTCGGCTTCAAGGAAAAACGGCCGGCCGTGAAGATCAAGGAGACCTTAGAGACAGCGCCCAAAGTCCTTCTCGGGGAAGTGCACACGGCAAGCGCGAGCACCTTCACGGAGAAAGCGAAGATGGGAGTCATCACATTCCGGAACATCCACGACAAGATCGAGTTCTACAAAGCCGCGCGCGCGTGCACAGACAAGAGCAAGCTGGGGGATCTGTTCTTCGGCAACAACCTGACGACGGAGGAGAGAGGGCAGGAGAAGAGGTTGGGGCACACCAAGCACCACATCATCAACGACGGTGGGGAGGACGACGGCGACCTGAAGATCCTGTGCAAGAGGGACATGATCACAGTCAAGGGGGAGAAGGTGGTTTGGCACGACGATGAGGTGGAGTGGTACGTGAAGACGGCAGCGAAAAAGGTGGAGGCGAAGATTGACGAAGAAGTGGAGGTCGAAAATCGACCCAGAGCCAGTCACGAATAGCGATTGACGCGGCGAAGGCAGGCGCTGCGGGCAGGGCGTGCATGATTACCACCACGACGTTGCACAAAATGAATTCACTATTATGTTTTACAACATACATTATTTCATTAATTTGAACGAAAGGTACGAAACTGTTATGATCGAGTTATGGAGCATGCAATGTGATATCTTTGTAGTTACAGAGTCATGGAGGGAGGATGCTCGAGAGATTTTCACCACGACGCACGGCCACACTTGATTCGGCAGTGGTGGGTCAAAAGACTGCAACGGCATTGGTTTCCTGACCGACAAACGCTGGTTTCACACAACATCCAAGTCAATCTCTGATAGGGCTAGAGCAGTCACACTCGAGGCGGAAGGCGCAAACATCAGCGTCGTCGGCGTGCACATGCCGCGTCGAAAGTATCCAGATGAACATTTTGAGGCTGTGTATGAAAACATCGATCGCTGTGTTTCCAGCTTCAAAGGCTCCGCCCTGCATGCTGGAGACTTCAATGCAGAAGTCGGCCCGCAGACAACGACGGACATCAAGGATGAACGGGGTGCCCTTTTAGGTAGGCGAGCGAAATGAACGGGGCAAGTGATTATTGCATTGGTGTTTAGAATCGAACATGTTCCTGGCCAACACGTTCGCGACAGGGGGGCCGGACGCTCTCTGGGCGCGCGCGGACGGGGGCACGAAGAGCCAGCTGGACTACATCATCGTGCCAGACAAGCTCAGAGACAGCGTGAAGAAGTGCGCTGTGCTGTCCAAGTTTAACAGTGGGTCTGACCATCGAGCTCTGTATTTGCGCGCATCTCTCGGCAGCTGCCCACGACGACGGCGAGGGCGACGACCCCCGCTGTTAGGCCCTGGAGCTGACAAGGGGAAGTTCTTGGCACATCTGCACGACAATTTGGTTGGCGCTTTCGACGCGTGCGAAAACTTGACAAATCGAACTGGCAACCTGGAGGCAGCCATGATCTCCGTTACGCGTGCCGCTGTGCTCTGCGCTTCGCCCGCGACGACTCCGAGGGCCAGGCCAGCGCCAGATCCAGCCATCGAGAAAATGGCCCAAGAGAGACGCCATATACGATCGAGAGGCGACCTCACCCCAGCACAGAAAAGAGCTGAACGAGAGAGGTTAAGGAAGAGCACCAAAAAGCGGCGCGCAGGGATGCAAGGCTACGTAGGACCGAGAAAATCGAACGCATGTTGAATTATTTTCGAAAACTGAAAGACCTGACTCGAGCTGGCTTTTCGAAGAGGAAGGCAGCCATAGCACAAGTGAGAGGCGAGGGCGGCGAAATCCATGATGAAGTGGATGAGATTGCCGAGGTCTTCGCCGCCTTCTACGAGGACTTGTACAGCAGCAAATGCGCGCCTTTGAGTGTTGCACAAGCTCCGAGGGGGCGAGATTCCAGTTTTCTCTGCCGAGGAGCTCGAGTCCGCCCTGCGAGCGCTGAAGACAGGGAAGAACAGGGGCGGTGCGGGCATCGTAGCCGAGATGCTCAAGCACGGCGGATCTTCGCTGCGTCATCGCGTGCTGGAGCTGTTCAGCGACGTTCGGTGGCCTGACAGGGAGCCCCCGGACACGCGGCGGCAAACCAAAGTCATCGTGATCTTCAAGAAATGCGATCCCGATCTTCCGCAGAATTACAGACCCATTGCTGGATTGCCAATATTATATAACCTCTTTGCGCGCATGCTCTGCAACAGGTTTGCGCCAGCTATCATCCAGCAGCAGCCAGCCGGCCAAGCGGCGCATGGATCCGCGTTTCCCACCGAGGACCACCTTGTTGCAATGACGTTGTTGGTCGAGAAATGCTCGGAGTGGAACCAGGAGCTCTGGCTGGGCCTGGTCGACTTCAAGAAGGCGTTCGGCACTGTCGAGCACGACTCGCTCTGGCAGGTCTTACATGACTTTGGCGCAGGCGCGCCGTATATTGATCAACTGAAGAAACTTTACAGCAATCAGACAGCCACGGCGCTCGCGGAAGCCGAATCACGCCCGTTTTCCTTGAAGAGAGGCGCGAAACAGGGTGGCCCGATCAGCCCGCTCCTCATCATTGCGGCGCTGGATAGATGCTCTCAAGCGCTCAAGCGCAAATTGGGAGCTCTCAACAAGAGTCGGTCGGGCCATTTTTTCGGGTTTGTCAACGCGGAGGACGTCCCGCTGACCAACCTGAGATTTGCCGATGACGTTTTGCTTTTTTGCGCAGAGCTGCGGCGACGTGCAAAGATGTTATGTCACTTGTAGCGCGAGACGTCCAGGCACGGCGGCTTGGTCGTGCATCTGGGCAAGACAAAGATCCCCGCGAACAAAGGGGTGGAAGTTGGCGCCACTGCTCTCGTCGGGGGCGGCGCAGTCGATATACTGCAGCCGGCGTGCTCTGATATATACCTGGGAAGAGTTCTAATATTGGGGGGGGTACCATGGTGCTGAGCTGCCCCATCGGCTGGCTTCGGCGTGGAGAGCATTTTGCAAATACAAGCATGTGCTGCGCAACAGACAGTTCGCATCGATGTCCCGTTATAAGCTCTTTGAACATGTGGTCACGCCCACGGCGCTGCACGGTTCGTCTGCGTGGGCTGCGTGGGAAGACACCAAGCAGGCATTGCGCAGTGCTTGGAGGAGAATGACGCGACAGATTTTCCAAGTGCCGCGCAGGAAAGAAGAAACGTGTATTGCACATATCAAGAGGTCCACGTGGTTCTGCGAAAAGCAAGTCTCAAAGATGGGCGGGAAGAGTTGGGTGGAGATCCAGTCAGTGAAGAAGGGCAGACTCACCGAGCAGTTAGTGGCCGACGACTGAGGATAGTGGCCGCGTAGGCTCTTGAATTGGAAGCCGCGACACGGGACAGTGGCGCGCAGGTGCACCGTGCGCCCTGTCAGGAGATGGAACGACTCGTGAGGCGCACCCTGCCTGAACTCTGCAAGGCCAGGCAGACTCCTCCTCCTCCTCCCTCCTCCTAGGTAGGTTTCTCAATCCATCCATCGGCTGTCCTTCATTATCTTTGTTTGGGGTTTTGCAAGCATTCTCGCTCGCGTGCCCTCCGTCGTCCTTCTCGTCGTTCGTCCCTCCCTTTCCTTTGCCTCCGCCTCCCGTCCTCGCTTGTCGTGCGCCCCTCTCTGCCTTCGTGCGCGTGTCCTCCAGCGTGTGACGTTTCAATGCTTCACAGGCTCACACTACCGCGCGCACGCACGGCCTCTCCGCGCGCGAAGCGCACTACGGAGCCGCCCCGCCGGACGGATAATTGGCCGGCCCGCTCCCCCGCTCCCCCGCTCCCCGCTCACCTTCCTAGTAGAGATGCAACGCTCCGAAAAATTTGGAGCGGTGGGTTTTTGGCAGTCTTCGGCCTCCAGGGGCCCTCGCCGGGTCTTGAGAACCCCCAAAAAAGGCTCAGAAGGAAAAACCGGCCCTGGGGAACTGACGCCCATGCACCGGAAAAATTGGGGCAGCCGGATGTCTGGGTTGGAGCCAGCTGGGACGAGGATCGCGATCCTCGCCTCCATCCCCGAACCCTGGAGCCGGCTTGGGATCTGAGGCGGTCCAGCATTGGCCCTGAGGGGGTTCGAGGTCCTGGGTTCGAGGAGGCTTTCTGTATGTTTCCCCACTTTCCTGTGTGTTTCTAGGCCTCCTAGATGGGGTCGGAGCGCATGGAGTCGGAGGATCGCACCGTATCGCCAATGCATCAGCGATTCATCGGCGATGCGGCTCGATGCGGGGCCCAATTTTCTCCACGCCGACGTCGCCGATGCACCGCCGACGTCGCAAGTGCATCGCCGATGCATCGTCTATGTATCGGCGATGTGGCGCGATCGTCCGACCCCATCAGTTCGGACCCCGTTTTGAATTCGCAGCGCCGTGCCCAACCTGTTCCTCCTCTTCTCCTCTCCTCCTTTTCTCTGCCTCTTCATCCGTGTCATCGACATCACATGCGTCGTCGTGATCAGTTTTGCCATCCTTCTGTTCCCTGTCCCAATCACGGCCACCACCACCACCACCTTCATCAACAGCATCATCATCATCATCATCATCATCATCTTCATCTTCATCTTCATCTTCAGCATCATCATCTTCATCATAATCATCATCATCATCATCATCATCATCATCATCGTCATCATCATCATCATCATCATCATCATCATCAGCATCATCACTGTTATCGTCGTCGTCACCACCATCATCACCACTACATTTTCAAAAGGCGCACCCATCACACGTTCCATGGCCCAATAGGGAGCTCAACCGACGGCCCCAACGGCACGGCCCGCATGCGTACTCGGGTCCATTTCAGCACACCCCTCACTCGTTTCGTGGCCCCGGAGGGAGCTCCATCGAAGGTCCCACTGGCAGGGCCAGCAAGCGTATTCGGGTCCACTTTGGCACACCCCGCACACGTTTCGTGGCCCCTTAGGGAGCTCCATCGAAGGCCCCAGTGGCAGGGCCCGCATGCGTACTAGGGTCCATGTCAGCACACACACACACACACACACACACACACACACACACACACACACACACACACACACACACACACACACACTTCACACGTTTCGTGGCCCCTTAGGGAGCTCCATCGAAGGTCCCAGTGGCAGGGCCCGCATGCGTACTCGGGTCTATATTGGCAGAGCCCTCACACGTTTCGTGGTCCCACATGGAGCTCCAGCACGTTTTGTGGCCCCATATGGAGCTCCACCGAAAGCCCCAGTGGCTGGGCCCGCATGCGTATTCGGGTCCATTTCGGCACACCCCTCACACAGTTCGTGGCCCCTTGGGGAGCTGGCCTTCCGCGCGCTGCGCTGGAGCTATTAATCGTTCCTCGAATTTTCCCTGCTCCTGCTCCTTCAGTCCCCTTGTGTTCCGCGCCGCATGCATTGCTAACCTCCGCGTGTGATTTGAGTCGCGCGACTGCGTGTTGAGCCAGGTCCGATTTTCTCTGACGAAGTTTTCAGGGGCACTGCGAACCTCCCCAAACGAGTTCTTGTGCATCGGGCGGTCTTGTGGATGCTTTTCACGCGTGTAGGATGGGTTGGGATCTTCGCCAACACGGATCAAGGGTGGCCCAGCATTGGCCCTGGCCAGTAAGAGGGGGGGGCCCGCATCGGCTCTGAGATGGCCCAGCGTTGGCTCTGGCCAGCAAGAGGGGGGGGTCGAGGTCCTGGGTTCGAGGAGGCTTGCTGTCTTTTTTCCATCCCTGGGGGCCGATTTCGGGCCCCGGGACCGTCAGACACGGATCCCGGGTGAAAAGTTGCAGCAGATGGACCCCGTGGAGGGGTCCGGGAACCGATTCTGAGCGGAGTTGTCCTTACCCCCCCCGTCTTGACCCGCTTGCTCGGGGCCCATCCAGATCAGAACCCTGGCCGCCTCCAACCCGAGCCTCGATCCGCGAACGTAGGCCTTCGATACCTCGAGCCTCGGAGCTCCCGTGTGCTTCCCAGAATCCTTCCTTCTCCTCCTCCTCCGCCTCCTCGTCGTCCTCCTCCTCCTCCTCCTCCTCCTCCTCCTCCTCCTCCCTCCTCCCCCTCCTCCCTCCTCCTCCTCCTCCTCCTCCTCCTCCTCCTCCTCCTCCCCTCCTCCCCCTTCCCCATCCTCCTCCTCCATCCTCCTCTCCTCCCCTCCTCCTCCTCCTCCTCCTCCTCCCCCTCCTCCTCCTCCTCCTCCCCCTCCTCCACCTTCTCCTCCCCCTTCCTCCCCCTTCCTCCTCCTCCTCCTCCTCCTCCTCCTCTCCTCCTCCTCCTCCTCCTCCTCCTCCTCCTCCTCCTCCTCTTCCTCCTCCTCCTCCTCCTCCTCCTCCTCCCTCCTCCTCCTCCTCCTCCTCCTCCTCCTCCTCCTCCTCCTCCTCCTCCTCCTCCTCCTCCTCCCTCCTCCTCCTCCTTCTCCTCCTTCCTCCTCCTCCCTCCTCCTCCTCCTCCTCCTCCTCCTCCCTCCTCCTCCTCCTCCTCCTCCTCCTCCTCCTCCTCCTCCTCCTCCCCCTCCTCCCTCCCCCTCCTCCTCCGACCCTCGAGAAGCCCCAACGCTCCCTCGGTCCCCCCTGTGAATCCCAGGGTCCTCTCCGAGCCCCGGCCTCTGGAAGCGCGCACGACGAGGCTGCCAGGGCGACCGGGCGGCGGAGATGGCGCAGACTGCCCGGGTGTCCTTCGGGGGCAGCGATAGGGGGGACGGGCATAGTCAGGCGGGAAAGAAGCATACAGACACAATTAAGCATCGACTGCCAGGAAAATATGCGAAAAAATGGGAAGTGGTGGGGAAGACGAAGGTCCAACAAATATGGAAAATAGTGGGAATCTTCGGAGTTGTGTGTATTTGTTTGTGTGTCCTTGGACCCCTTCGCATAGGGGGGGAACGCATCGACCCCCAATCACCCACTGATCGCCGACAGGGGCCCGATAGCCCCAACCCGCCCGTGAAGGTGCGGATTCAGTTTCGGGGGCCTGTCGCCGATCTATCGACGATGCATCGTCGAGTTCAGGTCGATGCGTCACCCCTAAGCCACTCTCCCCTATCGCTGCCCTTCAGTCCTCCCCGCGTGTCGCCCCGCTGTTCCCTCCCCCCTTCCCTCGAAGGAGAGCACGCTGCAGAAACATAGACTTTTGGCGTTCCGCGCGGGTTTCTTCGATCCGCGCTGGGCCACCCCTGGCGGCGCCTCTGGCGCCGCTCCTCTGGCGCGCTCCGCGCGCAGATCCAAGAAATCCGCGCGGAGCACCAAAAGTGTACGTTTATGCAGTTTTCCCTTCCCTCCTCATGCGCTTCTTTCCTCGTCGTCGTCGTTTTTTCCTCCTACGAAACAGCCCAACCTACTACGGTCATTCTGGACACCCGAGTAGAGTAGATCATATTGTGCTACGGACAAGTCGATTAGGGCATGTACACCATTGTGGCCACTTACGCGGGCCTGGGAAGAGGTTACAGAAAATACGAGCACGAGGACTTCGAGACCACGTCCCCTTGGGCAACAGTATATCGACGCTGGCGCGTCCCGCCCCTCCCTCACCAACCCGTCTACAGCAACGCATTTGCAGAGACGGCGTGATGCAGCGCGTTCGCAGGGGGTACAAGAGAACCGAGCTCCTCCAGAACATAGACACTGAGGTCACACGAAAGGCTTACGACGTATGGGAAGAACCGCTTTCCCAGCGGACCCCAGATTATACGTGGGCGCTACTAGGCAGAGCTTGCAGAGAAGCATCGACACAAACATCCGGCAACAAGCAGCACGACGACGAGCTAGACTATCTGCTACAGCAAGCGGAAGCACACATACCGCAACTACTGCAAAGACGACGAGGTATGCGGTAGCGATTGGAGGACGGGTGCGACGACGCAGCATGCGAGAGCGTGCAAGACGAACTGCGGTAGGTTACTGCAGCGCTGAAGAGAGCGCGCGAAGCCACACAACAACCACGGAGAGCGAAGGTAGTCGAGCTCATATGGGAGGCGTGCCAACAGCGCAACTTTGCGGAAATGCACAGGCTACGAAGACAATGCCAACGAAATGGACGCGGGCCCAAGACACGATCTACCTTACGCCCAGGACTTACTGGCCATCCGATTACTGGGCACAAAAACTCGGACGGGCATCTCTGGAGAGGGGGCCCAGTGCAGTACCGATCGATCGCTACGACGCGTACCAGAAACACGAAGAACACATGGAGAACATCGTGGTCCCACTGCCGAGCAACTACGAACTACAAACAGCAGCGGCTAGGGACAAGCAACAAATAGTACGGTGCTGCAGACGAACGGGCAAACGACGGGCCTGGCCACAATGGGGACCACCTACAGAACTTACTTGGTTCCTTCTCGGCCCCTCTCTCCACTTCGCCGACCCTACACTGCAAAGTGAACGACTGGAGCTGAGGGGGACTGCGGAAGCGGAGGCCGAGTAGGACTTCGAGGATTTGGCCCACTATACTACACTTGGGGAAGTTCCAGCGAGGCAGGGAACTACTCCAGATAATGGGGTGGGACGCAGGACCAGTCCCCAGCAGTGGAGAAGAAGGGGAATAACGAGCCAGGCAAGAGGAGATATGGGCAGCACGATCTTACGACGTGGGGCGAGGGCAATACGCAGGGCTAGGAGCACCGAAATTACACGATATCAACTACAACTACCAGCCCTACTTCCACAGATTTTTGGAAAAAGGTCGGATAATGTAAACGGCACCACTCGACTGGCACCGATCTCAGGCATTCCCATCAAAGAAAAAGCAACAAGAAAGTTATCCTAGGGAAGCGTATCCTCCACGTATACGACTCGTTCAACATGGCTTGGGACTCAGGCACCGCCAGGCGCGGCGCCCAGAGCGACCGCCCACCATGGGCCCGGGGGGGGGCACCGCATCGATGCCGAGAATACAATACTACGCGCACGTGCCGCACAATAGAGAGCCCAACAAGCGGGCGTTAGCACTGCCGCTACCAATTACGACGGTGCCAACGCCTTTGCAGCGACGAGGCGAGCCTTCCTACGCGCAGTGGCCTACAAGCGCGCGCGCGAAGACGATCCGCGGCACGCGCTGGCGGCCATCGACCACTCCACGTTTGCGCTCGGAACATCCAGCGGTGTCATTGACGCGGAGAGCACCAGCGGAGCACAGATGGGGTTAACACCTTGTCCACGTCAGTTCAACGACGCATGCAACATATACGCGGGCAAGTGGCGGCGGGAAAATCGACGGGGCCCACGCCAACATTTTCGCGACGCGGTTAACCCCATCGCAGGAGAAACCCACGACTTGGCGCCCAATGCGTTCATGGACGACGCCACTCGCACGCAGAACTTATCTACGCGCCACCAGGCGCAAAAGATCGAGCACTTGTTGAACGCAACTGCACGGAGGCTTGCAGGCACGTTGTCGAAAGGAGGTCTTTCAACACGGGATAAGCTAACGGCTTAGTGCAAATAGCTGGCCCAGGCAGCTACGTTGCTACGCGTGCATTACGACGCAGCGAAACGTCGGTGGGTGCGGCACAACGGGAAATGAGGCCCTTGGACGTTACCTACCCTCGGGGCAAGGCTACGCTGGAGAAATCGCACGACGCATTGCCGCTGCCAGAATTGCGCGGATAGAATGTGGAATAGTTTGGACATCTGACACGCCGCGACAAATTAAGGAGGATGTTCACGGCCTTCGCGCAAGGGGCAGCATTGAGCGGACTTACACCACTCCCACTCACGAAAGCCCACGCCGACGCACTAGACAGCGCACTGGCCAAATACTTGCGCACAATGGCAGGGGGAGCGATGTCACGGACACGAGCTGACGGAAATTAAGTGCAACAACAATGCGCACGTTTTCCGCTACCGGCGCTTGGAGACAGCGGCGACATCACTACGAGTCAGGAGTCAACGGTGGTACCTGAATTGGGCACGGTATCCAAGGGGGCACGGAGCGGTCGTTTCGGCGGTCTCTGGGACGTCGAAGTTGGACACATGCAGACTACAACTCAGGATACAAGACGGAGATGTGCATGCGACGACTACACCGTGGGCGCTACAATATTTAGAAGACCTTAGACAACCAGCACAAGTAGACGAACGCATGGATCGGGTATATCTTGACTACAGCCTGGGACCCCAGGGCCTTCCAGCTGGCTCAGCACAGACCCCAAAGTCCTCTACAGCCATGACAGGAACTGGGGCGTCCTCACGAAACAGATGGAGGGGAAACAACAGGAAGAGGAGGAGGAACTATTTACGCCGCACTGGTGCGATCACATCATTTCACGTGCAGACGGCACAGAACATAAATGTGGCCAGCGTTGTTCCCGCCTACACAGCGCTGGCAAGTCACCAGTGAGAGGTGCACAATGTGCGGCCCACTGTTGCTTCAGTAGTAGTTACCAGCCAGCGCCCCCGGTGCTGCAGAACATTTGTCAACCGCAAGACGGCGGCGGATCATGCTACAAGGCCAGTGCACTACCGCGGGGTTTGCCACCTAGACAGGCCCAAATGGTCGCACGACGTACTTCCTCGGACTGCATTTTCTTGTTCTATGTGTGGCCACGGGGCTCGAACCCTCTCAGAATTCCAGCAACGCGCGCGTGCCCACCTTGCAGGCCCCGACCAGATTCGAGCCCCCGATGGCCAGGCGGCCCAGACTACACGGGGCGATGGCTTGGATTATAAGAAGAGAAGGAGAGCCAATCCCAGGGGGAGCAGTCGCGAGGAGCGAAGACGCTCGCAGGCATGGGCAAGGGCAGCCAGGGATCGCCCCGCGGCTGGGCACGAGGCGGAGGACGAGGTCAAGTAGAATCAGACAAAGACGAGACGAAGGCGCTGCAGGAATTCACCTTGCAGAACAGCGCCGCCATCCGGGAGCTCGCCGACGAAGTGGGCGACTTCTCGCTCCTGAACATGCCCGTCTTCGCCTTGCAGCGCGCGCTGGAGACCGGCAAAGAGCGCGGTCGCAAGGTCAAGGAGTTCGGGGGAGGGCGCAAGCTCAGCCCGCCCAACGGACGCGCGGCGGCGAGCTTAGTGGAAGGATTGGTCATTCCCAGGGGAACTCGTTCCAGCACTACAGGCACCCCAGGAGCTCACGCAGCAGATCGCGGGAGGTGGCCTCAAGGCCACCGCGGAGATCTTCAAGAAGTGCAAGGTGCAGGAGACGCGCCAGAAGGGCGACGCTATGGACCTGGACCGCCAGGCCAAGATTACGCTCGCGATCATCACCAGCCCGCGCTTCATGGCCACCCTGTACCAGAACAAGATAGAGAGCAGAAAATCACGGAGTTGCTGGGCCCCCAGGCGGCGATGTTCAAGCAGGCCCTCAACGCGGCGATCGCGCGCCACGGCGGCAGCGAGAGCAGGTCCGGCGGGCCAAAGACGGGGCTCGAGCGCACGACCGAACGCCCGCTCCACGGGAAGAGCGGGGCAAGAGAGATCAGGCGCTACGGAGTCCACCAGTCGCCACGAGCAGCAGCCCGCCAGAGCCATCGGGGGCCGCTGCAGGCCCCGCCCCTGTCGGCACTACCAACGCGCCGACCGCCTCACAAGCTCCCCCGCCCACCGCGAGAGAGGAAAACATAGTTATGCAGATCAGTCAGGACCTTGTGCGATTTCAAGGACTACGTAATCGCGCGCAAGTACACGGCAGTTACATGTCGAATTACGACGCATGGCCACAGATTACAGAGACCCCAGGCCCAGGGACTACTTCATGTGACAAGTGAGAGGGGCAAGCCCGACGGATCCCAACACCTCCCCCGCCTCCCCCCCCTTCACCCACCATTACTATACTTCTGTTTTGCACAGTGACGGATACTGCAGGGGTCTTGGCTTGATTCAGTTCCACAGGGCCCCCCTTCCAAAGACCACTTGAAGACCGCCGAGGGACTAGTCCCGGGAATCGAGCCGCGTCAGCTACATGCGAAAAGTTACTACCCACCTACAGTGGTTAAAACTGCGCGAAGATTGTGAGGGGCAAAGGTAACAACAACACCGGTTAGGGCTCCATCCAGCTTCGGCACAGGGACTAACAACGTTGGTTCGTAAATCGTCACAGAACACATATGGGGCCCCATACGATGCTCACGAGGCCACGAGCAGGCCGGAGAGCATCGCCAGCCAGGAGATTTCTGCTTCCAGCACAGAGAACGGAGAGCTACTACGCCAAAGGCTACGACATCACAGAATTCGCACTCCGGCCCGCATGGGTAGCATTCTGGCTCCAACTAGCCAGGTTTCCAGAGACGAATTCTTCACGCTTCGCGTATCCCCACCAGCCCATCTCAAAACAGCAACTCTAGCGAAGCATGCCGACAGTCGTGTTTTTCAGGCGTGTTTCCGCCTGCCCCCGCATATCTCCCCTGTTCCTCCTTCCTCCCGCCTCCTTGTACATCCTCCTTGTGGTGGGAGCGGGAGAAGGACGAGGCGGAGGAGGAGGGAGAGAAAGCGCTCCTCGTGGTTTGAGTCGTTTGGGGTTTCTCGTCCTGGTGTGAGTCGTTCGGGCCCTTCTTCCTGGTGTGAGTCGTTCGGGCTCTTCGTGGTGTGAGTCGTTCGGGCTCTTCGTCCTGGTGTGAGTCGTTCGGGCTTCTCGTGGTGTGAGTTGTTCGGGCCCCTCGTCCTGGTGTGAGTCGTTCGGGCCCCTCCTCCTGCCCGTCCAGAAACGACGCCCAGGCGAGTAGAGGGTCGTCCTGATGGGCTTTTCGGCGTCTTGGGTGCCTCGGGGGGGCCTCTTTGGGCCGTTTGGGATCCTCTTGGGGGCCTCCTGGGGGCCTCTTGGGGCCATCTTGGGGCCTCTTGGTGCCTCCTGGGCGCTTCTTGGGGCCATCTTGGAGGAAATCGATCAAGGAAGAGGGGAGCTTTAATTAGCGCTGCCCCCTCAGAAGGCCAAAATGGGGCCAAAACCTTAGTAAAATCAATGATTCTGGCTTGAAAGAAGAGGGAAGCTTTAATTAGCGCTGCCCCCTCAGAAGGCCAAAATGGGGCCAACACTGTAGTAAAATCAATGATTTTGGCTTCAAAGAAGAGGGGAGCATTTTTCTGCCTCCCCCCGTCGGGGCCAGAATCCTCGTGAGGGGTGTCGTTTTTTAGCCCTCCCAGGAGTCGAAAAAGACCCCTCTGACCACCCGCGGGGCGCCCTCTCCAGGCCCAGGGGGAGGGGGTAGGGAGGGGGGTTGAGAACAGAGAGAGCTCCCTAAACCACTCACGCCCAAAGGGCTGGTGGGATTTCGAGGATGCATTGAACTTATCTTGTACTTCGCACGTGCCGGCACTCAGTGCACACGGATGCGTACAACATCGACCTATCTTCAGAGTCGCGTGGAGAGAATCGTCAATCTCCCTGGAGCTCTGGTGTGCGGTGTCGCCTGCTGCCACCCGTGGGGTCCATGTCGGTATGTATGTACGTATGTATGTATGGATGGATGGATGGACGGATGGACGTATGCAGGTATTCATGTATGTATGTGTGTATCTATGTATGTGTGTGCATGCGTATGTTTGCATATATGTGTGTGTCTTACATACGTTGTTTCATACACATACATGTACACAATGTATGTGATACATTTACTGATACACACTCGTGCGTTTTCGACAGCCCAACAGTCCCCCAAGGCTCTCCAAGCTGGCCCCCCGACGGGTCTGGAAGCCCCTGGAATCATCCGGTATCGCTCCAAACAATTTCCATGACCCCCCAGAGCTCCAGGAAGGCCTTCGAGTGGCCAAACCACTTGCACAACTTTATGGCGCATCCATGACTTTCAGTTTTCTCCCATTTCCGCCTCCGACGCGCCTCCGAGGCTTGCGCATGCCCCCAAGAGAGCTCCAATAGGCCCCCTAAAGGCGTCCCGAGCGGCGCGAAATAGCTCCAAGAGGCCGCAAGAGGTTCCCGCGACGCCCGAAGGGGTACCTCCGAGGCCCCAAAGACGCTCCGAGCAGGCCCCAACGAACTTTCAGAACTTTCAGCGGCCGAAGAGGGTCTCGAAGGGCCCTGAAGAGCTCCCCAAAGGCCCCCCGAGAGCTCCAAGATGCCCCCAAGAGGCGTCCCGAGTGGCTTTTGGGGGCATGCGCAAGACTCGGAAGCGCATCGGTGGTCGAGGGTTTACCTGGAGTTCTTCGGGGACTCTTGCAGGGCTCTTTGGGCGATCTTGGGTACTTTTCGGAGCCTCCAGAGCCAACCTGGAAAAAGGAGAGACTTCCCTCACATCTTTTTTTTACCTCAAGCTCGACTCCCCCCTCCGTTCCCCCCTGACCCAGGCTTCGGCGTTCTCCAGAGTTCGTTTCCGTTTTCTCAATCCCTCGTTGTCCGTTCTTTTTGTTCTTTTTGTTGTTCTTGGTTCTCTTCCGCCTCCCGTTCCGCATCCTTCTCCTTCCTCTTCTCTGGATCCCGAAGCCTCCTCCCTGCTGCGTAATGTTCTTGTCTCTCCTTCAGTCCTTCTTCTCTACGCCTCCCTCATGCCCCTCCGCCTCCCTCACCCAGCATCCTGCTCCACAATGTGGCGGGAGGCCCAGCTTGGAAAAAAGGAAGTCACTCTCATCTGTTTTTTTTCTATGGTTTCCCCCTCCCTCAGTTTTCTCCCTGCCCCAGGCTTTGGCGTGCCCCCTGGTGCGTTTCCAGTTTCCCCACGAATCGCTGTCCGTTCGCTCTGATCTCTCTTTTTTTCTCTGCTGTTGGTTCTCTTCCGTCTCCCGTTCCCCCTTCTTCCTCTCCTCCCTCCGTCCCGCTGCGTCATTTACCCGTCTCTCCTTCACGCCTCCCCCTCTCCGCCTCCCTCATGCGTTTCCGTCTCTCCTACCTCTCATTCTTATCTCTCCAGCCCTCCTTCCCCTCCGCCTCGCTCACCCAGCAACCTGCTCCACTACGTGCTGGGAGGCCCAGACTGAAAAAGTGGAATCCCTCTATGTAATCTTCTTTTTCAGGGTCTACCTCCCCCTCTGTTTTCTCCTGTCCCCCAGGCTTTGGCGTGCTCCTGAGTGCGTTTCCGGTTTCGCCATGCCTCGCTGTCCGGTCTTTTTGATTTTTTTTTGTTTTGATTTTGGTTCTCACCCGTCTCCCGTTCCACAACCTTTTTTTTTCCTCCCTCCTCCTCGCTGCCTCATTTTCCCTCCTTCCTCGTCTCTCCTTCACGCCTTCCTCTGTCCGCCTCCCTTAAGCGTTTCCGTCTCCCCCACCCCTCGCTGATCGTTCTCCCTGATCTCGTTGTTGCTCGCTGTTCTCCTGCGTCTTCCGTTCCACGTCTTTCTCCTTCCTCTTCCCTCCTTCCTCCCCGCTGCGTCCTTTTCCCTCTTCCCTCCTCCTCGTTTCTCCTTCATGTGTGGTTTCTTAATGGATTTGGCCTCTCGAGGGCTTCCCTGGAGCGCTTGGGGGACTCTCAGAGCCAACTTGAAAACATGGAATTCCTTCAAATCATTTCTACCCCACGCATCCGTTCCCTCCTGTCCCAGTCTTTGGCATCCCCAGAGTGCGTTTCCGTTTACCCCATCCCTCGCTGTCCGTTCTCTTTGATCTCTTTTTTTTCTTTTGGTTCTATTCCGTCTCCCGTTCCACATCTTTCTCTTTCCTCTCCTCCTCTGTTCTCCCCATTGCGTCCCTTTGCCTCCCTCCGCTTCGTCTCTCCTTCACGCCTTCCTCTCTCCGCCTCCTTTCATGCGTGTTCGGTTTTCAAACGCTCCAAGACGGCCCAAGAGGTTCCCACGACAGCACCAAGGCAGCACAAAAGGTCTCCGCGACGGCCCGAAAACGACCCGAGAGAGCTCCAAGACAGCCCAAGAGGCCTCCGTAGCCATTTTGGCCTTGTGGCGCAAATACTCGACTCGATTATCTCGAGTGTGGCTGGTGCCATAGGCCCAATCGGAACGGCAGTCAGTAATGGCGGAAGTAATGCCGGATCGCAAAGGTTCCGCGACTGGCATCAAGGATGTGGAGCGACGATACCCGATTTCGTGGTCTGGGCTTAGTCATACAGTCTCGTTGCGGGGTGGTAGGAGTAAGACAATTGTGAGCAATGTGTCTGGTCATTGCGACCCAGGACAAATGATGGCCATCATGGGACCCTCGGGATGCGGCAAGACATCGTTGCTTGACCTCTTGGGCGGTCGTGTGGGCAGCGGCACCACCTCGGGCGAGATTCTGATCGGCTGTAAGCAGCACCCCGCTAACATCCGCAAGATCGTCAGTTACGTTACGCAGGAGGATTCGCTCCTGACTTGCTTCACCGTGCGCGAGACGCTGCGGTACGCCTCGCGGCTCGCTGCGATCCCCTCGAAGGCCAGAGAGGAGGCAATCCAGCAGGTCATCGTGCAGATGGGACTGCTGGTTTGCGCCGACACCCGCGTCGGAGACCCGCTGATCAAAGGCATCTCGGGTGGCCAGAAGCGCCGTCTGAGCATCGCCATCGAACTGTTGCATCGGTCCCCCATCCTCTTGCTGGACGAGCCGACGTCGGGCCTGGACTCCACGGCCGCCATGCAGGTGATCGAGCATTTGCGCGATGTCGCGCAGAAGGGCCACACCGTTGTCATGAGCATTCACCAGGCGAGCTCCAGGGCATACGGTCTCTTCGACTCGCTGTGCCTGCTGTCGAAGGGCCAACAGGTCTACTTCGGCCCCACGACCGACGTCGCCATCGAGCACTTTGCCGCGCAGGGCCACGAGTGCCCGCGGTATTCCAACCCTGCGGAGTTCTTCCTCGACGTCATCAACACCGACTTCGGGGCAGAGAACGGCGGGGCGAGGCTGGAGGGCCTTGTCAGGGCCTTCGAGAAGTCCGAGCTGGCGAGCTCCATGCGGGAGGCCCTGAGGCAGCAAGAGATCCCGCAGGATGGCGGGGTCTCCCGGGAGAGCGCAGGCCCGTTCCGCCAGTTTGCCGTCCTGTTGCTGCGGATGCTGCACATGAACTAGAAGAATCCGTACATATTCGGTGTGCGCCTGGCCATGTACATCGCGCTTGCGTTCATGGTCGGAACCATGTACTACGACGTGGGTGAGGTGGCTCGTGGAGGTGAGCCTGTTGCCGCTGCAGCCGCGGCCACCTCGCTCCTGGCTCTGCTGTTCTACGTGCAGGCATTTCTCGTCTTCATGTCCGTCGCGATCCTCCCGTTCTTCCTCGAGATCAGGGACGTCTTCCGGCGGGAACGAGCCAACGGACAGATCACCTGTCTGCCGTACGTGCTCGCCGACTTCCTCGCCGGACTTCCCGGCGTCACTCTCATTGCTCTGATCTCCACGATGCTCGTCGTGTGGCTGGCGAATCTCAATGGCTTCGCCCAGTTCTTCGCGAACCTGCTGCTGTCTCTGATCGTGGCCGAGTCCCTCATGCACGTGATCGGCGCCGCCCAGCCACACTACATTAGAAAGAGCGTGTTCTACCGCTGCTGGCGGAAAACCGGGGGGGGTCACTACCGGTTCGAACCCCTCCCCCCCCCCCCCCCCCCCTCCGGAAAACCGGGGGGGTCACTACCGGTTCGAACCCCTCCCCCCCCCCCCCCCCCTGCTCATCATGAAAAGGGGGGGGGGGTCACTACCGGTTCGAACCCCTCCCCCCCCCCCTCCGGATCCGGAAAACCGGGGGGGGTCACTACCGGTTCGAACCCCCCCCCCCTCGAAAACCGAGTGGGGGTGCGGACAGTGGTGGGGACGGTGTTGGTGGGGACAGTGGTGAGGGGATAGCGGGACAGTGGTGGGGACAGTGGGACAGTGGGACAGTGGTGGGGACGGTAGTGGTGGGGACAGTGGTGGGGACAATGGTGGGAACAGGGGGGGACAGTGGACAGTGGTGGTGACGGTGGTGGTGGGGACAGTGGTGTGGGGACAATGGGAATGAGGTGGAAACAGTGGGACAGTGGAGGGTACAATGGTGGTGGGGACAGTGGTGAAGGCGGTGGCGAGGACGGCGGTGGGACAATGGGACAGAGGTACAGTGGGGACAGTGGTGGGGACAGTGGGGACAGTGGTGGGAACAGTGGGACAGCTCAGTGGGACAGCGGAGGAGTCAGTGGGACAGTGGGGACAGTGGGGATAGTCGGGCAGTGGTTGGGGCCGTGGAGACAGTGGGGAGAGTGGAACCGTGGTGGGAACAGTTCTGGGGACAGCGGGGACAGTGCGACAGTGGTGGGGCCACTGGTGGGGACAGTAGGGGCGGTGGTGGAACCAGTGGGGACAGCGGTGGTGAGGACAGTGGTGCTGGGAACACCAGTGGGGGATGTGATGCGGACGGTGGTGGGGACCGGGAGTCGTTTGCTGGCGGTGAGTAGGGGGGGGGGGGAAAGGGGAAGGGGGGGTTCGAACCGGTAGTGACCCCCCTTCGGTTTTCCGGATCCGGAGGGGGGGGGGGGGGGGGGGGGGGGGAGGGGTTCGAACCCGTAGTGACCCCCCCCCGTTTTTCGAGCGGGAGGGGGGGGGGGGGGGGGAGGGGTTAGGGGAGGGGGGGTTTTGCCGGGGAGGGGGGGGGGGGGAGGGGTTTCCAGCAGGGGGGGAGGGATTTTCGGAGGGGGGGGGGGGGGGGCGAGGGCTCCGGGGGGGTTTCCACAGCGGCGGTGACCCCCGGGCTCCGGAGGAAAAGGCTGGCAACTTTCCACAGTAAAGCGGCGGTGGATCACGCTCTCTCCTACATTATCGGCATGGCATTCGGGGCGGGCCTCTTCGGCATGTTCATGCTCTGCGAGGGATTCATGGTCAAGCCCCAGGACATCCCGGACGGCTGGGTCTGGGGCTATTACCTCGCCTTCCACACTTACTCTTTCGAGTGGTTCGTGCACAACCAATTCGACGACGGGACGCTCGTCGGCGAGGCCGTCTTGAAGAGCTTCGAAATGGAGGATGTGGACCCGCTTCGGAACGCTCTCATCCTGTCGGCGAACGCGGCCGTCTTCCAGGCGGCTTATTTCATGGTCCTGAAAGTCTTCCACACAGGGAAGCGTTGAGGGCAGGTTTGCGGCAGCGAAGAGTCTAGCGTGGCGTGAATGCTAGTCGTTGCATACCGATATGGAAGTCGCGGGCACAACGGTCAAGAGCAGCAATCCGCCCTGCTCATAGATGGACACCAAACCTGGCCTTTGTTTTGCGCGCGCAGCGGTTCTTTTGCGATGCTGGTTGTTGTGTCTGCTGTGGAAAGCATGTGGAGCCAACCGCCAGTCTGTACAATATGCAGTTAGGCAGTTGCGAAGCACTACGTTGCGTGCGCGTGGAGCTCGCTTGGAGCTGGAGCGCATCGCAGTCATGCAATCCAAAGCAAGAATCGCCCCCACCCCCAAGATGACACGCTTAGACGTATCACGCTGGATTTACATACTCTGTTTTGCATTTAGGGTTCTAACTCCCATAAGTGGAACAGTCGTTGCATTCTGCCATCCTGAATTGCACGCCTGCTGTAATTTGCATCTGTCGCAAAGCCCGTTGTAACAATGTCCGTTGCTACTCGGTGTGGGTTCATCCTCCCACGCGTCGGACCTTCGACGCCAATGTGCATAGGTGATGGGCAGTTGCCGTGGCGGAAGAAAAACAAAGACAGCCCAAGAGGCCGCCAAGACGGCCCAAAACGGCCCCAAGACGGGCAAGAGCCCCGAGGAGGCTCCCGAGGCGCCTCCGACAAGTCCCAAGATGCCACCAGGAGACCCCAGACAACAAATGCAGAGGCCCCACCCCCCAGAAATCCCAAAGAACCCTTCAAGAACGTCCACAAACGGCGTAGAAAGAGACTTCCAGCATGGTTCTGCCAGGCTCTTGAGGGGCTCTCGGGCATCCCCCCTTAGGCTGCCCAGGGTCCTCCTCGTGGCTGCCTTGCGCGACCTCCTGGAGCCTTATTCAGCGTCCCCTGAAGCGTCCATCAGGAATTCTTCACGCTTCGCGTATCCCCACCAGCCCATCTCAAAACAGCAATTCTTGCGAAGCATGCCGACAGTCGTGTTTTTCAGGCGTGTTTCCGCCTGCCCCCGCATATCTCCCATGTTCCTCCTTCCTCCCGCCTCCTTGTACAGCCTTTTTGTGGTGGGAGCGGGAGAAGGACGAGGCGGAGGAGGAGGGAGAGAAAGCGTTCCTCGTGGTTTGAGTCGTTTGGGGTTTCTCGTCCTGGTGTGAGTCGTTCGGGCCCTTCTTCCTGGTGTGAGTCGTTCGGGCTCTTCGTGGTGTGAGTCGTTCGGGCTCTTCGTCCTGGTGTGAGTCGTTCGGGCTTCTCGTGGTGTGAGTTGTTCGGGCCCCTCGTCCTGGTGTGAGTCGTTCGGGCCCCTCCTCCTGGTGTGACTCGTTCGGGCTCCTCGTGGTGTGAGTCGTTCGGGGCCCTCGTCGTGGTGTGAGTCGTTCGGGCTCCTCGTGGTGTGAGTCGTTCGGGCGCCTCGTCCTGGTGTGAGTCGTTCGGGCCCCTCCTTCTGGTGTGAGTCGTTCGGGCTCTTCGTGGTGTGAGTCGTTCGGGCCCCTCGTCCTGGTGTGAGTCGTTCTTGGGGGCCTCCCCAGGGGCTTCTAGGAGCGTCTTGGGTGCCTTGGGGGAGCCTCTTCGGGCCTCTTGGGGGCCTCTTGGAGGCCGTTTGGGGCGTCTTGGGGGGCTTTTGGCGGCCCCACGGGTTTCCAGGAGCGTCTTGGGTGCCTCGGGGGGGCCTCTCGGGGCCTCTTGGGGGCCTCTTGGGGGCATCTTGGCGGCCTCTTGGAGGCCTCTTGGGGCCTCTTGGGGCTCTTTGGGAGGGGTCTGGGAGGCATCTTGGGGCCATTTTTCGGGCGATCGATCACAGCTGGGGCGAGCACTTTTCTGCCCCCCCCGTCGGGGCCACAATCCTCGTGAGGGGTGTCGAATTTTTAGCCCTCCCAGGGATAGAAACAGGACCCTCTGACCACCCGCGAAACCCCCTCTCCAGGCCCAGGGGGAGGGGGTAGGGGGAGGGGTAAACCCCTCCCCGAAGGGGAAGAAGGGGGGTTGAGAACCGAGAGGGCTCGCTAAACCACTCACGCCCAAAGGGCTGGTGGGACTACTACGTGGGCTCCACCAAGCGGGCCACGCAGTTCTGCAGCGACGCCATGGCCAAATCGCCACGCGGAGGCCGCGCAGTGGCGCGGGCGGACTCTCCGAACACTACGGGTGGTCAGCAGCAGGGCGGCGCGAAGAACTTACCGATCCTCGCCCAGCGAAACCAGCGCCGCAACGGCCAGGACGAGCAGATCTCTGGCAGCATGGAGCACAGGCTCAACCTCGCCCACACGAGCGCCCTCACCGCCCCGAAGTTCTCCGAAGAAGGCCTTTCTCCAACGCAGTGGCTGGTGAACGGGCTTCAGCGGCAATACGACCGACCGCCTCACTATCTCGCTCGGCACCTCAAGGCGAACACGCGCCAGAACCCGTGCGAGGAGATGGAAACGGCGCATACGGCACTACATCTCGAGCACCAGATCGACAAGGTAAAGAAGGCGCTCGATGCTGCATCAGGACTAGAGAGCATCTTTACCGATCGCTCCAGGCACCTCCACGGCCCGTTCCCATGGGAACACGACTACGAGCGCAAGCAGTTCGAAGAGACCGACGACTACTACACCAAGTGGACCAAGGGCGCGAGGGGGATGGGCTACGACGTCGTGGAGCCGCAGGCCACGCAGAGCCCGCTCCGCCAGAACACGACGCACAGCAACTTCCAGCCGCGCGCGCCGCGCGACAAGCCGAGCGAGCCTACTAAGGGCTGGGAGACCAGGTACTACCAGGTCACGAGCGAGAGCGGAGACATCCGCACAAGGTGCAGGTATGCGGCGGCGGCGGCAGGAGGGGGCCTTAGCATGGACTGAATTGGAGGCCTCGAGGCAGAGTCACAACGGCCAGAGTGAGAGCTGGTACTACATTGCCAATTCAGACTACTGCTGGGATTTTAAGCTCGCAGGGGCAGTCTAATCGTATCCAGAGCAGGGCTCACCAGAAGTTCGACTTCTACTACTGAGAGCGGCTCTGCGACTAGTCTGCTAGCACTCCTGCCATCCAGTGAGACGGCCATTACATCGCATACTGACGCAAGTGCTGTTATTATCTTTTTTTTTTGCGGGAGGGGGGGCGTGGAGAGTGCGGAGGCGGGGGGGGGGGGGGGCGAAAGGTCCCCAGAGGCGCGGCCCCGCTCGCAACGAATGTGGGCACCCGCACCTCCTGTTTTTGTTGTCCTGTCCGTTCCCCAGCAGGGCAGGGCCACCTGCATCGGGGCAGTGCGTCCCCTATTTCTGCGCGGGGCGCGCGCTCCCCAGGCTGCCCCGAGGTTCAAGCGATCCAAGGGCGCTGCATCCACATGCTACCTACGGAACCCAGGCCTATGACTAGTTCCAGGGCGAGCGCCCCCCGACGGCTTTATCCTTGTCCTTATTATCCTCCCCCTCCTCC
>CAUYUJ010002763.1:0-19950 GCA_963575745.1 Prorocentrum cordatum
CTCCTCCTCCACCTCCTCCTCCTCCTCCTCCTCCTCCTCCTCCTCCTCCTCCTCCTCCTCCCCCCAAGGGTCCCACAGGCCACACATGTTCCGGAGGTGCCGCGAGTCTCGCACGTCCCACGGAGATCCCCCGGGTCACACGCGGGCCCCGCAGGCCCCGCGGGCCGCCGCACGTCTCGCAGGTCTCGCGGGTCCCACGGTTCCCCCGGGTCTCACGGGTGCCACCAGCTCCATGGGTCCCACAGCGTTTCGCAGGTCGCACAGGCCCCACAGGCTACAGAGGTCCCCCAGGTCGAGCACGTCCCACAGGTCCTCCTGTCCCGACTGCGCATAACACCACGAGGGGGTCTTCTGCGGAGTTCCAGGTCGGCCATCACATGCGTCCGCGGATAGAGAAACAAGCAACGCAATGGGAAGGGATGGGAGGGCAGGGTAGGATGTCAGGTGTGGCGCGAGCGCACCTAGCTTGCCCACTCCCCTCTTTCCCTCCCCCCTCGCTCCCTTCCCTCCCGCATGCGGCGCAGCAGCCGCCCGACGGGCGCGGCGCTGCTGCTGGCCCGCGCCGCTGTGGCGGAGGTGGTCTGCCGCTGTTGCTGCTGCTGGTCGCTGCCGTCGCCTCCGTTGTAGTCACGGGGTGTCGTTTTGGAATCGCTTCTCCTGCCCTCCCCTCTTTTCCCTACTCTCCTCCCCCCTCCCCTCCCTCTTCCATGCCCCTCCTCCTCCCTCCCTCCTCCTCGTCCCCCTCCTTCCCCTCCTCCTCCTCCCACCTTATTTGAGCTTCGTTTCGGAGTGCAGCCAACTCAGACAACAGACACGCATGGTTCAACCGCTTTCTTATCGTATCGTTTTCTCCTCCGCCCTCCTCCCTCCCCCCTCCTCCCTCCTCCTCCCCCCGAGGAGGAGGAGGAGGAGGAGGAGGAGGAGGAGGAGGAGGAGGAGGAGGAGGAGGAGGAGGAGGAGGAGGAGGAGACGGAGGAGGAAATGGCAGGAGAAGGTGGCGGGTCGATTGTCAGGGGAGGAGGAGGGGGAGGCAGGAGAATGGACGAGGAGGCGATCGAGGAGGACGACGACGGCTGAGGGCCTCCGAGGCGCCGCCGCCGAGCCGGAGGCTGCAGCAGCAGGGCGCCCCATGGCTGAGGCCCCCGCCGCCGCCGTGGCCGGCCGTCGCCCTTCGCGTGCTGTCGTTTTGGCCGCAGCCAGCGTCCTCGGCGGCGCGGGTTGCTACGTTTAAGTGGGGCCTGTCCCTCTACAGGGGGATTTTCGACGAAAATAAAAAATACCCCCAAAATAATCAAACCATAGTCCAAACATAGTATGTTTTTTATTACCTTTTTGGGGCATTTTTGGGGTATTCTTTATTTTTCGTCGAAGATCCCCCTGTAGGGGGACACGCCCGACATAATGCTACGTAGCTCGGAGAAGGAAAAAGCGCCCATACCTCTACCCTTTCCTCGCTTCCCCTCTCTAGGCCTCCTCGGAGGCCCTCGTCGCCGCCGCTGGATTAGCCTCGGAATCCTGGTCAGAACGCACCCTGGGAGGGGTCCGGGGAGTGGCAGTATCGGTACCTTGGGGTTTCCCCAGTAGCATTAAGTCGGGCGTGTCCCCCTACACGGGGATTTTTTGGACGAAAAATAATAAATACTAAACAAATACTCCAACATGGTCAAAACATATTCAAAATGGTCCCCAGACTATTTTTAAAACTATTTTTGAGTATTCCTCCTGTAGAGGGACGTGGCAGACTTAACAGTATCACGCCCTCCGCCTCTCGGGTGGGGCGGACGGGGGGATGAGCAGAGGGCAACGTTCTCGACGGCACTTCTCGGTGGTTGTCAGCATTGGGATGCTATCCACCAGCTGCGCCTCGCCGAGAGCACTCCGGGGGTGCCCAGAGCGTCCCGAACGGCCGCCAGAGACCCGAGTAATGACCCTAAAGCCATACGACGAGGACCACTCGGGTGGGACGAAAGTAGGGGGACAGGGAACCGACGCTGAGCCTCTTCCTCCTCTCCTCCTCCTCCTCCTCCTCCTCCTTCTCCTCGTCCTCGTCTTCCTCTTTCTCCTCCTCATCCTCCTTCTCCTCCTCTTCCTTCCTTCTCCTCCTCTTCCTCATTCTTCTCCTCGAGTCCCTTTCGGGGGGGGGTGCGAAATCTGCCGCGTGCAGCTGGTTTTGGCCCCGGCGCCCGGTCCGTTCCTCGATACGGTGACGCCTCCAGCGCCGGCAGGCGCTCGGAAGACCAGCTGCGTGACTCGGCATCGCTCGGACGGGCGCACTTTGTCTCGACGAGAACCTTCGAGGAGCAGCTGGGACCATCCTGCGAGCAATATAAACGCACGACGCCGAAACAGGCACGGGGAACGGCCGTCCGAGCGATGCCGAGGTTTTTTGGCCCCGCCACCGAGACAGTGGCGCCTCTGGCTCCGGCGGGCGCTCGGAAAGCGGGCCGCGTGAGGTGCACCCCCCCTTCCGTCCGATCCGAGCTTTGCCTCCGGGGCCGGGGTTTCTCCCTGCAGTGCCGTTTTTAATGCATGCTCCGCGTGCGGATCATGTCTTGAAAATGCAGGGTTTAGTATTAAAAACAACGATGAGCTCATACATAGATTTATTCGTACGTTAGTCATGCATGCATTAAAAATCCCATATTTTTAAGCATCCTATGTCTTCAAAACTGCCCTGTAACCACCGCCTGGAGGGTCGTTCTTCGCGGACCTCCACGGGCGGTGGATCTGAACATGTTCGGGCCTCCGGGGCCACCACAGATCCATGTCCGCCGCCCGCTGGGGCACCGGGGCGTGGGTTCCCAGGCGGTGGATCTGGACAAGTCCCCGCCTCGCAGACGATCCAGTAGGAGGAGGAGGAGGAGGAGGAGGAGGAGGAGGAGGAGGAGGAGGAGGAGGAGGAGGAGGAGGAGGAGGAGTTGCCTCCTGAGGCGATCCTGCAGGCCTCTCTTTTCAGATGCCATCCAGACCAGGCTGCAATTAGGTATCGTCCTCTCTCCTCTATTGCGATCGCCGCTCACTGCGTGTACGACGGCCTCCTCGGCGTCGTCGTCGATGTCGTCGTACAATTAGGCGTCGCGGTCGACGGCGTCGTCGTGTCCGCAGGAGGATCTCGTCGACGGCGTCGTCGTCGTCATCGGCGTCGTCGTCGTCGGCGTCGTCGTCGTCGGCTTCGTCGTCGACGGCGTCGTCGTGTCCGCAGGGGGGGCGGGGGGAGGTGGAGGCAGGAGGAGGCAGGGGCAGGAAGCAGGGGAGAGGAGGAGAGAAGGGAGGACTGATTCACGTGTGCATTGGTGACGTTGCTGCCAGTTTCGATGATGGTGATGTCAATGACGATGATGCTGATGATGATGCTGCTGATGATGATGATGCTGATGATTATGAGTATGATGATAATGCTGCTGATGGTGATGCTGATAGTGATGATGATGCTGATGATGACGATGCTGATGATGATGATGATGACAATAATGGTGACGATGATGATGATGATGATGATGATGATGATGATGATGATGATGATGATGATGATGATGATGATGATGATGATGATGATGATGATGGTGATGCTGATGACAATGTTGACGATGATGATGCTGATGATGATGATGATTATTCTGACACTAGTGATGGTGATGCTGATGATGATGATTCTGATGATGCTGATGATGATGCTGATGCTGGTAATGGTGATGATGATGATGCTGCTGCTGCTGCTGATGATGATGATGATGATGATGATGATAATCCAGATTCTTATCTGGATTATTTTATAGGCCCTCTATGAACTACTGCGCCTCCAGGACTGCATTCCACGAGGCTTGTCCGAATCATGACGCGGCGCTCGACATCGTTCCTGCTGCCTCGTTGCTGTTATCGTATTTTCCGCGACCCACGCTTCGTCCCGATCCGTTCCCTGGCGGCCCCCGCTGGGCTCCGAGACGGCTTCCCGCTCCCTCGCGGGCCTCCTCGAGGCAGTTTCGAAGGGTCTTGGGGGTCGTTGTGGGGCTTCTTTTGGGCCTCTTGGGGGCTCCTTGGGGCCTCTTGGGTGCCTCATGGGGGCCTCTTGTGGCCGCTTGGGGGCCTCTTGGGTCCTCCGGAGCGCTGGAATTCGCGGTTTGTGGTCCCTCTCTTGGGTTTTTCTTGGGGCCGTCTTGGAGCTCTCTTGGGCCGTCTAGGGCGCCTCTTGGGCCACGATGGAGTTCTTTTGGGTTGCCTCGTGGGCCGTCTCGGGGTGGTCCTGATGGTCTCGTGGGTGCCTCGTGGACGGTTTTCAACGCCGTGAAGGCTAACAAGTTGGATATGCTGAAAATGCACGTTTCCCCAAGGGGATTTCAAGATTTAGGTTTCTTGGGGGCTTCTTGGGAGGCCTCTTGGACGCTCCGTGGGGTGTCTGAGCGGCCTCTTGGGTCGTTTTCAGCTCATCTTGGGCGTCTTGGAACGATCTTTCGGCGACTTGGGGTTCTCGTGGGCCGTCTTGACGGCTTCTTGGGAGGCGTCAAGTGCTGTCGTGCAGCTCAAGAGCGAGCCTAGGGAGCCCAGACCGCCCCGGGTGAGTTCGGTCCAGGGCCACCCGGGGCCGGGCTGGGGGGGGTCAAAATCATGGTTTTTGGTCCCTGGGGGCGATTATGGGAGGGAACAATCGCACACGCCTGGAGACCCACAAGGGGTCGGCGGATTCTGGTGATGCTGGTGGTGCTGATGGTGGTGGTGGTGATGGTGTTGGTGATGCTTCTGATACTGATGCTCATTCTGCTGCTGCTGATGATGCTGATGATGCTGATGATGCTGATGATACATGCTGGCCATGATGATGCTGATGATGATGCTGATGATAATGATGATGATGCTGATGCAGATGCTGATGCTGATGATGATGATGCTGCTGCTGCTGATGATGATGATGATAATTATGATGATGAGGAGGAGCACGATGGCGATGATGAGGCTGTTGTCAATGATGATACTGATGATGCAAATGACAGTGCTGGTGATGGTGAGGATGGTGGAGGTAGTAAAGCTGACGATACTTGTATGGATGATGCTCAGATGAAGAAGAAAACCACGATGATGCTGCTGATGATGATGCTGATGATGTTGTTGCCAATGATGCTGCTGATGATGATAATGCTGATGCTGCTAATGCGGACGTTGTTGATGATTGCGATGACGATGACGATGGCGACGATGTTGTTGATAATGATCATGGTGATGACGATGATGATGGATGGCGCGAATGACGATGATGCTGATGATGATACCTGATGGTAATGATGAAGATTATGCTGATGATGATTATGATGTTGCTGCTGATGTAGATGTTGATATGGATGCTGATGGTGATGTCGATGATGGTGTTGATGCTGATAAGTATGATGATTATGATGATGCTGCTGATGATGACGATGATGATGATGCTGATGATGATGATGATGATGATGATGATGCTGATGATGATGATGATGATGATGATGATGATGATGATGATGATGATGATGCTGATGATGATGATGATGATGATGATGATGATGATGATGATGGTGGTGGTGGTGGTGGTGGTGGTTGTGATGATGCTGATTCCTTGTTCCCCTAACAATGCTTGTACTCAGGGTTTTGGCGTTGTCGGTTCTCCATCATAAGGACTGTTTGGGTCCTGGCTGTTTGTTCTCCCTCATGAACTTGTTGCGTCAGGCGAAACAATTTCCACGTCGCTGCCCGTTGCGCTTCGTTGCCGCCTCGTGCGTTGGAAGGGTCGTTGCCGCCTCGTTGCGGCCTCGATGCCTTTTCGTGCGCTGGGTGGGTTTGGCAAGGGCCACGTTGCCGCCCATTGCCGCCCCACTGTCGCCTCGTGCGCCACGTTGCCGCCTCGCTGCCCCTTCGTTGCCGCCTCGTTGCCGCCTCGTTGCCGCCTCGTGTGCTGGGTGGGTCGTGCGAGGTTTCGCCACGTTGCCGCCCGTTGCCGCCGCGTTGCCGCCTCGTGCGCTGGGTGGGTCTGGCGAGGTTTCACCTCGTGGCCACCCGTTGCCGACTCGTTGCCGCCTCGTACGCTGGGTGGGTTTGGCGAGGTTTCGCTATGTTGCCGCCCGTTGCTGTCTCGATGCCGTCTCTATCTTGAACTTTGCTTTTTCTTTCAGCAGAAGAGTAGGCTCTCGTCGCCGCCCGTCGCCCTGTCGCCGCCCGCTTCGCATTGCTTCGCATTGCTTCCCATTGCTTCGCATTGATTTGCATTTCTTTGCATTGTTATGCGTTGCTTTGCATTGATTTGCATTGCTCCACACAGATTGCACAACATATGTTGCACCACATAGATTGGTTGCATCACATAGATTGCACAACATAAATTGCAAACTATGGATTGCACAGCATATATTGCTAGAGGCACACTGTTCGTGATCTACGCTGGCTAACATGAACTCATACCATCCCTGGTTAACCGGTACCGACCCCTTCCCGGTCAAGTAATACTGTGCGCGCGCACTCGTTTCTTGCAACATGATTTTTGTTAGAAGGCCTTGCGAACAAAGGCACAAGGTCCACACGTGCGCACATACATGTCGAGCTCATAGAAAACGCACTAGTCTCGCGAGCAGTTCAAGATATACGAAAGAGCGTGTTCTACCGCTGCTGGCGGAAAACTGGGGGGGGTCACTACGGGTTCGAACCCCTCCCCCCCCCCCTCCGGAAAACCGGGGGGGGGGTCACTACCGGTTCGAACCCCCCCCCCCCCCCACCCCAGTTCATCATGAAAAGGGGGGGGGGGTCTACCGGTTCGAACCCCCCCCCCCTCGACAACCGGGGGGGGTCACTACCGGTTCGAACCCCCCCCCCCTTCATCATGAAAAGGGGGGGGGGGTCACTACCGGTTCGAACCCCTCCCCCCCCCTCCGAAAACCGGGGGGGGTCACTACCGGTTCGAACCCCCCCCCCCCCTCGAAAACCGAGTGGGGGTGCGGACAGTGGTGGGGACGGTGTTGGTGGGGACAGTGGTGAGGGGACAGCGGGACAGTGGTGGGGACAGTGGGACAGTGGTGGGGACGGTAGTGGTGGGGACAGTGGTGGGGACAATGGTGGGAACAGGGGGGACAGTGGACAGTGGTGGGGACGGTGGTGGTGGGGACAGTGGTGTGGGGACAGTGGGAATGAGGTGGAAACAGTGGGACAGTGGAGGGTACAATGGTGGTGGGGACAGTGGTGAAGGCGGTGGCGAGGACGGCGGTGGGACAATGGGACAGAGGTACAGTGGGGACAGTGGTGGGGACAGTGGGGACAGTGGTGGGAACAGTGGGACAGCTCAGTGGGACAGCGGAGGAGTCAGTGGGACAGTGGGGACAGTGGGGATAGTCGGGCAGTGGTTGGGGCCGTGGAGACAGTGGGGAGAGTGGAACCGTGGTGGGAACAGTGGTGGGGACAGTGGGGACAGTGCGACAGTGGTGGGGGCACTGGTGGGGACAGTAGGGACGGTGGTGGAACCAGTGGGGACAGTGGTGGTGAGGACAGTGGTGCTGGGAACAACAGTGGGGGATGTGATGCGGACGGTGGTAGGGACCGGGAGTCGTTTGCTGGCGGTGCGTGGGGGGGGGGGGGGTCGAACCGGTAGTGACCCCCCTCCGGTTTTCGAGGGGGGGGGGATTTGGAACCAGTAGTGAGCCCCCCCAGTTTTTCCAGATCCGGAGGGGGGGGGGGGGGGGAGGGGTTTCGAACCGGTAGTGACCCCCCCGGTTTTCGAGGGGGAGGGGGGGGGGGGGAGGGGTTAGGGGAGGGGGGGGGTTTTGCCGGGGGAAAGGGGAGAGGGGGGGGGGGTCCAGCAGGGGGGAGGGGGATTTTCGGAGGGGGGGGGGCGACCCCCGGGTTCCGGAGGAAAAGGTTGGCAATTTTCCAAAGTAAAGCGGCGGTGGATCACGCTCTCTCAGATATAAACATGAACGCTCTCAGGATGCTCATCACACATCTGGCCGATTTTCTGCCCGCGCGCATTCTCTGAAATCGCAAAACGAGAAAATGATTCGTCCAGAGACCGCATTCTCATCCCACCACGCGCTGCATCTGGGTTGATCGAGCATGCGCCCAGTGCACGAATCCGTATCAAATAATACCATGCGGGCCACACCTGTGGGGCGCCACGCCCGCGTGTCGAGATCCTTGGTTTTCGACGCATTTCAAGACGGAGCTCATTGAACACAAATCAAAGGCAAGCCTGCCTGGTTTCTGGTCTGCCAGGTTTCTTGAATTTCCGCGCGCGCGCACTTCCTCACCATCACCATCATCAGTGCCGCCGCATTACGTCATTGTCATCGACGACCGCCGCCATTGTCTCTATCATCGCCCAAACACCTTCATCACCGACGCATGGACATCATCATCTTCGTCGTTGTCACCAGCATCGGTGCCATCATTGGCCCTGCCGTCGTCATCGTCATCATCGTTGTCGTCGTTGTCGACGTCATCCGAATACCGCGTCCGCCCGAGTCACCGACCCGCATTGAAATGCCCGCGCGCCAGCGCGGCCTTTGAGGCGCGGTGGGGAAATGCCTTCGCCAAGTTCCATCGCGGCCGCGTTGGTTGTGCCAAGCCAGTGTGCTCTGCGCGCGAGTTTGCGCGCGCCAGCGCTGCTGCAGAGATGCGCCAGCCCCTGCCATGGAGTCACCGCAATCGTGGCCGAGGGTTGTGACTCACCAGTGAACATTGAGCAAATGCAGTAGACAGCTTACGCCACATAGCTTTCAACAGACACTTTCAGTGTAAAACTTACGTTTTGTGGTCCTCGCTGGCTAACCCGTTATTGTCATTGATGCGACATCGACGACAACGGCGACGATGACGATGACAATTGTGATGGTCATAGTCGTGATGGCGGCTCTGATCTTTGTTTGGGTGATGGTGAGGGTGACGGCGGCGACGACGGCAAATATCATGAAGATGGTATGGTGATTCTGGTTTTCATGTTGATGGTGATGGTGATGGTTTCGGTGACAGTGAGGTGGGGCGGGAGGAGGAGGAGGAGGAGGAAGAGGATGAGCAGGAGGATGAGACTGACGATGCTGATGCTGATGATGATGGTGATGATGATGACGATGGTGATTATGATTGAGGTAGTGATGGTGATGGTGATGATGGTGATGCTGATGTTGTTGGTGTGGTTGTTGTTGCTGTTGCTGTTGCTGTGGCTGTTGCTGTTGTTGCTGTCATTGTTGCTGTTGTTGCCATTGTCGTTGTCGTTGTCGTTGTCGTTGTTGTTGTTGTTGTTGTTGTTGTTGTTGTTGTTGTTGTTGTTGCTGCTGTTGTTGTCAGTGTTGCTGTTCTTGTAGTCGTTGCTGGTCATAAGGGTGATGGTGACTGTGAAGATGATGGTGGTGATGATGATGATGCTAATGACGATGATGATGCTGATGATGATGCTGCTGCTGATGATGATGATGCTGATGATGATGATGGCTGCTGTTGTTACTGTCGTTGTTGGAATCGTTGTTATTGTTGCTGCTGCTGTTGTTCGTATTCGTATGATTCTTAGTATCATTTGTATTTCTGCTGTTGTCGGGCATGATGATGATGATGCTGCTGATGATGATGATGATGATGATGATGATGGTGGTGGTGGTGATGATGATGATGATGATGATTGTAGCTGATGTTGGTGATGATGGTGATGATTATGATTCTGATGATGGTGGTGGTGGTGGTGATGATGCTGATGGTGGTGATGAAGAGGAGAAGGAGGAGGAGGAGGAGGAGGAGGGGAAGGAGGGGGAGGAGGAGGAGGAGGAGGAGGAGAAGGACGAGAACTAGGATGACTAGCATGAGGAGGACAATGAGTGGCATGCTGAGGCGTGTCAGGAGGAGCGACACGAGCAGGAGGAGGATAGGGAGAGGCAGACGGTAGGGGAGGGAGCAAGAGACTGTGGCGCCCCCAAGTTTTGTTTTCTCCACCTTGCACCGCTCTGCTCTATCTGCTGCTGGTCTCACGCCGTGTGATCAATGGGTGCGTAAACTCAAAGGCTGAACGGAGGGGAGGTACCAGCTGCCGGGGGAGCCCGCAGTCGCGGAGTGGTACCACGCGCTGACGCCCATGCACTCCACAGAAGACACGTACTTCGCGGTGACGACGCACGCGACTGGCTACTCTGGTCTCGTCCAGAGCGCGCACAGGTGGTTCCTCTTCGACTGGTTCGAGGGCTCCGTCCTCTTCTCCATCTGGGTGTCGACAGAAGTGGTCCTGGCTCATGTCGTCGTCTTCTTCGTCGACCACGACGACGACGACGACGTCGACGACGACGACGACGAAAAAGACGACGACCACCACGACGACGACGACGATGTCCCTGGGGCTTCTGGGGAGTTCCTGGCAGCTCCAGGCGGCCCCCAGCGAGGCCTGGAGCGGGCCCCCCCCCGCCGAGGAGCCGAAGGCGGCCCCCGGAGCTGGGGTTCACCCTGGGCTTAGGTCGGGCATGTCCCACTACATGTGGATCCTGGACGAACAACACAAAATAGTCGAGCAATCGTCGAACACTGTCATCGTTAGTCAAAAACCCGCTCCCAGATGGTTTGTGTAAAATATGTTTCAAACATTTTTTTGGTTTTTATATATATATATATATACATAAATGTTTAGTAAAAAACGCCCGACTTCGCCCTGGGCCGGGGCGCTCCCGCCGTCGCCCGGCCCGTCTGGGACACGGAGTGCCTGGACGCGATGGACCCGGACGAGTGCCCAGAGAGCCGCCGGGGGAGGCTGCTGGAGTGCGGGCAGGATCGGCGCCACCCCAGTATGGTATTTTTGGACTCCCAGATCCCATTCTACTTCAAGCGCCTTCCTACTTCAAGAATCGACACGCTGTTGCTGTGTTCTGTTATTCTCTGGGAGGGCCTGGACCCAATCCACTCTATCCGCCTTCCTACTTCATGTTTTTACCTACTTCTTCCGACCGACGGGTAAGTAGGGGGCCACATGCGAACCCTACCCCTGCCCCCCACGATTTCTGAGGGGGCGGGTGGGGTTCACTTCGCTCGGGAGCTCTCGGACGAAGTGAGCCCCACCATCCCCCTCAGAAGGCGTCACCCCAAAAGACAGGACTCGCTGTCCCCGCCAGCGCCGCCGCGGCCTGTGTCCATTTAAGACGGAAGGCCGCCTGCCCAATAGCGGCCGCTTTGGGTTTGGGACAGCACTTGCTGTTGGGCATTGTGCCCACTTTTCCGTACCCATTTCAGGCGTCCACAAGTAAGGCCTCACCGCCCACCAAACCACCCCAACCCAGCCCGAAGGCTCAGATTTACCGTCGATTTCCAGTGGGGCGGGGGGTCGGGAAGCATCGAAAAAGCACATGTGGAACCCTGACCCCCCCCAATCCGAAATTCGGGTCTTCGGGTTGGGTTGGGGTGGTCTGGTAGGTAGTCAATATCAGGCGATCGCAAACATGGATCAAGGGAGCGTGGATTAGCGACGGGTCCGTTTCCATGGGAGATCGCGGATTTCGCCGCCGAGCGAGGCGGCACCGGCCACGTTCTGGAGAGGGCACCTCCCCCGATCCATGGATTTGGCGACCGCGCGCCAAATCCATGGATTGCAAATCCATGTCTGCGCGCCCCCGAGAATTCTACGTTTGAGTCGGGCAGGTCCCTCTACAGGAGGAATAATTCAAGAATAGCAGAAATAGTCGGTGGACGATGTCTTGGGTATTTTTGGTTTGGCTATTTCGGGGTATTTTGGGAGTATCTCCATATCTGTCGCCCCAAATCCGTCTGTAGGGGGACACGCCCGGCTTCAGCGCCGCCCCAGCAGACTACCACGACGTGCGCGTCGCCCGCCCAGGGGCGGCGCGAAGAAACCGCGAGAGAGCGCGCACGAGGTGCGTCGTGGCGGGCGCGCTCTCCGGCCACGCCGCTCGGGGGACGGAGGCCTGCGATCCGCATCGTTGATCCGACCCCCAGCCCCACGACTCGCTCATGGCGCTTGAAGGGTGCTCCCGAGGCCATGCAACCCTTTCCTGCCCCTCCCCCGCATTGTTGGGGGAGGGGGGGCGCACGAGGGAAGAGGTGAGACGAAGGGCAGAGCAGCAGGACGAGCACAGAGGAGAGGAGATACATAGGGGAGGGCATCATGAACAGAGGAGAGGAGGAAGAGGAGGGCATCAAAGGAGGTGATAAAGACAGACGGTCGCTTACCTGCCGTGGACGTCATCCCTCCGATCCCTCCCCCTATAACTCCCCCATCCCTATCCTCGTCCCCTTCGAGACCCCCACCAAATTGCCACCCCAGTTGGGGATGCACCCCTCGAGACCCGAAGGGGACGGCCTATGTCCCCATCTAGGGGGGTACATCGGCCAGTGGGGCCCAGGCCACGCCGCTGGGGATGGGCATCGGACAAAAGATACTCATACAAGATGCGGAAACTATATGTTCGGGTCGGACGCGCGCCTCCAAGGAGGACATGTAGTAGAAGTTTGTCTCTGCGCCCCACAGGACGTCAGGGGTGGCGACAGGGGCGGAGATTGGCCCGGCGGGGGAAAACGTGGACCCCCCAAGCGCCCGTTCCTCGCCGATGGATGCCCGATAGCCCGCCCCGCCCACAGTAACGTGTGGTCTCGCCATCGGGGGCCCCTCGCCTTTCTATCGTCGATGCGTCGCCGATTCCCAGCTCGATGCTTCCCCCCTGAGCTGCCCCCCCCCCCCCCCCTTGTGTTAGGTCGGGCGTGTCCCCCTACAGGCGGATTCTGGACGAATACACTGGGGGCGCGCATCAAGAAACCATCTGTTTTTCGTCAGGGTATCCTGGGTTTCTTTGCTCCGCGCGCTGCGCTGTGACTTCCCGCAGCCGTTGAATGAGCGGCTGCGTTCAGGGTGCTCCGGTTTTCCCCTCCGGTGCACTTCGCGCGCGGGCTTTCAGGGCCGGGTTTCTTGCGTGGGTTTCTTGCGTTCGCGCCCGCACTGTATTCCTCCTTTAGAGGGAAACGCCCGACTTAACAATAAAAGATACCCCAAACACATACAACAAATATTCAAACATTGTCCAAGCATCAAACGTAGCCCAAAATGGTCAACAGAATCGTCCCCAGGCTATTTTCTGACTATTTTGGAATATTGCCCCTGTAGAGGGACACGGCCGACTTAACCCCTGTGGTTCCCCCGAGGACGTCGTGTGCCGCCGCTTCGGGGGCGAGGGCGTCGGCAGCCAGGCCGAGCGCTACTTCAGCGAGTGGACCACCGAGAGCACCTACCACTGGGCCCTGAGCCCGGAGGAGGGCCCGGCTTGGACGACCGCGACTGCCCCTGTCTGGGCGCTCGTGATCTCTCGTTCCGAGCATCACCAAGTCAAAATAGACGCCCAATCCCGAAAATGCGAGTGCCAGAGTAGAGCGCAGGTTTTTCGAGATTTTGGGGAGGGAGATTTCGGGGTCGGTTTTAGCCTAGGGGGCAACGACGAACGCAGAACATACCTCGAAATCTTTGGCCGATTTTCGAGTCCGGGCGATCGTTTTTCGGAGGTGGATAGACTTCCTACCCTGACACGTCGATTCAGGAACTGGCCGTTCTAGGTTCGCGAGAGGGCGTCGCGGCCGTCATCTTTGCGGGTCCAGGTCCGTCGGTTTCGGTCCTGGGCCGTCTTCACTAAGGGGAGGTTAACTAAAGGGAGGTTTGTCCACCGCCGAGTTTTCTCTTGTTCCGAACGAGTGTGATAAAACAAACATTTGTGTTTTTCTTGTCGCACTTGTTTTTAATCACACTTGTTTTTTATTATCGCACTTGTCTTTTTATCACACCAGTTTTTTCCATCACAGTTTCTTTATCACACTTGTCTGGCCGATCGGCGCGGGCCCTCGCACCCCTCCCCCCCCCCAGGGAGTGGATCTCGGCTGCTTTTGGTGGCGCCTGTTTCAGGCAGAGGTGGAGCCTTCCCCCCCGCACACGGGGCGCGCTGCTGCAGACACGGTGGCATTAGAAGCAGAGGTCTGGAGTCAGATCCCCCCCCCTCCCCCCCCCGCCTTCCGCCCAAGTCGGGTTGACCCAAAAGGGGGTCCAGCGACAAGGGGTTGGTGCAATAGATTCGGTGCAATGAATTTGTAGGGTTGCAAATGATTTGGGGCGTGCAGTACATTCCGGTGCGCAGTTGTATTGCTGGGTTTCCGCGTGCAATGCCTTAGTTGCAATACAATGCAAGACAGTTCTCTGGCGCAATACATGTGCAATACAATTGTCCCAAACCTGTTGCACTACCCCCTTTCAGCTGGACCCACTTTGGGTCAACCAAACCAAGGTCGAAACGCCGAATAAGACAACGCGACGACGACGACGACGACGACGACGACGAGGGCCGCCGCGGTCTCGACTGGGCCCCCTCCGGTGGGAGCGGCCGACGCAGGGAGCGGCAGGGTCCGTTACGAGGGGTACTTCCACGCCGCGGAGCTGGGCGGCTGGGTGCTGCTGGCCAAGGTGGAGGTCGCTCCGGTGGGCCCGCTGCTGAACACGTTGGGCTCGTTCGTGGAGCATTACTCCGAGGACAGCTACCACGCCGCCCGGTGGGGCCGCCTCGGCCGCTCCTTCGTCCGGTACCCGGACATGTTGGTCTTTCGTGTAGCCCCCTCCCTATCGTTGGCCGTTCTTTCGTCCGTTCCCCTTCCTCCTTCCTTCTCTGGTGCTCTCGACTCTCGACCGCTCTTTTGCTCGGTCCCCTCCCTATCATTCGGGGCCCTCCGAACGGTGCGGTGACCACACCGTGTGGTGAGTCAGCGGCGACCTGTGGACACGGCGCGGTTTTGGGACTCGGGTCGTTCTCCGAGGATGTCTCTGGGCGACCGGGGCCTCCAGGGTGCCCAGGCTGTGCGGTGACGGGCGTGTGCGAGGGGGATTGAGGAGCGCGTCTTCCTGCTAAGTTCCACGCCTGAGTGCTCGTCCCTCCCCCTCCCTCCGCGCGGCCGCCCTCGTCCTTCTCCTCCTCTGGCTCGCCGCCTAACTCGCCCTTCGGTTGCCCCGACTGGCCTCGCGCTGGAGCGGACTGCCTCTGCCTCGCCGCCGACGAAACGTGTTTCTTGCCAAGGCCCCCGCGATGGCCCAGATTGCCAGGCCCCCCTTGCGCCCCCGGTGGGTGACCTACTACCTAGTCGTGTCGACCGCACCGGGGCTGGCGGGCTCCAGGGCAGGGCTCGTGGATACTCTCTGGTGTCCGTGGTTTCGCTCAGCTGCAAAGATTTTCTAGGGCCCCCCGTGGGTTAGCAAGCGAGGCTGCGCAGATCGAGGCGGTTTGGCATTCGACTGGCTTCCCCTCGTCTCTTTATATTGTTACGAGCGTTCAGACAGCCCTATCATGTTGCCTGCTGCTGCTGCTGCTGCTGCTGCTGCTCCTTGTCTTCCTCCTGACCTCGCCCCTGGTGTCCTCTCCTCCGCCATCCTCCTTTTTTATACATAAATCCTCCCTGTCGCGTCCCCGCACGTGTCGGTAGAGCGGGCCGGGCGTTTCGCTTGAGTTTCCCTCACCATTGATGATCTTGAAGCTTGAACTTTGCAACCGTTTTGACGGATTCAGTGTGGCGGGCCATTTTCAAAATGTGGTCTTAGCGCGCGCTCATCCGATTTAAACGTTTGCAGAAGTTCCGATGACGAAGGGCGCTTTTTTGTTCTTCCAAAATATGGCTTTGACCTTAGCGCCGCGCGCATTCGTTTCCAACGTTTGAAACTGTGTCAAGGGTGCGCGTAGTCGAAGTTCCAGGACAGGTGTTCTGGCAAGATTTCGGGATGTCGGGGCGCAACAGTCATGTTGCTTTGCGGTGCCGAAGTCCCATGAACGGTATTCTGACACAGTCTGTGGTGGATGTCAGGGCGCGACAGTCACGTTGATCCGCGCGGCTGAAAATCAAGGAATTGTATTTTGGTGCGACTGAGGATTCTCAGACGGTTGCAGCTAATTTCTTGTACGGCCATCTGAAGAGGGAATTTCTTGGGAGGGTTTATTGCAACATCGTTGGTGCGTCTTGGGTGTGCCTTTACCACATATTTTTCCACGGCTTAGCGCTGGCCACATTTCAGGATCGATACTTGCCCCCGTTGTTCAGACTAGCGCTCTCGGCCCAGCGCGGTAACACTTCTGGATCTGATTCCTTCCTCCTCTCTGCCGCCTCCCTCTCTTTTCCTCCATCGCCTCCCGCCAGCCCTCCTACTCCACCTGCTCCCCCTACCCTTTCTGCTCCTCCTGCTTCTGCTGCTGCTACTTCGTCTCCTCCTCCTTCCTCCTTCCTCCTCCTCCTTGCTCGTCCTCCGTCCTCTTCTTCCTTCTTATCTGCCGCCTCCTCGACCAGAGCACAAGCCCCCCCCCTCCCCCGTTTGCAGATCGCTGGCGAGGGCCACGCAGGGGAACCCAGAGGTCTCCCAGGAGACACCCCCAGTCGGCGGACGCAGCAGCGTTCGCCGCCATGGGAAGTCCCCCTCCTCCTCCTCCTTCTGCTCCTCCTCCTCCTCCTCCTATTCCTATTCCTCCTCCTGCTCTTGTTTCCCCTCTCCCTTCTCCTCCTCCTCCTCCTCCTCCTCCTCTTCCTCCTGCTCCTCCTCCTCCTTGATGTTCCAACCTACTTTCGCCTTGACCACCAGAGATAATTTCGAGCACCAAAAAGGTACCGAGGCCCGAGGGTTTTCACGTGCCGGGCCCTGGGAGACACTCGTCCGACACCGGCGACTGTTTCGACACTCTTTCGACACTTTTCCGGGTGCTCGAAGTTATTTCTGGGATGTGGTCCTTAAATACGATGGGAGCAACATAAACCCAGACGTGCGACGTTTTTTTTTTGTTGCAATGTGCCCTTCCCCCCAACCCACCCCCTCCTAGACGTCCCGACCCCTTCCCCAGGGCCGGTGGTTGCTCCTCCCAACTCCTACAGTCGGCGCTGACTAGTAGGTCGACCCTGCCAAATCAAGGGCACCCTTAGGGTACCCTTGTGCCCTGTGCCTCGCGACCCATGCCTCCCACATCCCCCACGGCAGCGTGGCCCTCGGAGGGGTCTTGAGTCCTCTCGCGTGTCCTGTCCAGTCAAGGCCGACTGTATATTTTTCGACGGCCGGAGCCCGGCGAGGGCCGCCGAAGAGTCCGCGGGCGGCCCAAAGCCTTCCGCCGCGGTCCGCTCACGACGCGGTCGTGCGCGGGGATCTGGCGCGAGCCCGCCCCGCGTGCCGTCAGCCTGGCAGGTCTCCCTCTCTACAGGAGGAACGTTCCAGAATCGCCAAAAAACAGTCTTCAAGAACTCCTCCTCCTCCTCCTCCTCCTCCTCCCTCCTCCTCCTCCTCCTCCTTCTCCTCCTCCTCCTCCTCCTCCTCCTCCTCCTCCTCCCAAGGGGGGTTCGAGGGGTCCTTTTTTGGTGAATTCTCTGGTGGGGCTCGCCGGCGAGGCCAGGGGGCTCGAGGGCCTGGGCCAGCGCCGTGCAGCTGTTCTCCCGACGTCGGTGGCGGCCGTACTGAGAGGCCAAGACTTCCCAATCAGGGGACGATTTTTCTGTGATTCGTGATGGTTTTTGTGGACCAAGATGGCTTCTTTTCTTGCGATTTCCTTGATTATTCGGGCTATTTTTGCGGACCAGAATGGCATCGTTTTTTTTTTTTTTTTTTTTTTTTTTTTGTTGTTGTTGTTGTTGTTGTTGTTGTTGTTGTTGTTGTTGTTGTTGTTGTTGTTGTTGTTGTTGTTGTTGTTGTTGTTGTTGTTGTTGTTGTTGTTGTTGTTGTTGTTGTTGTTGTTGTTGTTGTTGTTGTTGTTGTTGTTGTTGTTTCCCCCCCTCAATGTTCTTGTATTCTTGTATTGTCGTGGCTATTTTTCGTTTGTTCTTTCCTAATCCATCTGTCGCAGGACATGCCCGACCTAAGGCTTGCCCCTTCCTCCTCCTGCCCCTCGCCAGGTACCCGGGCACGGACGACTGGCTGCAGGTGCGCAACGCCACGCTGGAGACGGGAGCCCAGTCCTCAGCGGCGCTGGCCCGCGTCCACGCGAATGTGACGGACGGGGGCACGAGGCTCGCAGGCCAAAGAGCGGCACGCATCAGGCGAGGGCTAGGACTGGGACAGATCTTTCCAGAGCGGTCCAGAACGCCCTGAGAGCGTTCCATAGAGCGCTCCAGAACGGCCGCGGCCACCGACATAGCTTTTCAAGAGCCGCCAGATCTCAGAGAAGCCGGATTTGGCCCGCTCAGATTTTCCACCGTCCTGGCCTCGTCTTATTGCACAGAAGTTTCCAGAGGTCCGCGCGGATTTCCTGGACCGGCGCTGGCCACCCTGGCGGCGCCTCTGTCGCCGCCTCTGGAGCGCTCCGCGCTAGGGAGACGGTCCAGTGCCGGTGCGAGTGATGCGCGAGGACCTCCGAAAGCTTGGTGTTCCTTTGTGCTTTTCCTTGTTCCAGAGGTGGGGCCTGGGCTCCGGCGTCTCCGAGAGCTACGCGGCGACGAGCTCGCACGGCGACCTCCTGTCGGTCGCGGCGCGCGACGAGCTGCCGCCAGAGCTCGCGGACTTCCGCGCGCGCGCGGCGGCTGGTCTGCTGCCGGGCGGCTGCGCGGGCGGCACCTGCAACCCGGCCTGGATGTGGGTCAAGGGCCGGTTCCGGGTGGGCGTGTTCCTCTATGCCACCACCGCCAGGACGTGTCCGCGTCCCGAGGCATGCTGGCGTCCCGGGAGGGCCACGACGGGCGGTGGGGGCCCTCGGCGGGCTCCCGAGCTGTCAAACAGCAGCGCCGCGGGGCATAGAAACAGCCCTGGGGAAAGGGCCGGGACTCCGGGGATCCCGCATGGGAAAAGTCAACACGTCGGACGTTGGTCCATGTCCCACCGCCTGGACGCTGTCGGCACCAGAGCGCACGACCTCTGCTAAGGGCGCTCTGGTGCTGACAACGGTCGGTGCTGACAACTGCCGTGCGAGGTCGCTCAGCGTGGGAGTTCTTCGGGTATGTGCTGTTATCGGCTAGACGTAAGAATTACCTTTCGCAGGAGTGACCTTTGGTGCGGGCCCACATTGGTCCCCCAATCGCCGAACGCGCTGCGATATCAGCGGCTTGCGCGCTTGGGTTTGGCTCCCCCCGCCCCCCTGATGCCTCGCACCACAGGGCACTCTTATCCAGGGTCACTCTGGCGTATAGCCGATGTTCGTTAGAACATGTATACACCAGGATCCCGTATACACCAGGATCCGCGTCCCCGTGCGAAATTCAGCGCAGGGTCGAAAAAAGCGTCGGTGTATAGAGCTCGTTCCCCTAGTTAGTTAAAAAATGCCCCAGCGACCTCCCAGGGTGAAGTCGGGAAAGATTTCGCTCGCTCCTACATGCAGATTTTCGACGAAAACTTGAGATACCCCAAAGGTATTCGAAGCATTTCCAAACACATGGAGAACATAGTCCCCATACTGTTCTTTGACTATTTTCGAGTATTCCTCCTGCAGAGGGACAGGCCCGACTTAACACCAGCTGTGGATGTGGACGATTCCTGGCGGTGCAAAGCGGGGGAGCAGTAAGTCGGCACCTATCCTGCGCACCCCCTGCAGCAAGGGAGGGATCCCTCTTGAGGCCGCCTTGGGCCCCCTCATGGGACTACAGTCAGCCCGCATTGTCAGGACGGGCAGCCTTCCCAAGGCTGCCCTTGCGTCCTTGCCTCCTCGGTCCGTCCCTGGCCGATGTCGCAGGCCGCGACCCGCTCGCACAGTGTCGAGACGGCCTTCCAAGGCCCTTGTGCCTCCTTATATCGCGCATCCTTATGATGCGGATCGACTGTGCCTGCTCTGGGGCTCTCCCTGGGGCCTCCTGGGCCATCCTGGGGGCCTCGTGGTCCGTCTCGGGGCCCGCGCTCTCGGGGGCGACACCTCCGAGCCCCAGGGGGAGGAGGAGGAGGAGGAGGAGGAGGAGGAGGAGGAGGAGGAGGAGGAGGAGGAGGAGGAGGAGGAGGAGGAGGGGAGGGACGAGGAGGAGGCGGAGGAGGAGGAGGCGGAGTAGGAGTAGGAGTAGGAG
>CAUYUJ010002763.1:20050-86018 GCA_963575745.1 Prorocentrum cordatum
AGTGGTAGTGGTAGTAGTAGTACTAGTAGTAGTAGTAGTAGTAGTAGTAGTAGTAGTAGTAGTAGTAGTAGTAGTAGTAGTAGTAGTAGTAGTATGGTAGTGGTAGTGGTAGTGGTAGTGGTAGTGGTAGTGGTAGTGGTAGTGGTAGTGGTAGTGGTAGTGGTAGTGGTAGTGGTAGTGGTAGTAGTAGTAGTAGTAGTAGTAGTAGTAGTAGTAGTAGTAGTAGTAGTAGTAGTAGTAGTAGTAGCGCCAGAACCGCCGACGCCAGGCCACGCCACGCCACGCCACGCCACGCCAGGCCACGCTATGCTATGCTATGCTATGCTATACTATGCTATGCTATGCTGCGCTATGCTATGCTGCGCTATGCTATGCTATGCTATGCTATGCTAATGCTATGCTAGGCTATGCTATGCTATGCTATGCTATGCTTTTGCTTTGCCTTCGCTTTTGCCTTCACTTTTGCCTTTGCTTTTGCTTTTGCTTGGCACCCAGGGAGCGCAACTGGGGGAACCGCGCGTTTGCTTTTACCTTTGCTGTTGCTTTTGCTTGGCTCCCAGGGGACCGGGGGAACCGCCCGGGGCGGGTTCCACTGCCCGGCCCTTTAAACCAAGCGAGTAAGAACCCTTCTAGGCAGAGCCTAGGTAGGGAAATACTCCAAACATACCCCAAAAAGGTAAACAAATACTCGAAAATCCCCTTGTATGGGGACAGGCCCGACTTCAGACTATGGCGGGGGGGGGTGGATATCATGGCCGGGGCCACGAGATATGCCCGGATTCCCTGCGGTCCCTGGGCGCTCCCTGGGCCGCGCACGTGCCTCGGCCACGAGTGGCAGAGCCCCTCTTGGGCGCCCCCCTCTGGGCGCCCCCGATCCGCGGAGTCGGCCGGAGGGTCTTGAGGTGGCCCAGCACGGGTCCCAGCCTTAGGGAGGGGGGGGGAGGGGGGGCCTTTTTTGCGGCCTTTCTTGACGCCCTGGGGGTTCTCGTCGCCAGGGCGGGGCGCGGCTCGGAAAGCTTGTGCGTTTGGAGCCCAGGAGGGGTCCGGGGACTGATGTTATTCTTTACGCTTCGCGTATCCCCACCGGCCCATCTCACAGCAGCAACTCTTGCGAAGCATGCCGACAGTCGTGTTTTTCAGGCGTGTGTCCGCTTGGCCCCGCATATCTCCCCTGTTCCTCCTTCCTCCCGCCTCCTTGTACATCCTCCTTGTGGGGGGAGCGGGAGAAGGACGAGGCGGAGGAGGAGGGAGAGAAAGCGCTCCTCGTGATTTGAGTCGTTTGGGGTTTCTCGTCCTGGTGTGAGTCGTTCGGGCCCTTCTTCCTGGTGTGAGTCGTTCGGGCTCTTCGTGGTGTGAGTCGTTCGGGCTCTTCGTCCTGGTGTGAGTCGTTCGGGCTTCTCGTGGTGTGAGTTGTTCGGGCCCCTCATCCTGGTGTGAGTCGTTCGGGCCCCTCCTCCTGGTGTGACTCGTTCGGGCTCCTCGTGGTGTGAGTCGTTCGGGGCCCGCGTCGTGGTGTGAGTCGTTCGGGCTCCTCGTGGTGTGAGTCGTTCGGGCGCCTCGTCCTGGTGTGAGTCGTTCGGGCCCCTCCTTGTGGTGTGAGTCGTTCGGGCTCTTCGTGGTGTGAGTCGTTCGGGCCCCTCGTCCTGGTGTGAGTCGTTCGGGCTCCTCGTGGGGCCTCTTGGGGGCCTCTTGGAGCCTCTTGGGCCTCTGGGGCCTCTTGGGGGCCTCTTGGGGGGCCTCTTGGGGCCTCTTGGGGCCTCTCTTGGGGGCCTCTTGGGGGGGGCCTCTTGGGGGCCTCTTGGGGCCTCTTGGGGGCCTCTTGGGGGCCTCTTGGAGGCCTCTTGGGAGCCTCCTGGGGGCCTCTTGGGGCCATCTTGGGGCCTCTTGCGACCTCCTCAGAAGCGCAAATGGGCGCTGCCCCCTGAGAAGGACAAAATGAGCCCAAAACCTACGTAAAATCAATGATTTTGCTATGAGGGAAGATTTGCGCGGCCCCCTCAGAACGCCAAAATGGGGCCAAAACCGTAATAAAATCAATGATTTCTGCTTCAAAGACGAGCAGAGGGGCCAAACTCCCTCCCCCCGTCGGGGCCAGAATCTTCGTGAGGGTCGTCGTTTTTTGACCCTCCCAGGAGTCGAAAAAGACCTCCCTGGCGACGCCCCGGGGTCCCTCTCCAGGCCCAGGGGGAGGGGGTAGGGGGAGGGGAAAACCCCTCCCCGAAGGGGAAGAAGGGGGGTTGAGAACAGAGAAAGCTCGCTAAACCACTCACGCCCAAAGGGCTGGTGGGAATTAGGCGGGCTTGGCCTCGTCCCCCTTCTTGATTGATCTTCTCGGGGCCCATCCAGCTCAGGCCCGCGCCGCGCTCGTCCGGGGCCGCCTCTGTCCGCCCGGCTCCCCGCGCGGCCGGGCGCTCCGCCCTGCTGTCTCGCGGGGCCCCGGCCGCTCGCAGGGGGCCCGTCGGGCGGGGGCCGCTCACTCGCAGGAAGGGTGGGCGTGTGGCAGCATCGCGGATGCATCTCCGGTGTTTGGCGTCTTCCTGGTCCTCCCTCCCTCCCTCCCTCCCTGCTCCTCCTCCTCCCTCTTCCCCCTCCCTCCTCCTCCCTCCTCCTCCTTTTCCTCCTTTTCCTCCTCCGCTCTCTCGCAGGCCCCGGCCACTCGATGACGCGCAAGATGGAGGAGGCCGCTGGGCTGACCTGAAAGATCACTGGGGATTGTGCGGGGATGTTCGTACACATATATGACAGTTTGTACACACAGGCACGTGTAAATATATTTTTATATATATATGTATACGTGTATATATATATATGTATATATATATATATATATATATATATGCATACAAACAAAAAAGAGTAATGGATCGGCCGTTAAAGAGAGCCACATGGGCGACGAACAATAAGAGGGTCGTCTTCACCGACATTGGCCCGTAGGCCCTCCGCGTAAGGTCGCGCGTAAGCGCTCTCGTCTTCAACATGGCGTGCCGCGCTGGCGGCCCGCGTAAGCCGCGGCGTAAGGTCGCTACGCCTTTTCGCGTAAGACCCTTTCTTTTCGTCGCTCACATGTTGTTGGGAGAGCGTTCTCCTGTGCGATGGCGAAAAATGCCCCCAGGGACAGAAATGTGACAGGTGGTTGTGCTCCTGTTGTCTACGGGGGGGCGGGCAGGACTTTTCCGCCCGAGGCGGGGCACGCATCGGATGGCCAGTCATGCCAGGGCCTATATTCGCTGTCACGAAATCGTATTTGAAGACGTGCACACACGTGCACATGTATATGCATATGTGTATGTGCAATTTCATGTTCATGCGTATGTAAAACCTCTAGGTATACATAGAGAGAGAGAGAGAGAGACAGAGAGAGCGAGTGAAGAGAGAGAGAGAGAGAGAGACAGAGGGAGAGAGATACTGCGACGCAGAGAGTTCTAATTATTTGTTCATATGCTTCTCATTTCAGTTATACTTGTATTCCCACCCATATACTTATATTTGAATTTGTAGTTATCTCAATGTCAATGTTTTTACACATATCAAGTTGCATCCATAGTCATAGTGCATACCTTTATTCATATTCATAGTTCTATAAAATGTTCTGGTTTTTGCTAGTATCAATCATGGTATGTGTTTTTATACTTTAAGTTGCATGCGCTTTTGCATTCGCATGTGTATTAATCTTGAACATCATTTTTGAACTTCTATTCGTATCAATGTTCGCATTCGTTGGATGTATGTCTTCCCGCATACATGCATGTGTATATGTATATGCATACGTATATGCATATATCTATTTGTATATATATATATATGCATATATCTATGTATGTGTATATGCACATGCACATCTATATGCAGATGTACATGTGGATAACTGCCTATGTGAATGTGTAGATATATGTTTATTTTCACATACACATATGTACATACACCTATGCACATGCACGTGCATAAGCATGTGCACACGGGTATGTATACGTGTACGTACATGTGTATGGATGTTCACACGTATATATATATATATATATATATATATACACATATGCGTATGTGTTCGGCATTTGCACATGCACATATATGTATATAAATGTATATATGTGTATGTATGTGTATCTGAATATGTATATGCATATGTATGAGCAATCGTATGTGTATATGTAACTGTGTGTATGTGTACGTGCATGTGTATACGTTGCTCACGCTGATGCATATGTATTTGTATACGTATACGTAAATACAGGTGCATATACACATATGCATATATGTATATGCGTATATTACATTATCTATATACAAATGCGCACACGTTTATATACACATATATGCATGTGCACGCATACTATATATAAGTGTGTGTACACATGGCTTTGTGCTTATATCTGTGTATACATATGCATATTCATTTGTCTAATTATACAGATTTGTAGTTATGCATACATATATGTTTATGTATTCGTACATACACATACACATGCATTCATCACCACATACATACGTACATACATACATACACACATTCATGCACACATGTATATATATATATATATATATATATATATTTATCCATACATACACACACCAACACACACACGTACACACATACATGCATACATACACACACATACATACATACGTACACACCTACACACATATATATATGTATATATATATATATATATGCATAGACGTATTTATATGTATAGTTATATGTATATATACGTATGTATGTAATGTATGTATGCATGTATGTATGTATGTATGTATGTATGTATGTATGTATGTATGTATGTATGTATGTATGTATGTATGTATGTATGTATGTATACATATATATATATATATATATATATATATATATATATATATTGAGTGGTGGGCGTTCCGGGGGCCCAACCCAGGGACCGCCCCCCCCATGGGGGGGACCTGGGCCCCCGGAGCGCTCTCAGAGAGCTCCAAGACGGGTCAAGAGGGCCTCCAGGCGGCTTTCGGGGCCGCTAAGACGGCACCATACTGCGTCCAGGCGGCTCAAGACAGCTCGCGACTGCTCGAAGAGGCCCCCAAGCGGCTCGCAAGAGGCTTGAAGAGGCTGCCAGGAGGCCAACATCCATAAACAACGGATGAAAATCATGCACTTTGGAAGATTCCGCATTTCCCCTCCCGAGAGGCCTCGCTGAGGCCTCGGGATAGTCCAGAGATGGCCCCAGAGGGCCGCCTGAGAGGCCCAAAGAGGCCCCCAAGAGGCCTCAGAGAGGTTTCAGGACTCTCCAGAGACGCCTCCGGCAGGCTCCAGGAGAACCCAAGAGGCCCCGAGAGGGCCTGCGTTCCGAAGAGGCTCCAGGTGGCCCCAAGAGACCCCCAAGCGGCTCCCTCGGAGGCTCCACGGGACCCCCAAGACGCCTCCAACATGCCTTTGCGAGGCACACATTCTTTGCGACATTCTCGTGTGGAACATCCGAATCGTGCCCTTCATCACTACACTCCTCGTCGCCGTTGTCGTCATCCAGATGTTCCCGGAGAGGCTTCCGGGAACATTTTCTCCCCCATCTTTCCTCTCTCACCTCAGGGCTCGAGCTAAACGGTGTTTGGCGATTTCGTGGACCGTTTTCGTTTTGCTTTCGTTTCGCAGCACAGGCAGAATGAAGACAGAGCGAAAAAAGACGACATCAAAACGAACACGAAACACACTGTTTAGCTCCAGCCCTGTCCCACCTCACCAATAAGAAACCACTTCCAAGAGGCCCCCCGGGGGGCCTGCCGAGAACCCCAAGACGGCTCAAACATGCTCTTCAGAGGCTCCCCAGAGACCGCTGGGAAGCCACTCGACCACCGACTCCCCCATCCCTCCTCCTCTTCCGCTTCCGCCTTCACCTCCTCATCTACCTCCTTCTCCTCTCCCTCATCCTCCTTCTCTTCCTCCTGCTTCTCCTCCTCCTCCTCCTCCTCCTGCCTCTCCTCCTCCTCGTCCTCCTCGTCCTCCTCCTCCTCTTCCTCCTTCCGTGCGGAGGATCAACTACTGCGTGTTTGTTCAGATATTCCGTACCATGGGGGTTATTTGGAAGGGACACGTACCTTCTCCAAAGCTGTACAGTTGAGAGCAGACCGTTTTCGACGTCGAACAGGTGGATTTCACAAAGGCTAGGGTGACAAGAGGCAGACATCATCTTTCCCTGTAAGTTGTTTCACGTTTTTTGGTCTTCGGATTGTGGAGATTCCGGGGCGCGCAAATGTCAGATGGGGACCGCAAAGTCGCCGCAAAACAACCTAAGAGCCCCACCGAAGGCCCGCACGACGGCCCAGAAGAGTCCCAAGACACCCCAAGGAGCACCCAAAACTGATCACAGGAGGTGGAGGACGAGACGGACGAGTCGCCGCGATAGCCCCCCCCCTCACAGCTATTCTGGCCTCGAGCTTGCGAGGCTCGAGGCTCAGACGTGTGCGCGGGTAGTCCAGGACTTCTGAGCGGCTCCTCCGCCTCGAAAGCGACGGCTCACTTCGAACCCCTCCTCCTCCTCCCCCTCCTCCTCCCCCTCCTCCTCCTCCTCCTCCTCCTCCTCCTCCTCCTCCTCCTCCTCCTCCTCCTCCGCCCTCCTCCCCCGCCGCTGGCAGGCCTGCCTCCGGTGGCCGGAGCCTCGCGCTAGGTGCCCCGCCGAGGCCCCAGACGCCGCGGCCCAGGCGCTCGTGGGCTGCCGCCGCCGCCGCCAGCGCCGCCGCCGCCAGCGCCGCCGCCGTCGGCATCGCCGGCGCCGCCGTCGTCGTCGTCGTCGTCGTCGTCGTCGTCGTCGTCGTCGTCGTCGTCGTCGTCGTCGCCTGTCGTCGTCGTCGTCGCTGCCGGCGCCGCCGCCGCCGCCGTCGTCGTCGTCGTCGTCGTCGTCGTCGTCGTCGTCGTCGTCGTCGTCGTCGTCGTCGTCGTCGTCGTCGCCTGTCGTGGTCGTCGTCGCCTGTCGTGGTCGTCCTCCCGCCTCCCCTGCGCGATCGCAGGGCGGCGCGCCCCCTCGAGCCCGTCTTCGTCGCCCTCGTGCCCCCTTGGCTCCCCTGCCCTCTCGGCTGCACTGCCCCACTGGGCAGGAGGAGAAGGAGGAGGAGGCGGAGGAGGAGGAGGAGGTGGCGGAGGAGGAGGAGGAGGAGGACGAGGAGGAGGAGGAGGAGGAGGGGGAGGAGGAGGGGGAGGAGGAGGAGGGGTTCGAAGTGAGCCGTCGCTTTCGAGGCAGGAGATGGTCGTGGCATCGCTCAGGTGTGTGCATTTTTTCTCTGCGAGGGCCATAGATTGGCGGCGAGTGAGGGGGGGAAGTGAGAAGGAGAAGGCCTTCTCAGAAGGCTCGTAAGTCCCCCAGCCATTGATAAGTTTTCTAAGCCTTCCCCGAAGACAAGCAACTTCTCAGAAGGCGAGAGGGCTTCTGTGTAGTCCCGCCACCTTTGAGAAGGCCTTCTCCTTCTCACTTCCCGTCCTCGATTGCCGCCGAATCGAAGAGCATGTTGGATCATCTTGCGAAAATGCACGCACGGAGCCAGAAACGCACGGGGAGTGAACGTCCGAGCGATGGCGAGTGCTGCCCGGGCAAAGCCAGCGGGGCTTCTGGGAAGCCCTCCAGCAGTCCTATCATTGCCCTGGCCTCCCGCTACTTCTGAACATGAACCAGGCTGACTCTGGCCTAGGGTCCACATACGTATGAAGAAGAAGAAGAAGAAGAAGAAGAAAAAGAAGCGTGAAAAGAAGACGAAAACAGTTGAACATCATGATGATGTAGTTCACGCCAAAATGGGTGTGAATTCCTTGTCACGTGTAGCCAGGCACTGGTCGCCAAAGACAAACGCCCGGCGGCCATGTAGCCGCCGATGGACATGCAGGAGAAGAACTCCGCCACAGGAAAGGAACAGAAAGAAGTCGCCCGTCGGACAGGTGAGAACTCAACGACCAGCGATTTATAGAGGACGCAACGCCCCGGGGTGCCGACGAAGTAGAAGTGCGTGTCTAGGCCTCTGACTCCACGCTGAAGGCGCCAACCAGGGAAGGGATTACCCACCCATCCTGCGGGTGTCGGCACGATCCCATGGCACGAACACCATCCGACAGCCATGATGAAGAATAGAAATGGCACAGTAGCCAACCGGGGAAGGGATAACCACCCATCCCGCGGGCGTTGGCCAGTAGCCGAGAACGGCGGTACAGGGATTTTCGAAGAGACGGTACACGCAGGCGAACGTCGTGAACGCCTACGCGCCCCCGATGGGGCATCATGATCAGGTAATGCTATGTGTACGTGAGTGCCCTCGACGGGCCGGCCATACGTGATGACCCAGTTCATGTAGCCCTTCGTGGCATTTTTGTCAAAAGGTAGTTGCCCCCGGTCGGAAGCACAAAGAAAAAGGTTCATGACATCTCAGCGCCTCGCGGATGCGAGGTCCAACCGGGTGGACACACTTGGCGGTACGCCAGGTCTCTGTCTGCGGGGTTAAGGCGCCTGAAAGCCATATCAATCCCAGTTTTTCCTCTCCCATCTCTGGAAGACAACATAAGACGTAACTCTTTCGAAGGTCCGCGCATATTTCCCGGATCGGCGCCGGGGCCCCCCTGGCAGCGCCGCTGGCGCCGCCAATGGCACGTTCCGCGCGCCAGGGAGGGGGGGCCAGCGCCGATCCAAGAGATATGCCTTGACCTGTGACAATTGATATTGTCGGCGCTTCGTGTGTCCCCACCAGCCCATCTTGGTGCCCTCCTTGGGCTACTTTGGAAGCCGTTAGGTCACTCTTGGGGCCCTCTTGGGACTTCCTTGGGGTCCTCTTGATGCCCTCCCTCTTCAGACAGGGGAAGGTTTCAGATGTCGATTTTTGTTAGCCCTGCGCCGAGCCGAAATGGCCCACCAAAGGACAATCCGCCAGGAAATCCGAGGACAATCCGCTGCAATCCACACCTAAAAACCCCCCCCGCGGTCCCCGGCTCGGAGGGCGTGATAATACAATTCCGACAGAGTGCGGAGGGGCAAGGGGGGGATTTGGAGGAACCGCCCGTCTGGTCGGACGGTCGGCCGGTCGGACGGTCGGTGCTCGGTCGTCGTTCGTGGTCGTCATCGTCGGTCGGTCGGGCGGTCGGCAAGTCGGTCGTCGGTTGTCGTCGGTCGTCGGTCGTCGATCGTCGTCGTCGGTGGGCTGAGCGGTCGGTCGTCGTCGTCGTCGCCGTGGGTGAAGCTGTCGGTCGGGCGATTGGTCTGTCGGTTATCGTCGTCTTCGCCGCGCGGGCTCAGACCGAGCTAGATGGCGGCGCCTCACTTCTTCTACGCACAGCGCATTTCTGCACTCGTGTCGGGTGAGGTAGCACAAGCCATGGATGCGGTCTCCTCGTGGCGGCGAGGTAAGTGGAACCCTTGTTGCATGCGGTTTCTCCGAATATTGCAGCGCCTCCAGCAGTGCCGTCTTCAGGACGACCGCCCCTAAAGCTTCATTACAGCCCGTTGGTAACGACAAGACAATCTATATTTGAGGATATTGAGCCAGCCCCAAAGACGAATGGAGTTATCAGCATGTCAGGCACGCAACGGAATAATAATCTCATAGTACGGCAGTAGAGAGCGTGACCACATTTTCAAGTCGAACGGGGTGTGGGCATGGACCACCAGCAAACAAAACATCTGGTCCATTTATGACGTTGGGTGTCCGAGCACATAGTCGTAAACGTATCCAGGTACCGCCTGGATCATCCTAATCATTGGAACTGCTATCAATGGTGTGCTTGGACAGGGGATGGGCTCAAACGGACGAACGTTGCGAATGAGCATTTCTTTGCAAACATGTTCTAGGATTTCATCATGCGCGTACGGGGAGCACATAAGAAACACGGACCCCTGGCGCGGAGAAAATTGTCACGGCTCGCTCATCGACTTTATATGTTGCCCAGGTGCTCCAAGAGACGCTAGCATACGTACTGGCCACGCCGCGGCGGATTATCCAGCAACGCAGTCGAGGACAACTTCGCCGTCTGCTTGGACTTCGAGCAGCCCATCGCCCCAAAGGGAGCAGGGCCGACGCCGATCACATGGTGCAGAAGGAGCGTGCTGGACGCCTGTGCTGGACGGCGGCGCGACTTGAAGTACGCATTGATTTTCAGGGTGGACGGGCTTATTTCCAGAGCTGTTTTTTTGTCGGGCAGTGTGTCGGCATGCATTTATGGAAGCAGCTACGTGGCGCTGGACAGGAGACCATTGCGAGGATCTCCACTTGTGATGAACGGAATGCAGCACACAGAGCACATCGCCATGAACGTCGACGTCGACAGGGATTTTCTCAAGGGGAAAAGGGGGAGCTAGCGAACATGATCAGATACGTGAACCGACTAGCAGCGCGAATTGAAGAACAACTCATATGAATGGGAATTCTTTCAATTACATGCGACTGCAGAGATTTTGGAGGCATGGGAACCACGAAAGATGGCATTGGTGCATCGATCGGTTCGGGGAGCGGCGAGGGCAACGCGCGGTCCCGAGCGACGAACATCCTTGGCAGCAGCACGTAACCAGCTGATCACGTGGTAGCGGTTATTACAGCTTACAGACATGACGGAGACATGGACATTATATCATGGGGGATGGGAGCCCGAGAAATAGATTTGGCCCGGCGAAATACTGCAGTCAGTTGATTTGAGTTCGACATCGGTGATTGGCGGGCGCCAGAGTAATGACGCAAGAGTTTTTTTTGGAGGCGTGCAAAGGGGGCGCGGAAGGCGTCCGACAGGAAATCGTGTCCAGCCTGGTTAGCACCACTGGAGTTGATTGCGATTCTTCTCGCTCCTGAGGGGCACTTGGATAGAGTCGATTCGGTCTCGGAGGAGAGATTCCATTGGTGGAGGCGTTCCTGCGCAAAGCGGCGCCAGAGGCTGGATATGTCATAATTAGACACTCGCCGCGAATCTCGTCGGACTGGCGCGCGAGCGCGGGGTTCAGGCTGCCGGGGAAGTGTGGTCAATGTGATCTTGGCGACGCCGTTGCTGCCGGCATTCGCGCGGTTCACTTATTGCCGCTCATCGGGAAAAGGGTGGCGCATCATTAATACGTTCAAACCGTATCAACCCTGTCCGTTTCACCTTTTCATTTGTCGCTGGCTAGGCGCGAATGGGGCGCGATTGCGGTTGCGCTGATCTGCGCGTGCTTGCGCGCGCGAGCGTTTGGCAGGTCTCTTGCGGCGCGCCCTCATAATCTGGCGGATGTTTTCGGGGGCGTGGATCGGGGGGCCATGCGCGACGATGCGCAGATTGTCGCGTGGGGAGGTTTTCGGTGATCATGGTCTCCAACGTTTCGAGGGGGCGACGGCTGGTCTGCCTCCTCCTTGCCCTGGGGGGCCTCGCCTGCTTGCGAATTGGCCGCGGGGTTGTTTTTTTCTCGGGGGAGGGGGGTGGGGGAGGCGCCGCGCGTTTGTGAGCGCGCCCGCCCAGCGTCGGCGAGTGTCAGCAGGATGCGCGAACTAGTCAGTGAGGCGATCGAGAGATTTGCGCCGAGGGTCCCTCCCATGGGCGAGAATTCGACGCGTCGGCTTCTAGTCTCCCAGCTATGTGCGAGAGCTCTCGGGCCAGACAGGGTGTCATCTTTCGGGCTCTGCACCGCGTTCGCACCTTGCTCCCACTGTGCGCAGGCGCAATCGGGGCAAGCTGGGCCGCTTCCATGTCCGCGGGGATCGGCCGTTCGCAGACAGCGGCGTGACTCGGAGACGGCGCTGTCGTTGTCCCAGCGCGTCGCGCGTGACTCGCGGAGTTCCCCAGGTAGCGACGCAGCGGAAGTTAAGAATAATGCGGGGCCACTTTTGGGCTAGTTGGCTCGAACAATCTCGATGGACAAAATCCTGGCATTTCCGTGTTTGGAGCATATTTTGGAAGATGTTTGACGTTCGATTTGGGGTGGGTTATTTTTTCCTGCTCGCCGTCTTAATCTCAGGTCGAGCGGAGCGCTTTGATCGGCAAAATCTATGGGGGCGGGCGCTCGCCCTGAGACCGTATCTTCTGCGTGCGTTCAGTTTATGGACTGAATCTCGAGATTTAGAGTAGCTGTAGACGTTTCATATTTAGCAATAGCTTCAGCGGCATCGAACGCATTAGTATAGGGCCTCGAGAATCCTGAGATCGATCTGCAACTCGAGCTATTGCCGTGTGTGTGTACACACATATATATATATATATCTATTTGCACTCTGCATTTTCTGGGTGATTGTTGACTTGGACTTGATCTCGAGATTCAGAGCGGCTGCAGGGGCTTCAGGTGGAACAGTAGGTTCGGCAGCATCAGAACTGTCGATCCAGATGCTCTAGACGCCTCATATCGGTCTGCTTCTCGAGCTATGGCGGAACAACTACTCGCACTCTGTGGCTTCTTGGAGCACATGTTTAGTTTTCGGACTTGGTCTCGAGATTTAGAGCAACACCAGAGGGTGTATTTGGACTGATAGGTTCAGCAGCGTCAGAAGCAATCGTGCAGATGCTCGAGGAACGTGGTATCGGTCTGCTTTTCGAGATATGGCCGAACACGTATTCATGCTCTGCAACTTTTGTGGGCCTTTGGACTTGATCTCGAGCTTCTGAGCAGCTGCAGAGGTGCTATTGGTTTGAATGGGTTCAGGGCGCGTCCCATTGCAATCGTTTATGCGATCATTTCTAGAGGCGTCTGTGCTCGGACAGAAGCTCTGTGAGTTCCCCGGCGGTGGCGCTTGGTGACGGCTTACCTCCGGCGCCCAGTCTTCCGCCCGCTATTTTGATTTGCAGGTTCGCTTGGACCAGGGCTTTGCGCTTCGGCTGCGAAGTGTAGGCGAGCCATCGTGGTGGCGTGCGAGGCGCTCGGCACGTTCGGGCCGCTCGCTAGCCGGCCGTGGGAGGCAACGCGTAGCAGGCTAATTTTTCGCGCCCCGAACGCCGTGTTCTACGGGGTGGATGCGGACGTTTTGAGAGAGTCCAAGCGCCGTGAGCTTGATGGGGCCATTGCTGTTCGCGCTATGAACGCCGCGCAAGGGGTCGCGCATGCTTTCAGGCATGAAGACGATTTCGAGCGACGCAGCAGTCTGGGCCCAGGCGGCGTTTGGCGACGCTGGCGACGGGCCAAGCGAGCTGCAAATGCACGCTCGCAGGCTGCAGCGCGCGGGCCAGGTCGCCCCGGGGGCCTGGCAGCGCCCGCGAGCAAAGCTGAGGCCCAGCAATCGATGTCGCGGGGGCCGCCGTCGCCCTGGGCGTCGACCACTTGCATGGCGCTTCAAGCGCTGGCCCGGGGGCCGCGGCGCAAGGCTGGAAGAGGCCCCGAAGGTTGGGGGGGTCGAGCATCCATGCGGCGCGACGCCGCGGGGGACCTGATCGGCGATGGGAACGGGGCTGCGGCGGCCCGATCGACGAGCGCGCTGGCCCGGTCGCGCTGGACCAGCGCGGCGGAGATCGGGGAGGTGGCGGGGGCGATGCAGCGGGCTCGCCCGTCGCCAGCTACCGCGCGCGCGGCGACGGAGCGCCGCGCGGAAGGGCGGGCCTGCCGCGAGGGGGCCAAAGAGGTGACAGGCGGCCCCGCGCAGGCAGGCGCTCTCGGCCCCCCATCCGCCCGCGTCTCTTTCGCGCTTTGAGGGGGGTCGCCAGGGGGGCAGCTCGGGGGGGTCCGCGGGCGCGCCGTCGGGGTCAACTGGGGCGAGCGCGCGGCGGGGGCCCAGACAGCGCTCTGCTTGGCGGCGGCCAGCGCGGCGTTGCGAGCGCAGGCCCGCCGAGAGGGTGGACCGGGGGCCCGGCGCGTTCAAGCTGAGCTTCGCTCTGAAGTGCGAGGGAGAGGCCGAGGTCGCGGATGCGATCGCCCAGGGGGGGGGGGTGGGGAGTCAGGCAGGCGTCGCGAAGATAGGTCAGCGCCTCGCGGGCCGCTGGAGCGAATGAGAGGAACTGGAGGGGCGAAGGGTCGGGCAAGGGCAGCATGTGGTGGCGGCGGGGTCGGCGGCGGCAGCGTCCGCGGGGTGGTTGGGGACATCCAATCGCCGAGGCTCGCGGTAACGCTGGAAGGTGGCGATATGACGGCGCTCTCAGAGGATGCAGGCGCTCGTTGAGGCGGGCGCGTCGGGGGTAGAGGCTGCCATTCGAATGTTTTCGGCGGCGTCTGTTGCTTTGCCGATTAGGCGAGCCGCGGGCGAAAGGGGGCGCGGGGCGCGGGTGGGCGTGGAGGCTGGGCGGGGGGTGGGTCGCAGGATCATGTTGGTAACCATGGCATTTTTTGTTTGCAACCAGGAGGCTGGGCCTCCACCGCGGAGATGCAAGGCGGCCCTGGGGGTCCTGCTCTAGTTCGGGCGCGTTGCAGAGTGCCCGTGCTGGAGCCCGCAGCCAGCGCATGTTGCTGCCAGAAACACATCTCGCAGGCACCTAGTCGTTTCTTGCTGCCTGAAACACGCACGGAACCTGCCTCACTTGGTCATGACATGGAGGCAGCATCGGTCAAGACGCCGTAGCTAGATTCGGGCAGAACGAAAGGGGGGGTTTGGGAAAGGGGGGGGTACGAAATTAGCTGTATGGGGCTGGTTTCGGTCCCACCGAAGGGCCCATTCCTCGATGCGTAAGCGCCTCCGGCGCCGGAAGGCGCCGGGAAAATCAGCTACGCGAGCCGATTCTCAAACCCCCCTTTGCCATCCCCTCCTTTCGCCCGACCCGATAGAGTTGTTGGGCTGAGTTGAGTTGAGTTGGGCCGAGTTGAGCTGAGCTGAATTGAGACGTCGTCCTCGTCTGCGTCCTCGTCCTTCGTCCTCGTCCTTCGTCCGTCGTCGGGCGTCGGTCGTGAGTCGTCGGTCGTCGGTCGTCGTTGCTTTCGTCGTCGTCCGTCGTCGTCGTCGCCGTCGTCGTCGCCGTCGCCGTCGCCGTCGCCGTCGCCGTCGCCGTCGCCGCCGCCGCCGCCGCCGCCGCCGCCGGTGTCGTCGTCGTCGTCGTCGTTGTCGTCGTCGCTGTCGTCGGGGTCGTCGGTCGGCCTTTCGGTCGCCGGGTCGTCGTCGTCGTCGTCGTCGTCGTCGTCGTCGTCGTCGTCGTCGTCGTCGTCGTCGTCGTCCGAAGAGAACGCGCGGAAAACATCATCCGTCTGCTGTTTTTTTGGGGGGGTCATTATCGGTACAATTTTGAAAGAATTCGATCAAAGAAGGGAACGGGTCCCAAAGCATCCCCCTCCCGGGCTCCAACACGCCAGTTTTGTGGGACCGTCATGGGAGGCGCTTGGGGCGCTCTAGGGGACCTTGTGGCCGTCGTGGAGCTACTCCGGGTCCCTCTTGGGGCTCTTGTGGGCGCCCTTAAAACCGTCTCGATGCCTCATAGGTCCATCGGAAGCGAAGTGGCGAGAAGGCAACACACATCGACGACTTTCAGTTTTTGAACAGTGTTGGCTTCCCAGGATTCTCTCAGAGAGGCTCCTTGGCCACTTGAGGCCGTCTTGGGGTTTTTTGTTGGAAACATGCTGGGCGTGTTCTTGTGTTACTTGTGATGCCATATTGGCCCATCTAGGGTAATCTTGGACGCTCTAGTGCCTCGCGGGTCTCGCCGTCGAGACCCAGGGGAGGTACTCCTGTATCATGGCGGCCTTCCGCAGGCGGACCCCTCCAGCCCCCGCTCGGCGACCGCACCTTGGGATGAATCCAAGACGCTCCCAAGAGGCTTCCATGACGGCCCACGGCAGCCACCGTAGCGAGCCATTTGGGCTCAAGCCACTCTGACCAATATTCTATTTCACAGCAAAGGATGATTCACGCCGGCGGCGGCTTCGGTAGCGGCGGCGTGGGCATGGGTTACGGCGACGCGTACAGGGGCGACGCGAATTATTGCGGCGGTGGCGCGGCTTACGGTGGTGCGTACGGCGGCGACGCGGGTTGCTGCGGCGGCTCGGCGGGCTACGGGTACGGCAGCGCCTCTGGCTTCGGTCTCGCCGGTGGCATGCCGCCACAAACTCAGACCTACATGGGGCCTGGTGGTGACTACGTGCAGGAGACGACGTACAAATACGTCGGCATGGGGGCGGGCGGCCCGCAAGCAGTCTCGGAGACGGTCATCTCGAGTACATTGCCCCTGCCTCGCCGTGGCCCCCATTGCTGTTGCCTGTGCCTGATCCCCGTGCTACTGTCGCTTCTGTTGCTCCCGCTGCTGGGCTGGTTCCTCATGGGCTCGACCAGCACTACGACGACCACCACGGCTCTCATCACCACTCCACCACCGCCACTGCTGGCAGCGCCGCCGACGCCTCCGCCTGATGCTCCGACCACGAGCAAGAAAACCACCACGGAGGCTCCGCCGCCGCCCCCGCCACCGCCGCCTCCGCCTCCGCCGCCCCCCCCGCCGCCGCCGCCGCCCCCGCCGCCGGAGCCGGCGACGACCACGGAGAAGAAGGTGGACTGCGCGGAAGGTGATCCGCCGTCTTGGGAGGTATCCAAGAGGGTCACGTGCTGCTTGCAGGCTGGCAGGGGGTGCCCCACGACGCCTCCGCCGCCGCCGCCGCCCCCGCCGCCGCCGCCCCCGCCGCCAGCCCCAGTGGCGCCGCCCCCGCCGCCCCCGCCGCCACCCGCGCCTGTGGTGCCGCCTCCGCCACCGCCAGCTCCTGTGGCCCCGCCTCCTCCAGCCACGACGTCTGAGCCGTACGATTGCGCGGCTGGGTATTCGAATTGGGAAGCGGGGTGGTCTGCAGACAAGAAAGGCTGGTGCTGTTCCAACAAGCACATGGGCTGCGTGGAGACGACGCCGCCACCGGCCCCACCTTCCGAACCGTACGACTGCAACGCTGGGTATTCGAATTGGGAAACTGGCTGGTCGCCGGAGAAGAAGGATTGGTGTTGCGCAGAGAAGAAGATGGGTTGCATCGAGGCCGCATCTAAGCCTTATGATTGTGACGCAGGTTATTCCAACTGGGAGGCTGGATGGAGCGACGACAAGAAGGAATGGTGCTGCACCAACGAGCAGAGGGGCTGCCCGAAGTGAGCTTACAGAGGCAACAGGGTGTCTACGCAGTGCCGTGCTCAGACCATGCGCAGTACAAGTGAAGGATCCGGGATAGTCTCTTCGGGCGTGGTAAGGTCTTCTGGCGGCCAGCACTCCGCGCCACCATTCTCTTCATGTGCTCGGGATTTGGGCAGAGACGCTGCTCGAGGCATATATCCCACTGCTCCTCTCGACAGGCAAAGGTACTGCGAGATGTGAGCACGAGTAATCTTTCCCCATCGGATCAGTATCGACATTTACATCCGAGACGTGATGGTGATCGCGGGTGCGTGGGTGGTGGGTGGGTGGATACGGGGGCGGGGGGGGGTGCGTGAGAAAGATTGCCCGAGGCTTTGAGACAGGACCTGACAAGTCATGCCAAGGCAGCCTCTGGGTCGGCCCCAGACGGCTCCAAGACGCCCTTAAAACGCCCCCAGCCTCCGCGAGGTCCAAATCGCCCAAACACCTTAAGGGAACCAGCGATTTGTGACTTCGCGCTTTTTCGCTCCCCTGGGCCCTTGAGGCCTTCGGATGAGCCCAGGATCGCCCGAGAAAGCCCCGAGTCGGGAGATGCCCAAGAGGGCTCCAAGACGCCTTTAATCTTGTTTAACTCTTGAGGGGGCCAACAACAAGGGCATGCGTCATTGGTGTTCAACGTACCCCCAAGAGCTCTCCAAGAAGCCCTCTGGAGGTCAAGAGTTGGGGAGGGGGACGATTGCCCACGATAGCCTGCCAAGGCGAGAGGGTTCTGGGCTCGTTTGGGCCCCCCCTGCGTTTTTGAGGAAAAAAGTCACGGCGTCTTCCACCTCCCCCTTCACCTCGTTCCTCCTCCGCGGTTTCGGGACTCTAACGTGGGCCTGCGTTTTCATGGTTTCTCATAAGGGTGTTGCGTCGTCTTGTGTGTGTGTGTGTGTGTGTGTGTGTGTGTGTGTGTTTCGGGCTTCAGGCGAAAGGGGGCCTGGTGGAATCCTCTTGCTGATGGTTACACGAGTAAATTTCCCTTTTCTGGATGGTTGCACATCGATTCCTATTGTGTGGGGATGACACATCGATTCCCTTTGTAGGTGGTTACAATTCTTGACGCTTCGCGTGTCCCCTCCAGCCCATCCACAAACGATGCCCATGAGAGATGACGGGGGGAGAGGAAGAGACACGCATAGTCAAACAGCGACGGAGGCCAGCCTGGAGGAGGAGGAGGAGGAGGAGGAGGAGGAGGGAAGAGGTAAGAGGAGCAAGACGAGGAGAATGGAGGACGAGGATGAGGAGAACGAGGACGAAGAGAGTGAGGAGGAGAAGGAGGAGGATGATGATGAGGAGGAGGAGGAGTAGGAGGAGGAGGAGGAGGAGGAGGGGGAGGAGGAGGAGGAGGAGGAGGAGGAGGAGGAGCAAGAGGACGAGGGGGAGGATGAGAACGAGGAGGAGGATGAGGAGGAGGGGAGGAGGGGGGAGGAGGAGGAGGAGGAGGAGGAGGGAGGAGGAGGAGGAGGAGGAGGACGAGGAGGAGGAGGAGGAGAAGGAGGAGGAGGAGGAGGAGGAGGAGGGGGAAGATGACGAGGACGAGGACGAAGGATATGGACGAGATCGAGAGGACCAGAGGACAAGGAGGAGGAGGAGGAGGAGGAGGAGGAGGAGGAGGAGGAGGAGAAACGAGCAAACAGGCGAGAAGGCCAAACTCATTGATGTTCTTTCGGTCTTTGAAGGATGTTGGCCTCTTGGCGGCCTCCTGGGGAGGCTCCGTGGCCATCTTGAGCCGTCTTGGAGCGGTCTTGGGGCCTCTTGGAGCATCTTGGGGGGGCATCTTGGGGCCATCTTGAGCCAGCTTGGACTATCTTAAGCCATCTTGGAGGTCATCTTAGGCTCTCTGAGGCCGCCTGGGGGTCCACTCGGGGGCCTCTTGGGGGCCCCTCGGGGCCCTCTTGGAGTCCTCTTGGGGGGCCTCTTGGGGCGCCCGTGGGACCCGCTTGGGGGCCTCTTGGGAGCCCTGGAGGGCCTTGGGGCCGTCTTGGAGGCGGTCGGTCAAGCCCAGAAGGCTGGTGGGATTTAAGCGATTGGTTTGTTCCCATTCTAATCCACCCTCTCCCTTCGTGCCCACTGGGCCGCCCCCCCCCCCTCCCCACCGAAAAGGGCCCCCCTCCCTCTTCGTGCCCACCGCGCCGCTTCCCCCTCCCCACCGACAAGGCCCCTCCTCCCTCCCCTCCCGGTGGCGACGACGACGACAACTCTTCGGGAGCCTCGAGACGGGGGTCAGTGCAAACGGGGGTCAGCCAGAGCGCCGGATCTTGCAGGATCCTGCAGGGCCAGGGTCGCATTGACCCGGGTTTGGGTGCAGGATCCTGCAGGATCTTGCAGGATCCTTCGCATTGACCCGGGTTTGGGTGCAGGATCTTGCAGGATTTTGCAGGCCTGATTGACCCGGGTTTGGATTGACCCGGGTCAGAAGATCCCGATCCATGTCGACCCTTGTCCTGGGGCGCAGTCTGATCAGGATCTCCAGGCGGACCCAGCCACGGCGACGAGGGCCTTCCCGTCTGGGGGTCCTCGGCGCCGCGGCTGGGTCTCGATTCCGCTCCGGCCGGACGCGATCCGGGGTCCCCGTCGATCCGATTTGATCCGGCCGATTTCTGCCGATTTTTGCTGACCCAGTCGAGCTCCTGCCGAGTCGATGTTCGGGTCGATCAGACTTGCCTTGTCGATTCGATGCCATGACCCCGTGGCACTCAGACGGACCGACGAAGAGTATCGGGACGACGGCGGTGGCTGCGGCGACGACGACGACGACGACGACGACGACGACGACGACGACGACCGCGACGGCTGTGGCGGCGACGACGGCTGAGCTCGCAGGCTGTCCCGACGACAGCCATGCAAGCTAGGGAGGCGTAGCCTTAATCGAGTAGAATACACTGAGGCGTGAACTCCGCGCGGAGCTCCAGAAGTTGTGTGCCGTGCATTTTTTTTGCTTCTGCCAGGTGGTTCTGTGTATGTGTGCTGTCCACCCGAGCGACGCTAAAAACGAGGTCGTCTTTGCCGACACTGGCGGCGCGTAAGCTGCCTGCGTAAGGTTGCGCGCGAGCGCCCTCATCTCCAATGCGCGCTGGCGGCCCACGACCACGCCCACGACCGCAACCACAACCATAACCACCACCACGACCACGGCGACGCCGACGGCGATGATGGCCCTGGCGGCGGCGGCGGCGGTGACGACGACGACGACGACGATGACAACGACCGCGACCACGACCACGACCACGACCACGACCACGACCGCAACCACAACCACGACCGCAACCACAACCACAACCACAACCACCACCACGACCACGGCGACGCCGACGGCGATGATCGCGGCGGCGGCGGCGGCGCTGACGACGACGGCGACCATGAATACCTATGACGGCCGCCGAAGGCCTCCGCGAGGGCCGCCGAGGAGCCTCCGACGGCCGCCGAGGTGCCCGTCAGCTCGACGACGATGGCGACGGCGGCGGCCGCGGCGAGGACGAGCGCCGCGACGGCGGCGACGGCGGTGGCGCCCCCAGGCGGAGCGCCCTCCGCCGGCGGGTGCCGCCGCGCTGCGGGCCTCCAGCGGCGGAGGCGCCGCCGCCGCCGTCGTCGGTGCCGTCGTCGGTGCCGTTGCCACCGCTGCCGTCGCCATCGCCGCGGCCGTGGTCGTGGTCGTGGTCGTGGTCGTGGTCGACGTGGGTGTCGCCGCCGCTGCCAGCGCCGTCGCCAGCGTCGTGGTCGTGGCCGTCGTGGTGTGCGTCGTGGTCGTCGTCGCCGTCGTCTCTCTTCTCCTCCGTCGCTTTGCCGCCGGGCGCGTGCGGGAGAGCTTGTCAGGACGGCGCCCAGGGCGCCCCGGAGAGCGTGTGAGGTCCGCGGAGCGGTTTTGAACGGCTTCTGCTTGCGGAGCAGCGCGCGTTTCTCTTTGCAGTCTCTTTCCGCTCGCGCACCTGTCTTGTTTTGGTTGCACACTCTGGCTAATTATATCGCAGCACATGTGTGGTCTCCACTGCGGCGAGGGGCGCCTTTTCAACGCACAGGACGGGGTCTCCTCCGTTTACGCCGCCTCTCAGCAGGACGGCTCTCTGGCAGCCTTGGCGACGCCTCTGTCCCGACCCTTTCTTCCTGAAAGTTGGGTGCAACTTGTGTGGATGCGTCCCGTTCATACTGGCCCTTGACTCTGGTGCCACATCGCCGGATGATAAAGAAGTGTATGTGTGTGTGTGTGTGTGTGTGTGCGTGCGTTCTTCTAGCCCTCCGCGGAAGGCTCTCGTCGCCATGGCAAAATCCGTTTCGCCCGTCACAGCGCGCTCTGGGACTCGATTTCGAGCCGTCTTCGTCGTCGTCGTTTTTTTCGTCGTCGTCGCTGTCATTTTCCCCGTCGCGGTCCTGCTTCACCAAGGCGGGAGGAGCGGGTTGGGGAGGCGGGGGATTATATTCTAGTGGTTGTCGGAGGAGGTGGAACAGTTTTTGGGACCAGGGTGATTTGATGATGGTGGTGGTGGTGATGGTGATGGCGAAGGTGATGGTGATGGTGTTGATTATGCTGATGATGGTGATGCTGATGCTGATGATGCTGATGCTGATGCTAATGATGGTGATGATGATGCTGATGCTGATGATGATGGTGGTGATGGTGATAATGCTGATGCTGGTGTTGCTGATGACGACGATGATGATGCTGATGGTGTGGTGATGATGCTGATGATGATGGCGACGATGCTGATGATGATTCTTATGATGCTGATGATGCTGATTATGATGATGATGATGATGATGATGACGATGCTGCTGCTGACGATGATGCTGATTGTTGTGATGATGCTGATGATGATGATGACGACGATGATGATCATGATGATGTTGATGGTGATGCTGACGAGGATGCTGATGATGATTGTGATGACGATGATGAGATGCTGATTATGATGATGACTGTGATGCTGATGACGATGATGCTAATGATGCTGATGATGATGCTGATGCTGCTGAGGATGATGCTGATGCTGACGACGATGCTGCTGATGATGAGGAGGATGATGACGAGGATGCTGATGATGCTGACGATGCTGATGATGCTGATGACGATGTTGATGATGATGCTGATGATGCTGATGATGCTGATGATGATGATGCTGCTGACGATGATGATGCTGATGATGATGCTGCTGCTGATGATGTTGATGATGATGAGGATGATGGTGATGCTCATGCTGATACTGATGATGCTGATGATGCTGATGCTGATGGTGCTGCCGATGATGCTGATGATGATGATGATGATGCTGCTGCGGATGCTGCTGATGATGATGCTGATGCTGATGATGCTGATGATGCTGATGATGCTGATGATGCTGATGATTGCGATGATGATGGTGGTGATGATGATGATGATGCTGAGGATGATGACGATGACGACGACGACGCCGACGACGACGATGCTGATGAGGATGAGGATGAGGATGAGGATGAGGATGATGATGATGATGATGATGATGATGATGATGATGATGATGATGATGATGATGATGATGATGATGATGATGATGATGATGATATGATGATGATGATGATGATGATGATGATGATGATGATGATGATGATGCTGATGATGATGAGGATGATGATGCTAGTGATGATGATGATGATGATGATGATGATGATGATGATGATGATGATGATGATGATGATGATGATGATGATGATGATGATGATGATGATGATGATGGTGATTACGATGCTGCATCGAATGACGAGGAGGACAACGAGGAGGAGGAGGAGGAGGAGGCGGATGAGGAGGAGGAGGCGGATGAGGAGGAGGAGGAGGAAACAGCTGGGGACCAGAGAAATTTTGGGTCGAGGAGGAGGAGCGGGAGCAAAAGGAGGAGGAGGACGAGGATGAGGAGGAGGAGGAGGAGGAGGAGGAGGAGGAGGAGAAGGAGAAGGAGAAGGAGGAGGAGGACAAGGAGGAGGAGGAGGACAAGGAGGAGGAGGAGGAGGAGGAGGAGGAGGAGGAGGAGCGGGAGCAAAAGGAGGAGGAGGCGGAGGAGGCGGAGGAGGAGGAGGAGGACGATGATGATGATGCTGATGATGATGGTGCTGATGATGATGATGATGATGATGATGATGATGATGCTGCTGATAATGATGATGATGATGCTGCTGATGATGCTGGCTGCTGATGCTGATGCTGATGCTGATGCTGATGATGATGCTGATGCGATGGCTGATGCTGATGCTGATGCTGATGATGATGCTGATGATGATGATGATGATGATGATGATGAAATGATGATGATGATGATGATGATGATGATGATGATGATGATGATGATGATGATGCTGATGATGATGATGATGATGATGATGATGATGGTGGTGGTGGTGATGATGGTGGTGTGGTGGTGAATGTGATGATGTGACGGATGAGGCAAGAGGATGAGGATGAGATGATGAGGATGATGATGATGATGATGATGATGATGATGATGATGATGATGATGATGATGATGAGATGATGATGATGATGATGATGATGATGATGATGCTGCTGGTGATGATGCTGCTGCTGCTGAAGATGATGCTGATGCTGCTGCTGCTGCTGCTACTGATGATGATGATGATGATGATGACGATGACGAGATGAGATGATGATGATGATGATGATGATGATGATGATGATGATGATGATGATGAGATGATGTGATGAGATGATGCTGATGCTGATGCTGATGCTGATGCTGATGCTGATGCTGATGCTGATGCTGATGCTGATGCTGATGCTGATGCTGATGTGATGCTGATGCTTGATGCTGATGAGGCTGATGATGCTGCTGATGATGATGGTGAGGAGGAGGAGGAGGAGGAGGAAGGAGGAGGAGGAGGAGGAGGAGGAGGAGGAGGAGGGCGAGGACGAGGAAGAAGAGGGCGAGGAGGAGGAGGAGGCGGAGGAGGAGGCGGATGAGGAGGAGGAGGAGGAGGAGGAGGCGGATGAGGAGGAGGAGGAGGCGGAGGCGGAGGAGGAGGAGGAGGAGGAGGAGGAGGAGGAGGAGGAGGAAGGCGTTGCCTCTCGTACTCGTGGGCTCCGCGGCTGGAGGGGAGACCAGCGCGGCGCCCGGCCGTGCCAGTGCTGCCCACGCAGGCAGCCGTGGCACCCGGTACGCCAAACCTGCCAAGAAAACAGACGAGATTTGTTCCAGAGAGGATGACCACGATGGCTTCGAGAGCTACGCGTCCTTCCTGAAGGCCTCGCGGCGGCTCGGATACGCTGTCTGGAGAGGCGTGCGTATCCGAGTCGCGGACGTCCGCATCGTGACCGGCGGCTCTTGCGACCGGGACTCCAACGACAAAACCCCCCCGCATACCCAACACGAGCCCAACAAGGCATGGGCCCACCTCTGAAGAGGAGGCGCCTGAGTTCCTCGCAGGTGCCCCTTGCGCCGACGCGGACACTGATCTAGCCCGAATCCTGCTGGCGGTGCGGCAGGAGGTCCAGGCGGTCGTCCTGGGCCGGGGGGGGTCAAATTTCTGGCCTGGGGTGCTTGCTAGACGTAAACGTGACCTTTCGCCGGAGTGACCTTTGGTGCGGGCACAGATGGGTCCCCAGATGGCTGAAAGCGAAACAGGAGCAGCGGCTTGCTGCGCGCCCAGGTTTGGTCCCCCTGCGACCCCCAAAAAGCCGCGCACCAAAGGTCACTCTTACCCAGGGTCACTCCTGAGTGTAACCGATTGGGGGGATGCATGGGGAGGGAACAATCTCACACGCCTGGAGATCCACCAGGGGCTGGCGCAGTCCGCAGTGGTCATCCAGATCGGACCTGCAGAGCCGAGACGTGCCAGTCCGAACCTCGGATCGCCGCGCAGGCCCAGGCCCACTCGCTCTCCTCCCCGCCCACGTCGCCCACCTCTGCCCTGTCCCTCCCGAAACATCTCTCTCCTGCCGCCCCCTCTCAGGGGGAGGAACCCTGCTGCGGTGCAGCAGCTTTGTGCGCTGGGCGTGGGCATGGGCGTATGCGCCGCAGGCGTGCGTGTGGGCGTAGGCAAAGGCGCACGGCAGGTTCGTGTCGTGTCGACACGGCGGCGACTTCAGCTAGCGCGGGCGTTCCCAGTGGAACGCCGCCCGTGGTCAAGAGTCGGCCAGTGCGAGAACGACCTGGCGATCGAAGAGCTGCCGATCGTTCCGGGTTGAGCGGTCCACGCGGTGTCAAAATCAATCGTCGGGGGCCCCCAAATGGGCGAGTCGGTGGGGATTCGGGGTCACCGCACGGTTTTGGGACTCGAGGCTCTCTCCGAGGATGTCTCGGGCGACGGGCTTCCGAGGTCCCAAAACCGTGCGTTTGACGGACCGTGCGGTGAGGTCTTGGGGGATTTCGAGGTCCCCGCACGGCTTGTCACCGTGTCACCGCACTGCTTCGGGACTCCAGAAATCGCCCCAGCTCTCACGACACGAATTGTGCCTATAGGCGGGGCGTCGGCGTCTCGGGCTGTAGGCGTGCAGGCGCCTGCGTGACCCCCCAGCCCCACTCAGGGTATGGGCGCCGGCCGCAGGCGGAGGCGCACCCCGCGGGGCCGCCCCGCCCACGTGGCGCGGCAGGGCCGGCGGCCCCGCGGGCCCCCGCCCCCCCCCCAGGCGGCCCGCCGGCGCCCGCCGGCCGCGGCGCACCCCCGAGCGCCAGGATCGGGACGATCGACATGGGTACGGAAAGAACGGGTACAATGCCCAACAGCAGTTCCTGTTCATTTGGAACAGGGCTCGCTGTCCGCGCCGCCGCGGCCCGTGCCCATGTGAGGCAGAAGGCCGCCTGCCCCACAGCGGCCGCGATTGGCTTGGGGCAACATTCGTTGTTGGGCATGGTAGCCACTTTTTCCGTACCCATTTCGGGCGTCCAAACAAGGAGGCGCCCGGGCCTGCGCCCGCTGGACGAGGCCATGGCCGAGCTGGCGGGCGCCTCGGCGGCCTCTCTCGAGGAAGAAGACAAGAGCGCCACAGACACAAGCTTTTGGCGTTCCGCGCGGGGTTCTTGGGTCCGCGCTGGGTCCCCCTGGCGGCGCCTCCGCGCGCCAGTGAGGGGGGTCTGGCGCAGATCCAGGAAATCCGCGCGGAGCGCCAAATGCTCCTGTTTTGTGGTGTTTCTCTTCTCATCTCGGCGGCATCTCGGCGGCGTCTCGGCGGCCTGCGGCGACCATCGGCGCTCAGGGCGCGCTGTCTCGGTCGTCGTCTTCGTCGTCGTCGTCGTCGTCGTCGTCGCCGCCGCCGCCGCCGCCGCCGCCGCCGCCGCCGCCGCCGCCCCTAGCCGTGGTGGTGGTGGTGGTGGTGGTGGTGGTCGTCGTCGTCGTGGTCGACGTCATGGGCGTTGTCGTCGTCGTCGTCGTCGTCGTCGTCGTCGTCATCGTCGTCGTCGTCGTCGTCGTCGTGGCCGTGTTCGTCCGTTCCGGCCTCCGTCGCTCCCCCAGGGCCCGACCAGGAGCAGGAAGGGGGAGGAGGAGGACGAGGACGAGGACGAGGCGGAGGAGAGGAGGAGGAGGAGGAGGAGGAGGAGGCGGAGGAGGAGGAGGAGGAGGAGGGGAGGAGGAGGAGGAGGAGGCGGAGGCGGAGGCGGAGGCGGAGGAGGAGGAGGAGGAGGAGGAGGAGGAGGGGAGGAGGAGGAGGAGGAGGAGGAGGAGGAGGAGGAGGAGGAGGAGGAGGAGGAGGAGGAGGAGGGAGAGCGAGCGAGCGAGCGAGCGAGCGAGCGAGCGAGGAGGAGAGGAGGAGGAGGAGGAGGAGGAGGAGGAGGAGGAGGAGGAGGAGGAGGAGGAGGAGGAGCGAGGAGGAGGAGCGAGGAGGAGCGAGGAGGAGGGGCAGGAACGCACGCAGAACGCCCGCGGGAGCCCTGGCCTCGGGCATCCCCGCAGCCAGCACTGCGCCGCGCCCTGCCGTCGCGCCGCCGCGGCCGCCGCCGCGTCGCGCCGCGCCGCGCCGTGCCGCCGCGTCGCGTCGCGTCGCGTCGTCACGATCGCCGCCACGCTGGGAGGGAGGAGAAGCGACACCAACACCACCAGGGGGCCCACCTCCAGCGAGGAGGTCCACGATGCCCCCCCGAGCTGGAGGCTGGGGATCCCTCGAGCGAGAGGGGGGGGCCACGCCACCAGGGAGGACCCCCTTGCCTCCTTGCATCTCCTCGCCCTGGTGGTGCTGGTGTCGCCTTTCCTTGTTCCTGCACGCCGTGCCCCGTCCCGCCGTCTGGCCGTACGCTCCTCGTCGGCCGTGCGCCGTCGTCCGCCGGAGCGCGCGCCGCGTGGCGCCGCTAGGGGGGGGGGCGGGCAGGCCGCCGAGCCCCGGGGGGTCCGCGGGCGAGGAGGGAAACGGCACGGCGACGACGCCTTCTGCCGAGCGGGGGCGCCCGTTCTGGCGCGGCTGGAAGGTCTGTGCCTTGCCCCTACAGTCAAGGGCGGCAAAGAGGGGGGGTGATGTTTAGGGGGGGAGTTCTCCTGGCGGGGGCCATGGCATCTCCCCAGATTTCATGGCACCTCTTCTTATTTCAGTGCGTCCGCAGCTCCCCCTGGGCCGCGCACGCGCCGCTGGCCATGATTGCGCCACTCCCTCTTGGGCGCCCCCTCTTGGCTGCTCCCGATGCAGATGGACAAAAGTATGAGGTCGAGGTCGGTTCGGGGAGGGTGCCCTATTGTTCTCCGTGCCTGTTGGATGTTCTTGTGCGAACTGGGGAGGGTGGCCTTGGATGCTCTGTTTTTTTGGCCGGAGGAGGGTCTCATGTTCCCGAAGGATGTGCCTCTGGCTTAGGTCTGACTGTACCTCCGAGGAAGGAAAAGCGGGGTGAACAGAAACTTTCGGAGCTCGCCGCGCATTTCTCGGATCGGCGCTGGGCCCCCCCCCGTGTCCCTGCCTGGCGCGCGGAGCGCGCCAGGGGCGGCACCGGAGGTTCCGCCGTGGGGCCCGGCGCTGATCCGAGAAATCTGCGCCGACCTTCGAACGTGCGTAATTGACGCAGTTTGTTCTTCGGGCGGCGGGGGTACTAGAAACTCGAGCTGATCTGGCATTGAGGCGTCTTAACCCCCGCCCCGCTCGCTGTACCTTGGTCAGTCAGAGACGTAACGGGTACATGAACGCACATGGATTCCGATAGCAGCGAGCGCACTGCGCGCGAGAGTGCATGACAGGAGGGTGGCATCTCGCGAACTGGGGGGGCATATTCATATGCACGTGGCTGGGCGCGCACGGTTGGTTTGCGTCGTGTCGACCAGCGGCGACCCCGCCGCCGTCGTTCAAAGTCGAACGCCGCTGGCGACACAGAATCGGTCGATGTTGAACGATATGACGTTTAGGAAGCGGCCGATCGCTCAAGGCTGAACGATCTTCGCGGTGTCAGAAACCAACGCCAGTCGCATGCGCCGGAGTATGTATTCTTTGGATCTCCAGATCCCAGTCTACTTTGGGCGCCTTCCTACTTGAAGGATCGAGTGGTTTCCTTCTTCCTTCCTCTACAGTTAAGTCGGGCCTGTCCCTCTACAGCGGGAATATTAAAAAATAGTCAAAACATAGTCTGGGCACTATTTTTTGAGTATTTTTTGACCATTTTGGAGTATTTTTGGAGTATCTTTTTAATTTTTCGTCGAAAATCCCCTTGGAAGGGTACACGCCCGACTTAATTCTACCCACTTCTTCCGACCGACGGGTACGCAGCTGGGCGCATACGTTCTTTCTGGGCTCCCTACTCGAATCCTTCTATGTTAGCGCCTCTAGGGTTCGAACGCTGTGTCGGACCACCAGTGCCGTGGACGAAGAGCTTGTTCCCCTGGCATTCCTTGTGTGAACCCGTGTGTTTTTTTGGGGCAGAATGAGGGTGGTTCCGTGCTTTGTTTGGCGTTCCATATCGTGGTAGCTTGACTGTGTGGCCATGCCTCGGGAGGTGGCAGCTGGAAAATGTGAACCGACGATCTCGTTAAGATTCGGCAGCGTAGCGCGCCAAAGCACGTCTGGTTTGAGCGGTGATTACTCTCCAACCGTCCTCAAGTTTTTTCTTGTAAACCACATCCTCCCCACCCAAGTCAGATTTCACCGCCTGCGGCCACTTTCAGTATACAAAACCACGCTCCAGGGAGGGAATTTTGTATGTCAGACCCACTACCAGGACCCTCGCTCGCCTCCTGGGGCTTTTGGCTATAGTATACGTTGTTTTTCGGGTGGAGGCCGTGTTGTTGGTAACGGCTGTAGTGTCTATGTTGGAAGGCTTGAGCGTCGCAACCGCACATGACAAATGGGTCTCAAGTGATAGCCTCATTTTGAACACTACCCTCCCTTCGGCATGCGCGCAACTCCTTGGGTTTTCAAGACAGCGACAAGTGCCGGAACGCCTCGAGTGAGGACTATGTTGCGACAACGAGCCGTCCCCTCAGTAGCGGTTGGAAATCCCAGCATGTACAACCATAGGTTGGGAGGATGAGGAGGAGGAGGAGGAGGAGGAGGAGGAGGAGGAGGAGGAGGAGGAGGAGGAGAAGTAACGCGAGAGAGTTCGATGTTCAAAACAAGGGGCGATGGGAGAGGTAGGGAGACGAGGACGAGAAGGGCGGAGGTGGGCTGGTGAAGACGACGTTGAGTGGCAGGCGGGGGAAAGGCAATGAAAACACGAACCCCTTCCTCCTGCTCCGCCCCCTCATCCCACCTGCGTCCCCTCTTCCATCACCTCCTCTTTCACGCTGCTCTTCCATTCTTCTCTTACGCACACCTTCATGGTGCTCCCTCCCTCCCTCCCTCCCTCCACCCTCTCCCCCACCGCGCGTGCGGGGTGAGGGGTGGGTATGGGAGGCGCAGGAGAAGAGGAATAGGGGTTGAGAAGAGAGAAGGGGGAAGAAGGACGCGTGAGAGGAGTGATGGGGGGATACAGTAGAAGTGGACTAGCTTATGGGTGCGAGCTCTCTGAGACGGAGGGAGAGCGGGAAGGAGGAGGAGAATGAGGGGGAGGAGGAGGACCAGTGTAAACCCAAGAGTAATCAATGATGTTGGAATTAACCCTCCCTCCAAGCTCCCTCTTCATAGGCCCCTGGTTCATTTCCATTGAGGGAATTGCCTCGTTGGAAGACAACCGCTTGAAGATCTTGAAGTATGCCACAACATTGTCCTCGGGATTTCAACGCCACGTATCAACCTGACTGCTGCGTCTTGACGGTCTGGAGTTGTGTCAGAGCGCCATTTTTGGGTTTTCAACACCGCGAACCAACATAACTGTTGCACCCGCATAATTAATCCTGAGTCGTGCCAAAACATTATTTCTGGTACGTTGATTATGGGAATCCGTGAACATCTAGCACAGTTCGAAAACGAATGTGCGCGGCGCTAAGGCGAGAGCCACAATCCGTGAAGCTTTTGCATTTTTTACAACGAATGTGCGCGGCGCTAAGGCGAGAGCCACATTTTGAAAAGGAGCTGTCCTAAATCCGTGAAGCTCTTGATTTTCTTTACAACGAATGTGCGCGGCGCTAAGGCGAGAGCTACATTTTGAAAGCGACCCGTCTTCAATCCGTGAAACCCGTGCAATTTTGTACAACGAAAGTGCGCGGCGCTAAGGCGAGAGCCACATTTTGAAAACCACCCGCCTTCAATCCGTGAAGCCCTTGCAAATTTTTCAGACGAGTGTGCGCGGCGCTAAGGCGAGAGCTACATTTTGAAAACGACCCGCCCTCCAACTGTGAAAACTCCAGAGTCATAAATGGTACGGAAGTCTCAGGCGAAACGCCCGGTTCGCCCTAAACACTGTCCTCGGGGTGCGACAGGGAGAAATTATTTATAAGGAGAAGGAATGGAGGAGAGGAGGAGGAGGAGGAGGAGGAGGAGGCGGAGGAGGAGGAGGAGGAGGGACGATGAAAGATGTGGCCCCTCTTCCGCATCCCCTCTGTTTTGTTCCACCACCTCCTTCTTTCCCTCTCCCTCCGCCCTCCGCCCTCCCTCCGCCTCCTCCTCCTCCTCCTCCTCCTTCGCCTCCTTTTTCTCCTCCTCATCCTCTGTCTCCTCCTCCGACCTCCGCCTTCGTCCGCCCTCCTCCTCCGCCCCCTTCCTCGTTGGCGCCCCCTTCTGCACTGCCCCAGGTGGACCGCCAGAAGGTCACGCTCAGGCCAGCGCGCGGGGGGGAGGGCTGCCCCCCGCCGCGGCGAGCGCCCCCCCTCGGCCGGAGCCTGGGCCGTCTTGGAAGCCTCGAAGAGATTCCCCTCGCCTCCTGGGGTGCACGTCCGGAGCACGTCCGGTCGTTGCGGGGCCTGGTGGGAGTGTCTTCGGGGCCTCTCGGAGGCCTCTCGGGGGCCTCTTGGGGCCTCCTGGGGGCTTCTTGCCCTCTTTGGGGCTTCGTGGGGCCTCTTGGGGGCGTCTTGGGCCGTCTCGGGGCACTCTTGCGCCACTTGGCTCCTTTAGAGGCCGTCCTGTGGGCCTCTCGCGGCCGCCTTGGAGCTCTCTTGGGGTTCTCTTGGCCCTCTTGGGCCGTCTTGGGAGCCTCTTGGGCGGTTTTGGGGGCCTCTTTGGGCCGTCCTGGAGTCTTCTTGGGCCGTCTTGGGGCCCTCCTGTGGGCTTGTCGGGCCGTCTTGGGGCCATTTTTGAGGCCGGCTGGGCCGTCGTGGGCCTTTCAGAGAGAAACAAAAAGAAAGCGAGAGCGCTCAAGTCCTGCAAAAGCTGACGTATGGAAAATCAGTGATTGTGGCTGGGCCCTCTTGGGGCCCTCTTGGACCGTCTTGGGGGCTTTTTGCGCCTCTTGCAGACATCTTGGATTATCTTGGGGCAATTTTAGCCTGTGCTGAGGCCATCCTTATCGTCTTGGCGCCCTCTTAGACCGCCAAGAGGCCCAACGTTCCCCAAACTTGGATTTTCCGTCGGGCGGGTTTGGGTAAATTTTGAGGCCCAGAGGGTCCTCCACTTTTGGGTCGACGACAGTGGCGTTGCCTCAGGGGTGGGCCAGGGGGATTACATTTTGATGTAAAACAATGCAGATGCAGCACTGCTGCAACGCTTGCGTGCGTTGCACTGCAGCATCCGCAGAAAACGCTGCTGCTCAACGCGCTCCTTCCGGACGTGGATACCTCGCGCTTGTCGGGGTGCGCGTCCGGGGCGCGTGCAGTCTCCTCGTTGCGGGGGCCTCTTTGGGTGGCTTTTCGGGGCCTCTTGTGGTCTTCTTGGGGCCTCTTGACGACTTCTTCGGGGCCTCTAGGGCCTCTTGGGGGCGTCTAGGGCCGTCTTGGGGCCCTCTTGCACCGTCTGGTCCCTTCGGAGGCCGTGTTGGGGGCCTCTCGCGGTCGCCTTGGGGCTCTCTTGGGGCCCTCTTGAGCCGTCTTGAGGGGCCTTGGGCCGTCATGGGGCTTCCTTGGGCCGTCTTGGGGGCTTCTTGGGCCGTCTTGGGGCCTTCTTGGAGATTTCTTGGGCCGTCATCGCCAGGGCCGTGAAATTCGTCAAAAACCAATTCGGCGTCTGGAGGCCCTGGCGGGTTTCGAGGCCATCTTGAGCCATCTTGAGGCCCCTTTGGGCTCCCAACAGGCCCACGAAGCCGAAATAATTGAATTTCCGTTGGTTTTGGTAGGTTTTTGATGTCCAGAAAGCTCCTCCATTTTTGGGTCGACGGAAGTGGCGTGGCCTCGGGGGGGGGGTAAGGGGGGGAGACATAATAGCGTTACGTAAAACGATCGGTGCATTAGTGTAATATTGTGAGACGTCGGCATTCAGCAAATAGTCGATGTACAGGATCTGTTGCTTTAGGGCTTCAGCTCCGCTCCGCGACCTGCCTCTGGCAACACGTATTGGGCCGTCTTGGGGGCTTTTGGGTTTGTCTTGGGGGCCTTTTCGGGCCGTGTTTGGGCCCTCTTGGGCTGTCTTGGGGTCCTCCTGGGGGCTTCTTGTGCCGTCTTTGGGGCATCTTGGAGGCTGCTTGGGCCGTCATGGGCTTCTGAGAGTTTAAACGATGAGAACGCTACATTCCTCCCAAACCCCATGGACAATCAATTATTTTGGCATCTGGAGGTGCTCTTGGGGGTCCTCGTGGGACCTACAAGGCGGGCCGTTGGAGGATGAGGAGGATGAGGAGGAGGAGGAGAGTGAGGATGAGGATGGGGATGAGGATGAAGATGGGGATGAGGATGATGATGCTGATGATGATTCTGCTGCTGCTGCTGATGATGATGATGATGATGATGATGGCGACGATGCTGATTCTGATGATCATGATGATGATGGTGGTGATGATGATGATGATGATGATGATGATGCTGATGATGATGATGATGATGATGATGATGCTGATGATGATGATGATGATGATGATGATGATGATGATGATGATGATTGTGACGATGATGACGATGATGATTATCTTGCTGCTGCTGCTGATGATGATGATGATGATGATGATGATGATGATGACGATGCTGGTGGTGATGATGCTGGTGCTGATGATGATGATGATGATGATGATGCTGCTGCTGCTGCTGCTGCTGCTGGTGGTGGTGGTGGTGGTGTGTGTGTGTGTGTGTGTGTGGTGATGATGATGATGATGATGATGATGATGATGATGATGATGATGATGATGATGATGATGAGGAGGAGGAGGAGGAGGAGGAGGAGGAGGAGGAGGAGAAAAAGTCAGGACCTGGTCTTCGGGCCATAGCTCGTGCCTCCGGCGGTTGTTCGGCAGGTTCGGTACGTTTTCATCCATGATTTTTTTGTGGTCGTCCTGGAGACCGAAAACTGCCACGAAGGCTTGAAATAAGGATGAACGTTACGCCGGAAGCTGGAAGGTCGCGCAGCAGGAGGAGGAGGAGGAGCAGAAGGAGGAGGAGGTGGAGGAGGAGGATCAGGACGAGGAGGAGGCGGAGGAGGAGGAGACGGGGGAGGAGGAGGAGGAGGAGGAGGAGGAGGAGGAGGAGGAGGAGGAGGAGGAGGAGGAGGAGGACGAGGAGGAGGAGGAGTGCGCCAGGTTTGTCATCGATTTCGGAGGCTGTCGATCTTCGTGCGTTTCTTATCGATTTCGGCCTCCGGGGGCGTTGCCGACCGTGACATCTCCAACGGCCTTCGGCCTGGAAGCCTCGCGGAGATATTTTTCGAGAGCCCGGCGAGAAGCCTCGGGCCGCCAAGGGGGAGCTCCTGGGGAGAGGGCCGTAGGGCACGCGGCGGAGTGGCAGGATCGGGTGGGTCCGATGCTCGTTTTGGGGACCTTCCTGGGGCCCACCTAACGGATCTGTTCGACTGAGGTTCGACGCAGGTTCGACGCAGGTTCGCCTCGGCTTCGACGCGGGGTCGACGCAGTTTGTATTCGAGTCGACGGACGTTCGACGCAACTTCGACGCACGAGTGGAGCGAGTGGCTCCAGGAAGGTCACCAGAGCGACATCTAGGGTGGGTGATCTTCCGCAGAGGCCTCGCAGAAGTCTTGCCAGGCAGCATTTGGCACTGTTCCACGCCTCTCCAAGAAGAAAAGGCGACATAAACATAAGCTTTTGGCGCCGAACGCAGTCTTCTTGGATCCGCGCTAGATCCAAGAAATGCGCGCGGAACGCCAAACATTTATATTTATGCCGTTTTCTCTTCATCCAGCCTTAGCCTCAGCGTGCCAGGGGGCACGGCGGCGGGTTTTGGATGACGCCTCTAGACTCTAGGGTTCGTCCGAGGGGGTGCTGGCCTATTCTGATGGCAGTACGTATATCACCACCCACCAACCACCCCAACCCAACCCGAAGGCCTCAAGTTGCCCTCCATTTCCAGTGTGGGGGGTCGGGGAACATTGAGTTACGCTACCGAGGAACCCCACATACTTTGGCTGGAGTGATGATTACTGAAGTGCAGCATGTGAAAATGATGTTGGTGGCCTTTGCCCCGCCGATACCGTTGGTGACGCCTGCGTGCAAACCCGGACGGTCTGAGCCGGCATGAGCCAAGGTGACTGAAAAATCGTTGTGATGATACTACTCACCTCGCTTGCGTCCCCCTGTGCGACCGTCACGGATAGCGGCCGCAGTCAGTGACCACCCCGTGCGCACCCCTGGTGGTGTCGAGAATTTGCCACGCTTGCTAGGGCAGTGTGAGCCCGAAACGGATATCGCTCCCATCCCCTGCGCTCCCCCTGTGGTGCCGAGGAAATGCCACGCTTGCCGCGCTTTGCGAGCCCGAAACGGATAGCGCTCCCACCCCCAGCTCCCCCCCTGTGGTGTCGAGGATGTGCCACGCCTGCCATGACTTGCGAGCCCGACGCGGATAGCGCTCCCACCCACAGCGCAGCCCTTGTGGTGTCGAGGGAATGCCACGCCTGCCACGCTTTGCGCACTCCCTGTGGTGTCGAGGGTGTGCCACACCTGACACGCTTTGCGAGCCCGAAACGGATAGCACTCCCACTCCCAGCGCATCCCCTGTGGTGTCGAGGAAGTGCCACGCATGCCACGATTTGCGAACCCGGAACGGATAGCGCTCCCACCACCAGCTGACCCCCTTGGTGCCGAGGAAGTGCCACGCCTGCTACGCTTTGCGAGCCCGAAGCGGATAGCGCTCCCACCCCCAGCTCCCCCCCTGTGGTGTCGAGGATGTGTCACGCCTGCCATGACTTGCGAGCCCGAAACGGATAGCGCCCCCACCCGCAGCGCATCCCCTGTGGTGTCGAAGAAGTGCCACGCCTGCCACGCTGTGCAAGCCCGAAACGGATAGCGCTCCCACCCCCAGCTCACCCCCTGTGGTGCCGAGGATGTGCCACGCCTGCCGCGCTTTGCGAGCCCGAAACGGATAGCGCTCCCCCCAGCTCACCCCCTGTGGTGCCGAGGATGTGCCACGCCTGCCACGACTTGCGAGCCCGACGCGGATAGCGCTCCCACCCCCAGCTCGCCCCCTGTGGTGTCGAGGAAATTGTTCGCTTACCACGCTTTGCGCACTCCCTGTGGTGTCGAGGGTGTGCCACGCCTGCCCCGACTTGTGAGCCCGAAACGGATAGCGCTCCCACACGTTTTGGATGTATGATGCAGTCAGTGAACACGCCAGGCGTGCACTACCGCTGTATGGTGTATGTTGTGTATGTATGTATGTATGTATGTATGTATGTATGTATGTATGTGTGTGTGTGTGTGTGTGTGTGTGTGTGTGTGTGTGTGCGTGCGTGCGTGCGTGCGTGCGTGCGTGCGTGCGTGCGTGCGTGCGTGTGTGTGTATGTATGTATGCGATGTGTGTGTGCAAAAGTGCATCACCCGGTGGCACAACGTTGCACATCGCCTTCGTGGTGCTCCTCTTCTTCCTGGGCGTCGACCTGGTCAAGTGGCACGTCCCCCTCTGCAGCGCTTGAGGCTGGTGTTCGCGATGCGCCGTCGACGGCAACACCTTCTCCTTCACCCTCCGGGACTTCGCCCCCGGTACCAGTCCGCGGCGCACTTGCTCCTGCACATCCACTTCGGCACCGCCTGCACCCCTGGGCGTCGCCGACTCCGGCCGCCTGAGGCCTCGCCTTCCTGTGCCCTGTCTCCCTGATTAAAGTTGTGCGTAGCCCGCCTAGCTTTTAGTGGAAGAGGCTCGCTCTCGCCCCGCAGATCAAAACAAGTGTGTGTGTGTGTGCGCGAGTGTGCATGCGTGCGGCTGCATGTAGACGCGTGTCTGATGCACGTGCCGTGCACGGGTTGCGTGTGGTGCGAGAGACGCGGGTGCGACGCGGCAGGGCTGACAACCGTCACCCCACGAGGCACGTGGGAAAAAAAACACACAGAACCCGCACCCCCCCCGCAGCCCGAAATTCGGGTCTCATGCGGGCCTTCGGGTTGGGTTGGGGTGGTCTGATAGGTACTCAGTACAGTGCCGTTTTTATTACATGCTCCGCGTGCGGATCATGTAAAACATGCAGGGATCGAACATACAAACAACGATGATTTCATGCAGCATGTGATTCCTAGATTCGTCATTTTTTTTTTTTTTTTTTTTTTTTTTTTTTTTTTTTTTTTTTTTTTTTTTTTTTTTTTTTTTTTTTTTTTTTTTTTTAAAAAAAAAAAAAGAAAAAAAACCTATGTATTAAAACATTTCCTGTATAGGGCCCCAAGGGCGGCGTCCGGCCCCGGTGGGCGCCGCGCGCTCCCCCGCCGTGCCTCCGCCGTGCCTCCGCCCGCCCCGCCGGGCCGCCGGCGCCCGCCCTGGCGCCGTGCCGTGCGAGCGCTGCGCCTCGTGGCCGCGCCGTGGCCGCGCCGCGCGGAGCCCGCTCCTCCTCCTCCTCCTCCTCCTCCTCCTCCTCCTCCTCCTCCTCCTCCTCCTCCTCCTCCTGACTAAGGCGCGGATGCCCACGAACAGCCACCCCTCCTGGGCCCGTCGACGCCGAAGCCGCCGTCGCTGACTCTGGGACAAGCCCAGCCCGCTGGCACCTCCAGCACAGACCTCCGAGGCGGCGGCCAGGGAGATCGGCAGGACGTCGCGCTGCCTCATCTGCTGCGAAGCTGAGAACTCAGGGCGGCCCCACATGCCAGCCCTGAACCCCTCGCGAAAGCCGGCAAAAAAATGAGGGGGACGGCGGACCTTCTAATTATTCAGCCGTCACCCTACCATTACACGGGCTCCCACTACCTACGCCCCCTCCCCCCACCAACTCCCGCTCCCAACCTACCATCTCTTCCCTAGGCAATCAGCTCTCTACTAGTTCCACTCACAGTCGGGGTTTGTCTGTCATGCAGTATCGTGGATGCACGCTCGAAGCCGACGTATCTGCGACCTCGTACCGGACAGTATACAGAACGACAGTACATGCTACAGGGTACACATCGCGTACTATGACAGCATACACAGGGAACTACCACACCACAACATCCAGCACAGCCATGCGATTGTGATCCGACCACGGTTCGACCTCTCCTCTCCCGCTCAGATACATCCAGCTTTTGCCCGCTTTAGCTATCACAACTGTTACCTTTCTCGACCTCCAGAGGATAGAGTGAGTAAGAATCGCACACTAAGGACAGGCACAGGATTCCGACAGCAGCAAACGACCGAGCCTACGCCTACTCCCACATCAAGGTCCTACTACGGTACCTTACGGCCCAACTACTGGGAACTAAGGAAACTACTACAATATCTAAGGTGTACAACAGTAGGCGGGAACCACTAAGGTAAACGAGGATCGGTACACAGCTCGACATACTACCAGAGGACATTTGCGACTCGAGCATCTTCGCGGCCTCTCTATCCATTGCTGGCGGACACTCCGCCTACGTTCAGAGCCAGCGCCCCGAGGGCGCACGACCAGAGCTGCGATGGCGGCGCAGGCGCACACGGAGAAGGGGGAGATGGCGCAGCAGCCAGCTGCAGAAGAGCATCTGCAGCCAACGATAGTGCAGAAGCCGCACGACAGAGGAGGCTTGGGAGGAGCGGCGGACCAAGTCGCGGGCACGGCGGCGTACAGGCTCGAGATCGCGCACAACACACTCCAGAGCACCGCCGTCGCGTTCAAGGTGGCGACCGAGCACTGCGAGAAGGCCCTCCACGCGCTCCACAAGCAGCGGGAGAAGGTGGTGACCACCTTAGGCCGCATGGACGCGAGGAGCCTCAATCCACATGAAGAAGCGGAGCGTAGCCAAGCGAAGCTCTACCTCAAGGAGCAGCTCCACGACATCAACTGCGCCATCAGTTCGATGAGGAGCGCCATCGGCATCACCGACGACAAGATGGGCAAGACGATGCACGGGCCGATGCCATGGGAGCTGGACTACACGAGGCGCCAGGCCGACGAGATCGACAACATATACACGCGCTGGACCAAGGGCCCGCACGGCTACGCCTACGACGAGGCTTTCTTCGCCTGCGACACGCAGACGGAGCCGATGGTTGAGCCGCAGATGGAGATCAAGGACTACCTCCAGCCCGCTCGCAGGCCGCCGTGCACCAGCCCGAGCAAGAGCATAGAGGGCTGGGAGAACCGTGGCAAGGTGTTGAGCAGTGAGGCCAGCTCTAGCACCACAGCCGCCGCCACCGCAGTCACTAAGGCCGACGGCTCCGCTCAGAGCAGGGGCGTCAGGCTCTCATCGCCAAGGGCGGCAGCAGCGGCAGGCTGGGGCATAGGGCAGCAGTAGAGAGCAGATTGCACCAGGCCTGGTTTTCCCTTTTTTTCTCCCCACTTCATCCCCAGAAGCGGGGGCTCGGCAGCAAGCACTCACCGCATGGGCCAGTGCGGCCATGCACTTGCACAAGCCGAGTGCAGGGAGATGTACCAGGCCGCCTCTTCTTTTTTTGCCTCTCTCTACCGTCTAGGGAGTGGGGGGTGGGGAGGATGGGGAGCGGTGGTGGGTGGGCTCTCAGCGGTGAGGGGTGCGCCCAGCGAGGCAGCCCCCCACCGCCTGCAACAGTTGACAGGCCGAAACCGAGGCAGGGTCTCCCTGCTAGCGAGGCTCGGGGACCACGTCCAACCGAGGGACGGGCCCCGTCGCCTCAGGCGGCCCCCCCAAAGCTAGGGTGGGCTCGCATCCATATATCTCCCAGGGGTCAGCATGCCTGTCGGTAGGCGAAGTTGACAGACCCCCAAGGGCCTTATCCTTATCCTTATCCTCCTCCTCCTCCTCCTCCTCTTCGCGCCCTGGTGCCGGCAGCGCCGCGCCCCGCCGCCCGCCGGCCGTCGCCGCGCCGTCGCTGGCCTTCGGCGGGCGCGCCGTGAACGGGCGGAGCTCGGCCACCGAAGGGGGCGGCCCCCTCCCACCTTCTCGGCATGTTTTTCTTGCTCCTCCTGCTCCTCCTCCTTCCTCCTCCTCCTCCTGCTTTTCGAACGTGTTTTTTATCATCAGGGCCGCAACGCGCGTAATGCCCCCTGCCCTCCCCCCCCCTCCCCCCCGTAACGTAACACCCCACCCCCTTCGGTGCGTCCCCAGCGCTGCCGCAGTGCGTCCGGCACCACAGTCTGGGGGGCGGGCGCTGCGTCATGCCCCTTCCCTTCCCTCCCCTCCCCTCCCCTCCCCTTCCATAAAGCTTTTTATGGCCGCGAATCGAAAAATGCGCTCCTCCTCCTCCTCTTCCTTCTCCTCCTGCTTCTCCTCCTCCTCCTCCTCCTCCTCCTCCTCCTCCTCCTCTCCGGCAGCGCAGGCCAGAACTACACGCACGTCCCGCACCAACAAGCACAAAAGGACAGCCAACTGACACCACATGTGGGTGCATCTGCTCCAGAAGAACGACTGCACCAACAGCTGAAGCAAAAACACCTTCACTAAGATCACACACGCAACTGTGCAACATCACCCACGCACGAGAACGCCGACTATAAGGATTCCCCCTCCTCCCTCTTCCATGTCTCCCGTATTTCTTATGGTCTCGCAGCACGTTGCACTTTTCCACACTCCGCAGTATATCTGATCCGGGTCGAAGGTTCACAGGCCCGCCCCCCCCGGACGGTATGGGTCCCAGGGTTGCACAGGCCCCCCCCCTGAGGGGGAGGGACGACGCCGACGCCGACGCAGACGCCGCGAGAATGACGGCGACACCGATGCCGACACCGACGCCGACGCCATCGCCGCCGACGCCGACGCCGACGCCGACCGACGCCTGCGCCGACGCCGACGCCGACGCCGCCGCCGTCGGCGACGGACGACAGACGACGGACGACGGACGACGGACGACGGACGACGGCGACGACGGCGATGGCGACGACGGCGACGACGACGACGACGACGCACCGCCCCATACCCACAGAGGGGAGGGCGGGGGGTGCGCCTGTCCCCTCCACCACGCCACGCCCACAGTGCGACGACCACGGGGGTGGGACGATCCTATTCGCGAGGCCTTCGCGAGGCTCACGAGCGTACCCATCCAGCGGGGGGGGTGCTCGATCCCATATGCTTTGGGGGGGGAGGGGGGGAAAGACTCGGGAGGGAAAGCCAGTCCTGGGAAAGGGCCCATCCATGATGTGAAGAAGTCACGTCGGCGGAGTTCTCGGCCAGCATGCGGACTGGACAGGCTGGCCGGGACGCCGTCGTCAACGTCGTCGTGTTCGTGTTCGTCCTTGCTCCTGGGCGCGGGGCGGGCCAGGTAGGCTGGTGGGAGCCTCAGTAGCAGTCCCGACGACGACGACGCCGACGCCGACGACGACGACGACGACGACGACGACGACGACGACGACGACGACGACGACGACCACGACGACGACCACGACCACGACCACGACGCCGTCGACGCCGCCCGCCGTCTCTCACGTCGACCTTACCGTCCTGCTGATAGTCAGATGCTTTTGTGCGGAGGTCATTCGATGGTCGGTCGGTCCCGCCGGATTCAGCGTTTTCGTGGTCGTTCGTCGTCGCTCGTCGTCGGCGGCCGTCGTGGGTCGCCGTCGTCGTCGGTCGCCATCGTCGTCGTCGTCGTCGTCGTCGTCGGCGTTCGTCGACGGTCGGCGTCGTCGGTCGTCTCTTTTGGCGTCGGGCGTCGGCCCTCGGCTGCGAGGGCCGAGCGCGCAGGTTCGCAGAGCTGGTGCCGCAGCCGCCCGCGGCGCGGGGGCCTCGGCAGCCTGCCTCCCGTCGCCTCGCTGGCGCTCGCTCGCTCCAGGCGGGGGAAGAAGGGTGGAGGGAGTAGTTTCGAGGGTGGAGGGGAGAGGGGGGTGGGCGAGGAGGGAAGGGGAACCAGGAGGAGGAGGAGGTGGAGGAGCATGAGGAGGATGAGGAGGATGAGGAGGATGAGGAGGCGGAGGAGGCCGAGGAGGAGGAGGAGGAGGAGGCCTAGGATGCGGAGGAGGAGGAGGACCAGTGTAAAACCAAAGACCCATCAACGATGTTGCCATACCCTCCCATCCACGTGCCCTTTTTCATAGGGCTCTACACAACAATAATATTCATTGCGAGAAATGCCTCGTTTGATGCCAACCGTATGAGAGCCCCCAACGGTACCAAAACACAATTCCTGGAACTTAAGCGCCGCCGCGAATCAACGTGACTGTCGCGTCTGGGTAATTCTAAATCGTGTCAGAACCCAATCCTTGGGACGTCGAAGCCGCGAACCATCGTGACTGTAGCGTCGGCACACCATTTCTGGGACTTCAGCCTTGTGAGTCTTTCAAGCTGATGCAAACTTTCGAGACGAAAGTGCGTGGCTCTACAGCGAGGCCCAAACTTTGAACAAGAGTAGCCCTCCATCCTTGAAGCTGCTGCAAGCTTTTAGGATCAGAGAGAACGCGTTTCACGGGCGCTTGCCTTGGGAACATTCGGCGGCGCGTTTCAAACTGGGGGGTGGACCCCTCCCCCAACATTTGGCGCCGTCGATCAAAAGCAGGGGGACTCCCCTCCGCCCCAAGGGGTGGGGGAGGGCCCCCCCCAACATTCGGCGCCGTCGATCAAAACCAGGGGGACCCCCCCCTCCCGAACCCCCCCCCCCTCCCAAAGAGGGAGGGGGCGGCGGCGCTGGCGGCCGACAGCAGCGCCCACGGCGGGGACGCAGCGGCGCCGGCGCCGGCGGCGGCCAGCAGCGCCGGCGCTGGCCCCAGCCACGGCGGGGACGCAGCGACGATTACCACCACTACCACCACCACCACCACCACCACCACCACCACCACCACCACCACCACCACCACCACCACCACCACCACCACCACCACCGCCTCAACCCAGCACCACCACCACCACCACCACCAACAGCACCACACAACCACCACCACCACCACCACAGCCACCATCACCACCACCAAAACAACCACCACCGCAACTCACCATCACCACCACCACCACTACCACCACCACCACAAACTACCACACCACCACCACCGCCACGACCACCACCATTACCAGCAGCACAACCCACCGCCACCACCACAAACCACCATACCACCACCACCGCCACCACCACCACCACAGCAAACGTCCACAAACCACCGCCACCACCACAACCCACCACCACCACAAACCTCCACCACACCACCAACCACCACCACCACCACCACCACAACTCACCATCACCACCACCACAAAAATCCACCACCACTACCACCACCACCACCACCACAATCTACCACACCACCACTACCGCCACGTCCACCACCACTACTGGCAGCACAACCCACCATTACCACCACAAACCACCACACCACCACCACCATCGCCACCACCATCGCCACAAGCACCACCTCCACAAACCACCGCCACCACCACAACCCACCACCACCACAAACCACCACCACACTATCACCAAACCACCACCACCACCGACACAACCCACCACCACCACCGCCACCACCGCCACCACCACCACCACAACCCACCACCACCACCACCACCACCACCACCGTCGTCCTCGTCGACGCTCCCCGCCACCGCCGCCCGCCGCCGCAGGCGCCAGCGCTGGCCAAGAAATGGAAATCGTCGTCCCCGCCGCCGTCGCCAGCCGCCGCCGACCCAAGCGCAGCGCCAGCCCGAGGAGAGGGGAAGCAGGGGGGGGGGCTTCGAATCCCCCCCCCTCCGTCACTAGAGGGGGGGGGGACCAGTTCCCCCCCCCCCTTCCAAGCGACCGCAGAAAGCGCTCTTTCTAAGATCACTGTGCCCGGCGCTACGACGAGGGCTACTCTGCCCGCCCGCCCTTCAGTCGTGAAATGGTTGCAGAGTTTTACCACGAGAGTGCGCGGGGCCACGGCGAGAGTTACATCTTGAAACGTCTTGCAAACGTCTTGAGATCAGCCTCACGGTTTTAAGACTGATGTGCGCGGCGGTACGGCGAGAACTACATTTTGAAGACGACCCGACCACCATCTGTAAAACTGTTGCAAACTTTTATGCTTCAGGACCATAAGTGGTGAGACGCTTCAGGCGACACGCCTGGCCCGCCCTACCGACGCGCCTGCGGGGGCGACAGGGATGGGTTTACCATAAGGAAATGAGATGGGAGAGAAGGAGGAGGGATGGGTGACGAGGACGACGACGAGGAGGAGGAGGAGCAGCAGCAGCAGCAGCAGCGGGAGGAGGAGGCGGAGGAGGAGGTGGAGCAGGAGGCGGAGGAGGCGGAGGAGGAGGAGGAGGAGGCGGGAGGCGGGAGGCGGGAGGCGGAGGCGGAGGCGGAGGCGGAGGAGGAGGAGGAGGAGGAGGAGGAGGAGGAGGAGGAGGAGGAGGAGGAGGAAAAGGAGGAGGAGGAGGAGGAGGAGGCGATGATGATGATGATGATGATGATGATGATGATGATGATGATGATGATGATGATGATGATGATGATGATGATGATGATGATGATGATGATGATGATGATGATGATGATGAATGATGATGATGATGATGATGATGATGATGAGGATGATGATGACGACGACGACGATGATGATGATGATGATGATGATGATGATGATGATGATGATGATGATGATGATGATGATGATGATGATGATGAGGAGGAGGAGGAGGAGGGAGGAGGAGGAGGAGGAGGAGGAGGAGAAGGACCTTCCCATCCTTCCTTTTCTCCTCCGTCCAGTGAGGGCAGGACACATGGCCCACCGTGCTCTGCCGAGGCGGCGGCCGGGCGAGCAGCCCGCGTTCCGGCGGCCCGGCAAGCAGGCCCAGGCGAGCCGCGTGCTCCTCGGCCCGGCCGGGCAGGGCCGGCCCCGAGGAGCCCCGAGGGTGGGCGGCCCGCTCAGCGGGGCGGTCAGGGCGACGTCGGGCGTGTCCCTCTACAGGAGGAAAATTCGAAAATCACCCAAAGTACGTAGTCTGGGAACTATTGTGCGGCCATTTTTTTTTTGCTCTCTCTCTCTCTCTCTCTCTCTCTCTCTTATATATATATATATATATATACATCTAGATATATAAAACATTTTGGGGGTGTATATTTTTTGTTGGTTCTTCGTCCAAGATCCGCCTGTAGGGGGACATGCCCGACCTGAGGCCAGGGGGGAGGAGCAGGTCAGAGAGTGGGAGCGTGCTCCAGATGTCGTGATCCCAGACATCCTGGCGTCTCGAAAACAAATATCGAGGCGGAGGTTTCTCATAGTTTGCGGCTTTGGGGGCCCCTAACGGGCTTCGGGCCGACAGTCAGAGCACCATTCGGTATGAGAAACCGGTTCGGGGAGAGTGGTCGAGAGGTCGGGGGCCCGTGGCTCGGAAAAAGTCGAGGCGCCAGATGTCTGGGATGGGAGGGGGTGACAACCTTCCCAGACGGGTCATTTCAGGCCTTCCCAGCCAGCCATGAGAGAGGGCGGCCTTTTGCCCAGATCCTCCTGGAGACCCTCCAGGGGGATCCCCCTGGAGACCCTCCAGAGGGAGGCCTTTTACCCAGACTAGCCATGAGAGAGGAACGCTGGCCATGGAACCCTCCAAGACAGCTCCAATCAGACCCTCCCCCACCAGATCAGACCCCCCCTTGCATTGTGGAGTATGGAGAAGTCAAAGCGCACAGTTATGATGGGCAACTTTCCAAGGCCACCCTTTCTAGGCCTCCCAGATTAGTTCCGAGTGCGTAGATGGTGTCGAAGGATCGCTCCGCATCGGCGATGCATCGACGATGCAGCTCGATGTGGAGCCAGAGTTTCCCCACGCCGATGGCGTCGATGCATCGCCGACGGCGCCGATGCATCGCCGATGCATCGCCGACGCATTGGAGATGCACTGGCGATGCGGCGCGATCCTGTGATCCCATCCACTCGGATCCCATCTAGGATTAAGTCGGGCCTGTCCCTCTACACGGGGAATATTCAAAAATAGTTAAAACATAGTCTGGGGACGATTTTTTTGTTTTAATACTATTTTTGACCATTTGGGGAGTATTTTTTAGAGTATCTTTAACGTTTCTTCCAAAATCCCTCTTTAGGGGGATATGCCCGACCTAAATCTAGGAGGCCTCTGCCCTTGCATCCTTGCCCCGTGCGGCCCACCCTTGGCCACTTTCGCCGGCCGCGCCCCGCACCAGAGAGAGTTGGCGACATGCCTGGCACAAGGCCCCCGCATCCTTACCGCGCATACTCACTGCACGCCTCGGCCAGAAGTCAGGGAGGGGAGGTGCACCGATACGGTGGGGGCCCGTGCCAAGAAGCACCCTGCTTGCCTCCAGGGTGCCCTGGGTCGAGGGTCTTGCCATGGAAGGCGTGACGTTCCCACGCCAAACGTCCATGGACGTCCTGGGGTCTCAGGGTGGGGTTTCTTGTGAGAAGTTTCCTGTGGACTGGCCTCGACTGTACCTCTACCCTCGAAGAAGACGGCGGCACGAGCATGACTTTTCGGAGCTCCGCGCGGACTTCTCGGAGGTGTCCCCTCCCGGCGCCGTCCCCGGCGCACTCCTTCTGCGCGCCAGGGGGAGGAGGGGGGCTCCGCGCCGATCCAAGAGCTCCGCGCGGACCCTCCGAGACATTAGTTTTGACTGCAGTTCTTCTGTTCTTTGATACACTCTTCGTCGCCACGGCTGGATGCGCCTCCGAATCCTGGCCAGAGCGTTCCCCTGTGGAGTCGCGGCAGCGGTGCCTGTGTGTCCCCTCCCAGCAGAGGCCCTGGCACGCCCAAGAGGCATCAACGCTGCTGAAGTACACCCTGCCGTCCCGCGTACCCTCCACATGCGTCCCTGAAGGCACTCCTCCTCTCACCGGGCGCGTTGCACTCCTCGCAAAGTGCCTACTCGCAAACGTCCAGAACAAGCACATGCTCGCCTCGATGTAGTGGGTCGTAAAGCCTCCTCGGCGGAGCCAGGCCCTTAGCGAGTAGTTACTTTGCGGGTAGTGGAACGCGCTTGTCTATCTAGGCCTCCCAGTCGGGGCCCAGGCTGGGTAGACGCGGCCGAGGGACCGCTCCGCATCGCCGATGCATCGGCGATGCGGCTCGATGTGGATCCCGATTCTCTTCACGTCGACGACGTCCGCGGTGCATCGCCGATGCATCGCCGACGCATCGCGGATGCATCGCCGATGCACTGCCGATGTGTCGTCGATGCGGTGCGATCTCCCGACCCCATCTGCTCGGACCCCACGTGGGATCCACCGCCAGAACATGTCCACATCCACCGCTTCGGAGTCGTGCCCTGGGAGCTCGAGGAGCGGTGGATCTGGACATCTACCCGCCCGCGCTGGCGGGCAGATATCCACATCCGCCGCTCCCCGAGTCCTCGGAACACGACCCAGCAGCAGTGGATATGGTCATTGCGAAGGCCTTACGGCCGGTGCCGCGGACCCTACGACGACGACGACGACGACGACGACGACGACGACGACGACGACGACGACGACGACGACGACGACGACGACGACGACGACGACGACGACGACGACGACGACGACGACGACGACGACGACGACGACGACGACGACGACGACGACGACGACGACGACGACGACGACGACGACGACGACGACGACGACGACGACGACGACGACGACGACGACGACGACGACGACGACGACGACGACGACGACGACGACGACGACGACGACGACGACGACGACGACGACGACGACGACGACGACGACGACGACGACGACGAGCGCTCTCGGGGGCCTCTTGGGGGTAGTTTTGGGAGCCTCTAGGGAGGCTCTTGGCAGCCGCTCGGGAGCCTCGTGGGGGCCCCTTGGGGCTTCCTGGGGGCCTCTTGGGGGCCTCTTGGGGCTTCCTGGGGGGGGGGCTTCTCCGAGGCCTCCGGGGGTCTGCCCGAGAGCTCCCGGCGGCGCATGCGGGAGGCCGCCTGTCTGTGCTCGCGTTGCCGGTCGCCCCCGCTTCGGAGGCAGGGCCCACGGGCCCGCGGCTCGGGCGGGGAGGCTTTCGTCTCGAGCTCGAGCTTCCCTCCGCCCCTGGAGCCAGGGTGAAGTCGGGCGTGCCCCTCTGCAGGAGGAATGTTCCAAACATAGTTAAGATATAGTCTGGGCGCGTTTCTTATTTTCTTTTTACATGAACGGTTTTCTGACTCTTTTTGGGTATTTTGTGGGATTGTTTAATGCTTCCTCCAACATCCGCCTGTACGGGGACATGCCCGACCTAAAGCCAGGGGGGAATGCGACGAGGTGGGAGCATAAGATGTCAGAGTCGTGCCGAGGCATAAGATCGACGTCGGTTCGGGGAGGGTACCCTCCTGTTCTTCGTGCTTGTTGGGTGCTCCTGTGCATCTTCGGGAGGGTAACCCTCGGATATTCTCTGTGTGTTTTGGAGGGCGGAGGGTCTCATGCTCTTGGGGGATGTCCTTATGGCCTAGGTTCGACCGTGATACAATACAACTCTCAGGCGATAGTCCCGTACAGCGGTCGCGCAACTAGATCAAGTCGCGCTGCCGCGCGATTCCGTCACCGCGCGTGGGCGTGCGCCTGGGGGGGGGGCGCCTGGAGGCTTTTCTGGGGGGAGGGGGGGCAGGAGGAAGAGGAGGAGGCGGAGGCGGAGGCGGAGGAGGAGGAAGAGGAAGAGGAGGAGGAGGAGGAGGAGGAGGAGGAGGAGGAGGAGGAGGAGGAGGAGGAGGAGGAGGAGGAGGAGGAGGAGGAGGAGGAGGAGGAGGAGGAGGAAGAGCACGAGCATGAGCATGACTACATGACAACGTCAAGTCTGAAACTGCGGCTGGCCTCCTTGGGCGTGTGAGCTACACTGGAGTGCCTCTGGCACGCTTCTCCGCTGCACTTAACACCTTGGGCCATTTGCCCTTGGGGATTCTCGTGAGATACTCAACCCTGTGGTGAGCCGCTGCCTCGAGACAAGGCTTGCTGAACTCACGTAGCTGCTGGATGGCGCAGCAGCCGCAACCGACATAATACCACAAACAACTGCCACCATCCGCCTCCCCCCTGTTCCGAGTGATCATGCCCCCTCTCGTCTTGCTTCTTCCTCTTCCTCCTCCCGCGGCAGCGGCGGCGAAGGCGAAAACGAAGCGAGAACGAGGGCGCAGGCGCGGGGATCGGAGATTGGCCAGTTGAGGCAATGGTGTCTCTCCAATCCTCGATCCGTTCAAAATCGGTCCCCTGGACCCCCTCCTGGGGTCCATCCTGATTGGTTCTTCGAGGCGGATCCGGCCGTGGCGACGGGAGGACTCCGGGAGGCTCAAGGGGGACGAAGCACGGCAGTGAGGGCCGCCGGTGTCTCGATTGGCCCTCCCCCGACGCTCGCTTTCCGCCGCGCTGCCCCGTTCCGCTCTCCCCCCCCGCTCGGAGGGCGCCAACTGTAATTGCAGCTGAGCCTGGCCAGGCCGATCCAGGGCCCAGGATCGGTGCGTCTGCCTCCCAGCCCAAGGCCAACAGGGCGTCCACACCGGTCCCGGGACCATGACGAATCTGGCCACGACCGGTGTGGATGTAGGTGTATGGTTGACACGTTCCGCCTGGATTTACAGCTCACCTTGCACACCACCCATTCCTGCACTTGACAGTGTGCACGGTTTATACCTGTGCCTTCGACAGCGTTCGATCGCAAGCAGCACTTCCATTTGCTGCTCGCGTCTCTGAGGACCCTCTGCGTCTCTGGCTTAAGAACTTAAGAAAGTGTATGGTTGGCGCCCGCCTGCGCACCCACGACGTCGCCCCCTCCTCCTCCTCCTCCTCCTCCTCCTCTTCCAAGCGCCCCGGCCCAACGCGGGGGGGTGCATTCTGATTACGAAGCCGCATGCGTGCTCCTCCACCACACATTCTTTGTTCGACGGTGCTGCCACACAGCGCCGCAGGTGCAATGCACATAGGTCATTCCTTTTGGGTGCTGATCGTTCACGGATCGCGGCTGGCCGCCAGGTGTCACTGCATGCGTCATCATGATCAAGAGCATATCCGTTCTACAGTACAACCCCATGTCGACGGCAACCCACGATAGGTAGTTGGACATTGCGGCAGTGACAAATAAGTTTGATTTTGTATGTCAGACGGGAACGAGAGCTCGCAAATACGGATAGGAGGACGTGGTATGGAAAAGGGCGGGAAGGAAATGGGCGATAGAGGCAGGATGGGCAAAGGCTGCAGGCAGTAATCGTAGTTTTGGATGCGTGATAATACGAGGTCCTCGGATACCTAAGCGTGCTGTTGCCCATACGTGGTCGACCCCACCCCATGTCGCAGGACGGGGGGTGGCGGTCCGAACGCGTACGTTTCAATTCGACTTTGGCATCGTATGTGCACCTTCCACCCCCACCTTCACGAACCTCTGAGTTTCCTGGATATGTCAAGTCTTGCGAGGCTATGGTCGATTGGATCGGCCACTCCCCCTCCTCGGCATATCTACATGCTTTCCAGTGCTTGCCATGGATTTGACCTCTGCGTTTGGGCATCGACGGCTGAGTGGCAGCGAAGAATGGACGAACGTACAGGACGATTGGTTCGGCACCTCTAGCTGGACAGGCCGATGCTACTTTGTCGCTCATTCAGGTGCTGGATCTTGTGCCTGTCAACTTGCACATCGGAGTTGGCTCTACATACTTCGGATTGGCAGGAGGCACCTCGCTCATCGACTATATTCTTATTCCTCGGTGCTCTGTTCCTCAGATCACTTCGGCTAGACCGTTGCGTACACTTGCTCGACAATTGCAGCTCTTTCGGCATCGCAATCATTGTGGCCATCTTCCGCTGCGCGCTAGAGTTCAGTACTCGATCCAGGATGCCACTGGAAGTGAAGAGCCCGGATTGCAGCCCACTTTTCGCATGGGTTTTGCTCTTCGGTTTGTTCGCTGGAAGAAGGAGGCTCTCATGAACAGCCTACGCCTCGGCACTCGGAGGGCTGGGTTTTTGCAGGAACTAGAGACAACGCTCCAGCCAGATGAAGATCGCTGGAGGCAAACTCGAAGGGAGGAGCAAACGCCAAAGGCAAAATGGGGCTACTTCGTCAATGTGCTGAGCACGGCCGGGGGGAAATCTTTCTGTCACGAATGTGCAGCGCTCCGATGTCTGCCCTAGCAAAGCTCAGCACATGCTTTCTCAACTCGCACATCGACGAAACATGCGATCATCGATGTCAGTCGGAACCCCCCTCGGAGTTCGAACGCTTGGCGAATCATATCTACCTCCTCAGCGAACGTCTCCGGTCCCTTCGGCGGCAGTGCCTCAGACAGTGGGTGGCGGATATTTTCGACGAACTGCGCGAGGCCGTGAAGATAGGTCGGCAGGCCGAAGTGGCCGGGCTACTGGGTTGCTCTCGGCTAGAGGGGCGTGCCCGAAGAAACGGAACGACAGACGTCCGCCTGTGGCCCTCCCATTCAGCAAAGAGCTGCCGGATAGGTGGCTTCTCCCAGCGCCTCAGGGAGGAATGGCTGCACTTGTAGTAGACTGGCCTGCCCATGCCGACGAAGATGCATATGATCCCGACCGCGGGCAAATGGCGAATTTTTTCCTGGGCAGCTATGCCAATGAGGGCCTCGAGTGGGCCAAGGACAACCTGCGACAACTCAGGCAATCTATGCAGAAGGCAGGGCGTCGGCGAGCTGTTCTGAGTGGCCCGCGCCGCTCGAATCTTTCGTTTTCCTTCCCGCCGCGCCTGGGAACCGTCCGCGGGTTTCTTGGTCGCATTCGCGCTGGGGGCCGTCCGTCCGGCTGGGGGCCGTCCGCAATGCCCGGCGGCCCCAGCGGGCCCTTCTGGTTTGGCATCTTTCTCAGGCAGCGGCCTTGTCCTGGAAGCGCGCGGTCCATGTCCTTCGCCCCTTCGGCGAAGCTTTCGTCTCGACGTGCGTCGGCCCCGAGGAGGAAGATGGGGGGCCTCTCTCGTCTCGCGGCTGCGTCTCCCGTCGCCGGCGCGAGGCGCTTGGCTGGAGGCCGCGCGAGCCTGGCTACGAATTTGCCAATGTTCATAAGGATATCACCAACGCATTCGGATCAACTAGCCGGGGCTCATTAGCTCGGGCCACCAGGGAGTTGATGAGGGGAGGGGGGCGCGTGTGCGGGGGGTCAGGGGTGTGAGGTTTCAGCTGTGTGTTTTCGAGGACATAATGGGCGTCGTTTTGTCGAGCCGTGGGTGGGGGCCTCGCGGGGGGGCCCCTGGGCGGTTAAATTTTCCCGCGAGACATCAGTGACTGCTTTGGGGAGGCGCAGGCTGCATTCGCCGAAGCAGGCGAACCTGGTGCTCAACTTTGCGTGGTTGACCCTCTGCCTGAAGGCCGCGGGCCTCTGGAGCTGGACTTATCGTTTCGCAGCTATGTGGATGGCGCGCCGCGCGAGCTCGTTGCGAGCCCGTCTGGAAATTCAGCAGTCTCCCTCAGCAGGCAGTCGATGCTCTACGATCAGATCTTCAGTCAGTGCTAGGCAGAACGTAACTGTATGCTCAACCCCGTCAGGAATGTGTCGGACGTGTCGTTCCATGGTCGAGGGCAGCAAACACGCGATCCTATCATCAATAACAAGGCAATTCCAACGGCAGGCACCCCGAACGACGTAGCAAAGTACCTGGGCGCACTTGTGCGGCACGGCAGCAAGCTCAATAGTGAATTACAAGCACGACTCGATGCCACTCCTGCTGGTTATTGGTCTATGGGTACGTATTGGTACACTCCCAGGGTGCCGTATGTTGAAAGGCGTGCTATGTTCTCCAGCAAGGTTGTGGGCCCCGCGGTTCCAGCTCTCGAGGTCTTTCTCCCCGCCCCGACGCAGATCCAGAGGCTCCAACATAAATTTGTTGAGCTCGGTCGTCGCGCGCTTCAAGGAGTGGCCGCGGAGTGGCGTCATGACCGCCGTCGTCCCAGTCCTGCCCTGCGTGTGCTACAGCTCGGGCGCGTTGTGCCGTTGGAGACGGAGCTTCGAGTTCGCGGGCTGAAATGGTGCCAGAAGTGGGTGCAGCAGCCTCACCTCCACGCGGCTGACTGGGGCGCGCTCGTCATTGCTATTCGTGCTGAGCGTGCAAGAGGCATCCAGATCATCGGCTCTGCAGGTGAGCTTGCCCCTCATGCGTCGCCATGGGCACGTGGGTCCGCAGCTGACGTTGAGGGCCTCCGCAAGCTGCGGGGGGGGGGGGGTTCGGCGCGCTCCGACGCAATAGATTGGGGGCTCCAGGCCCCTGGCGCTCTCTGATGATCACGATCTTTCGGATTGGCTCGGCAGACTTGATATGAATCAACTCCGGGCAGCATCCTGGACAGTAAGTGCCCCCCCTGGGTTCAGGCTTCCGATGCCCCTGCCAGATGTCTATCGAGACCCTCGAGATGATGAAGACTTGATGGGTGTGCGCGTTGTTTTGCAGGGTGCCGGCGCAAATTTCCTACGCGACGGCAACTTACGAGTCGTCTACAACAAGGGTACGGGCTACAGGATATCTAGGGATTCTAACTACGGATAATCAATTCTTTGTCTGTGGGCAGGTTTTCGAGGCCAGGAACTTGGCCCACAAACGCGTTGTCGCATCGTTCCGCGCGGGTATATGTGTCATGGGCAGATCTCATGCGTGTCGGGCAGTTGGCGACGGAGATCAAACGACATATGCCTGCGGGCTTTGTGGCGCGTCTGGGCTCGAGCGCGATGCGCTACGTCAGAATTAGAGTGAAACTTCACTCTTCTTCCGGTTGTCTGTCAGGCCCGACGTCCACCCAGCGACGCCCCCCGCGGGCGCGCCGGCGGCCTCGGCGACGGCGGCGACAGGAAGCGCGATGCAGGGGCCGAAGATGCCTGCATGGGGCCTCGCTCTCGGCAGACCTCGCGGCGAAGACGGCGAGCCGGCGTCCAAGGGTCCTCGCGAGGCGCGGCTGGACATGCCCAAGACGAGCGCTCAGAAGAACCATGGGGTCTTCCCAGCTCGGCCCCTGGAAGGCGCCGGCGCGCGTCCTGGCCGGGCTCTGCGCGGCCAACTGGCGCGACGTGGCCGACCGCATTGGCGCCTCGTTCAGTTGTTGTCTGCTTCCCGCTGCTCGCGTGATCGCCCGGGCGCTCCAAGATGCGGGAAAAAACGCGCGCGACCACGTGCGAGGGGGAGGGGGGGGGCGCTGTCCGGGCCCCCCGTGGCCCCGCATGTGGGCGGCATTGATCATATCATTTTCATCGACAAGGGCGCCCCAGAGAAGGCGGAGGGACCTCTTCAAGTGAACTGGGGTGCGAACGTCGGCCGCGCCGACAGCAGCTTGGCGGCGTTGCAGGGTCAGGTTCGGCGCGGTCGCATGGGGCCCACCTACTGCAACAAGAAGAAAAGGGGAAACCGTCGACAGTCGAGCTCCAGTCCATGCTCGCGGCGGAAGCGCAGACGGCGACGGTGGGCTGGAACGGGGGGAACGTAGGCAGTATGCGCATGGCGGTGTGTCAGAGCCTCCTTGCTCTTGGGGGCCAGTGCAAGCCAGGAGGCCCTCCCGAGGGGGGCTCGAGAGGGGGGCGGAGCGTCTCCTCGGCAAGCTCGGCGCGAAGATGGGCCCGCACGAGGAACTGAGCGAGGGCGAGGAGGAGGAGTAGCCAACCTTGTTGCCATCAGAGGATCAGCTCGAATGGTTGAGATGGCCCGTGACGGTCCGCTCCAGCACTCAGGATTGACAGTATTGCAGAACCGCTCTGTGGACCCCATATTATGTTATGAGACCTCGGCAGGCCAGGAGTTCACAGCATTCGATTCGAATGCGCTCCGCCTTTCCATGTCTCTATTGGATCTTACCAGGCGAGCCTCCAATGTCCGAGCCATGCGTATGAGAGTGGGCCCTCAGGTTGCAACTTGTAGCGTCCGATGATCGTGCGCACCATCGGCTCGTGAGTGTTCGTGTGAATCCAGATTTGTCGCAGTTGCCTTCGCAAGCGTTGGGCGATGACGAAAGGACACCCGACCCCAGCCATGAGGTGGAACTGTGTGGGCGCCCTGGGGTCATTTTTCTTTCTGAGCCCGCTTGCGGCGTGCGCGAGTGTACTCACGTGTGTGCACGCTCTGTCATTTCTGGTGTACACTTCTTTCATGCTCTTTCACATGACACATGCAAGCGACCCCATCGACGTCGCTCGCGCGCTCAGCTGCGGAGCGGTGCCCAGCCGAGGCCCCCAGGCCACCCCTTTCGGAGGCTTTCGGAGTGGGCCTGAGACATTCCCCTGCAGAGCGATTCAGACAATCGCTCACAGTGAAGCGAACACAGGTCCAGCTGCTGTACTTCAATGCTCGCTTTTATTCATGTCATTGCGTTGCTCAGTCAGATAGCCCCCATATTATGTTATGAGACCTCGGCAGGCCAGGAGTTCACTGCATTCTATTCGAATGCGCTCCGCCTTTCCATGTCTCTATTGGATCTTACCAGGCGAGCCTCCAATGTCCGAGCCATGCGTATGAGAGTGGACCCTCAGGTTGCAACTTGTAGCGTCCGATGATCGTGCGCACCATCGGCTCGTGAGTGTTCGTGTGAATCCAGATTTGTAGTAGTTGCCTTCGCAAGCGTTGGGCGATGACGAAAGGACACCCGACCCCAGCCATGAGGTGGAACTGTGTGGGCGCCCTGGGGTCATTTTTCTTTCTGAGCCCGCTTGCGGCGTGCGCGAGTGTATTCACGTGTGTGCACGCTCTGTCATTTCTGGTGTACACTTCTTTCATGCTCTTTCACATGACACATGCAAGCGACCCCATCGACGTCGCTCGCGCGCTCAGCTGCGGAGCGGTGCCCAGCCGAGGCCCCCAGGCCACCCCTTTCGGAGGCTTTCGGGGTGGGCCTGAGACATTCCCCAGCAGAGCGATTTAGACAATCGCTCACAGTGAAGCGAACACAGGTCCAGCTGCTGTACTTCAATGCTCGCTTTTATTCATGTCATTGCGTTGCTCAGTCAGATAGCAAGTGGGTCGCAAGTGAATCAGTCAGTGAGTCAGTCCTCCTCCTCTTCCTCCTCCTCCGCCTCTTCCTTCCCCTCCACTTCCTCCTCTTCCTCCTCCTCCTCCTTCGCTCCCGCCTCCGCCAGAACCGCTGTTCGGCTCCCGGCCCAAGCTGTCGCCGGACGACCAGTGGTGGTGCTCGAAGATGGCCCGTGCGCCGAGCAGCGCGAGGGCCAGGCGCGTTTCGTTCGCCGCCGCCGCCCGCGGGCCGGCCATCGGGCGGCCCTGCGGCGGCTTCTGGCGGCGACCTTTGGCGGCGGCGCGACGACGATGGTGGTGGCGGTCGTCGTCGTCCGTCGCTCGTCGGCCGCCGGTCCGTCAGTCCATCGCTGTGTCGTCGGCCGTCGTGGTCAGCGTCCGGCATCGTCGCCTTCGTCGTCGTCGTCGTCGTCGTCGTCGTCGTCGTCGTCGGCGTCGGCGTCATCATCATCATCATCATCATCATCATCATCATCATCGTCACCATCACCATCGTCATCATCATCATCATCAGAAAGAACGGGTTCTACCAGTGTTGGCAAAAAACCAGAAAGGGGGTCACTAGGGTTTCCCAATTCCCAACCTGCCCCCCCCTTCTCGAAAATCGAGGGGGGGCCACTACGGGTTCGAACCCCTCCCCCCGCCCCCAGTCCATCATGAAAAGGGGGGGGGCGGTCACTATCGGTTCGAACCCCCCCCCCTCGAAAACCGGGGGGTGCCATTACCGATTCGAACCCACCCACCCCTCGAAAACCGGAGGGGGCCACTACGGGTTCGAAACCCCCCACCCCCCTTCGCCGCCTGCAAACAATGCCCGCTCTTCGGGACAGTTGGACAGTGGTGGGGATACTGTGACAGTGGTGTGGTGGGAACGGTGGTGGTGGGAACAGTGGTGCGGGCACAGTGGGACAGTGGTGCGGACAGTGGTGCGGACAGTGGTGGGGAGGGTGGTGGTGGGGACAGTGGTGGGTGGACAGCGGGACAATGGTTGGGACACTGGGACAATGGTGGGGACGGTAGTGGTGGGGACAGGGGTAAAGGCGGTGGTGCGGACAATGGTGGGACAGTAGTACAGTGGGGATAGTGGTGGGGACAGTGGGGACAGTGAGACAATGGTCGGAACAGTGGGGACAGCGGGACAACACAGTGGAACAGCGGCGGGGACAGTGGGAACAGTAAAACAGTAGTAAAAACACTAGAATCAGTGGGACAGTGGTGGGGGCCGTGGGGAAAGTGGGGTGAGTGGGACCGTGGTGGGACAATGGTGTAGAGGAGTGGGGGCAGTGCGACAGTGGTGGGGGCACTGGTGGGGACAGCGGGGACAATCGGGAACAGTGGCGAGGACGGTGGTGAGACAATGGGACAGAGGTACAGTGGGGACAGTTGTTGGGATAGTGGGGACAGCGGTGGGAACAGTGGGACAGCTCAGTGGGACAGCGGCGGGGACAGTGGGACAGGGGGACTGTGGGGACAGTGGGGACACTGGGGCAGAGGTTCATTGGGACCGTGGGAAAAGTGGGGAGTGGGATCGCGGTGGGAACAGTGGGGACAGTGCGACAGTGGTGGGGGCATTGGGTGGGACAGTGGGGACGGTGGTGGGAACAGTGTGGACAGTTGTGGGGACGGTAGTGGTGGGGACAGTGGTGAAGGTGGTGGTGCGGACGGTGGTGGGACAGTACTACAGTGGGGAGTGGTGGGGACAGTGGGACAGTGGTGGGAACCGTGAGGACAGTGGGACAGTGGTGGGGACCGTGGGGACGGTGGGGAGAGTGGGACCGTGGTGGGACAATAGTGGGGAGAGTGAGGGCAGTGAGACACTGGTGGGGGCACTGGTGGGGACACCAGGGACAATGGTGGGAACAGTGGGGACAGTGGGACAGGAATGGGGACTGTGGGACAGTGGTGGAGACGGTGGTGGTGGGGACAGTGGTGTGGGGACAGTGAGAATGTGGTTGGGACAGTGGGACAGTGGTGGAGACAGTGGTGGTGGGGACAGTGGTGAGGGCGGTGGCGAGGACGGTGGTGGGACAATGGGACAGAGGTGCAGTGGGGACAGTGGTGGGGACAGTGGGGACAGCGGTGGGAATAGTGGGACAGCTCAGCGGGACAGCGGCGGGGACAGTGGGACAGTGGGACAGTGGGGACAGTGGGGACAGTGGGACAGTGGTTGGGACCGTGGGAAAAGTGGGGCGAGTGGGATCGCGGTGGGAACGGTGGTGAGGACAGTGGGGACAGTGCGACAGTGGTGGGGGCACTGGTGGGATCAGTGGGGACAGTGGTGGGAACAGTGGGGACAGTGGTGGTGAGGACAGCGGTGCTGGGGACGGCAGTGGGGGATGTGGTGCGGACGGTGCTGGGGACCCGGGAGTCGATTGCCAGCGGTGTGTGGGGGGGGGTTCGAACCGGTAGTGACCCCCCCAGGTTTTCTGGAGGGGGGGGTTTCGAACCGGTAGTGACCCCCTCTTGTTTTTTGGAGGGGGGGGGAGGGGGTTCGAACCGGTAGTGACCCCCCCGGTTTTCTGGAGGGGTGGGGAGGGGTTCGGACCGGTAGTGACCCCCCCTTGTTTTCCGCCGGTGGGGAGGGGGGGGGGGGGTAGGGCGGGGGGTTTTGCCAGGGAGAAAGGGGGGGGGTCCAGCAGGGGGGGGGGATTTTCGGAGGGGGGGGAGGGGGGGCCCCCGGATTCCGGAGGAAAACGGGGGGAAATTTTCCACAGTAAAGCGGCGGTGGTTCACGCTCTCTCAATTATCATCATCATCATCATCATCATCATCATCATCATCATCATCATCATCATCATCATCATCATCATCATCATCATCATCATCATCATCATCATTATCATTATCATTATCACTATCATTATCATTATCATTCTCATTCTCATTCTCATTATCATCATCATCATCAGCATCAGCATCAGCATCAGCATCAGCATCAGCATCAGCATCAGCATCAGCATCATCATCGTCATCTTCATCATTATCATCATCATCATCAGCATCATCATCATCACCATCGTCATCATCATCATCATCATCATCATCATCATCATCATCGTCCGTTGTCGTCGTCGTCGTCATCGTCGTCATCGTCACCGTCGTCGTCGTCGTCGTCGTCCCGTCGTCGTCGTCGTCGTCGTCGTCGTCGTAGTCGTCGTCGTCGTCGTCGTCGTCGTCGTCGTCGTCGTCGTCGTCGTCGTCGTCCTCGTCGTTGTCGTTGTCTTCGTCGTCGTCGTCGTCGTCGTGGCCCGTGTCGTCGTCGGAACTTCCGCGTTTTCTTCATTCTTTTCCCGCGCGCCGGTCCTGCGCGATCGCCCTCGCGCAGGCGCGGCTGTTGAGGTGTTCAGGGGAGCGTGTTCGCGGCACGCCCTTTCCGTGCTCTCGGGGCGGTTCGGGCTGTTCGTGGCATGGTCGCCCTCCTCCCCCGCCCCCTCCCCTGAGATCCGACGTAGCCGAACTGTTGCAACATCGAAATCAAAACACTGCCCGAGCCCCAGACCCCATGTTCCTGCATCCTTCTTCGAGCCGGAGCAGTCTGTGAGGGCCCCGAGGCCGGAAAAAAAACAGAAACGCCTGGCTCGAAGAAGTGGAGATGTGGGCCCCCGCCGCCTCCCAGTCTTCAGTCGGGCCTGTCCCTTTACAGGAGGAATATTCAAAAATAGTCACAGAATAGTCTGGGGAGGATTTTTGGAGTATTTTTTCCCTACCTAGGCTCTGCCTAGAAGGGTTCTTACTCTCTAGCTTAAAGGGGCCGGGCAATGGAAAGCGCCCCGGGCGGTTCCCCCAGTCCCCGCCCCGCGGTTCCCCCAGTCCCCTGGGAGCTTTAGCTTTAGATTTAGCTTTAGCTTAGCTTTAGCTTAGCTTTAGCTTAGCTTTAGCTTAGCTTTAGCTTAGCTTTAGCTTAGCTTTAGCTTAGCTTTAGCTTAGCTTTAGCTTAGCTTTAGCTTAGCTTTAGCTTAGCTTTAGCTTAGCTTTAGCTTCGCTTTAGCTTCGCTTTAGCTTAGCTTTAGCTTAGCTTTAGCTTAGCTTTAGGTTAGCTTTAGCTCAGCTTTAGCTTAACTTTAGCTCAACTTTAGCTTAGCTTTACCTCAGCTTTAGCTTAGCTTTATCTTAGCTTTATCTTAGCTTTATCTTAGTTTTAGCTTAGCTTTCGCTTAGCTTTAGCTTAGCTTCAGCTTAGCTTTAGCTTAGCTTTAGCTTAGCTTTAGCTTAGCTTTACTGTTACTGCTAATGCTGCCTTCCTATCGGCTCCAACTCCTAGGTAGGGTCGCACTGGGATAATTGACAGTTTTGAGATATTGTTGGCGCATTTTTAATTCCCAACCCTCCTTGGTTGGGTATTCGTTTTGAATAGAGCAGTGTGGTCGCGTCCCTTCTCCCGCCCTTCCTCCTTTTCCCCTCCAGCCTCTTCATGTCTTGCCCGCGGGGGGCTGCGATCTGTGAAACTGTCGCAATTTTCGAGGCCTGCTGGGGGGCCCAGCACAGTGAGGGCCACGGGCGGATCCAAATTAGACCTCGCCATCCCTGGGGGGCTGAGATCTGTGAAACTGTCGCCATTTTCGAGCCCTGCTGGGGGGCCAGCACAGTGAGGGCCACGGGCGGATCCAAATTAGACCTCGCCATCCCTGGGGGGCTGAGATCTGTGAAACTGTCGCCACTTTCGAGGCCTGCTGGGGGGGCCCAGCACAGTGAGGGCCACGCGCGGATTCAAATTAGACCTCGCCATCCCTGGGGGGCTGCGATCTGCGAAACTGTCGCCATTTTCGAGGCCTGCTGGGGGGCCCAGCACAGTGAGGGCCACGCGCGGATCAAATTAGACCTCGCCATCCCTGGGGGGCTGCGATCTGCGAAACTGTCGCCATTTTCGAGGCCTGCTGGGGGGCCAGCACAGTGAGGGCCACGCGCGGATTCAAATTAGACCTCGCCATCCCTGGGGGGCTGCGATCTGCGAAACTGTCGTCATTTTCGAGGCTTGCTGGGGGGCCCAGCACAGTGAGGGCCACGCGCGGATTCAAATTAGACCTCGCCATCCCTGGGGGGCTGCGATCTGCGAAACTGTCGCCATTTTCGAGGCCTTCTGGGGGGCCCAGCACAGTGAGGGCCACGCGCAGATTCAAATTAGACCTCGCCATCCCTGGGGGGCTGCGATCTGCGAAACTGTCGCCATTTTCGAGGCCTGCTGGGGGGCCCAGCACAGTGAGGGCCACGCGCGGACCCAAATTAGACCTCGCCATCCCTGGGGGCTGCGATCTGCGAAACTGTCGCCATTTTCGAGGCCTGCTGGGGGGCCCAGCACAGTGAGGGCCACGCGCGGATTCAAATTAGACCTCGCCATCCCTGGGGGGCTGCGATCTGCGAAACTGTCGCCATTTTCGAGGCCTGCTGGGGGCCCAGCACAGTGAGGGCCACGCGCGGATTCAAATTAGACCTCGCCATCCCTGGGGGGCTGCGATCTGCGAAACTGCCGCCATTTTCGAGGCCTGCTGGGGGGCCCAGCACAGTGAGGGCCACGGGCAGATTCAAATGAGACCTCGCCATCCCTGCGGGGGCTGCGATCTGTGAACCTGTCGCCACTTTCGAGGCCTGCTGTGATCCCCGTTTTCGAAGTGGCTAGGAGTGCTCAGGAATTGTAAATCATCAGCTTTATCAAGCCCTTTTCCTGAAGCCAGTGTCCTGCGAGTCTCCCGAATTCCGTCTGCAGACATATGTAACCCTCGCTCCGTCATCGCCCCCTTATAAAGTATCCTAAACTATTTGCGCCCCGCTTTTGCGCAGGGGTTGGGTACGTCGCCAGGGTAATTTTTCGTTCACGATTCCCCTGTAGGGGGACAGGCCCGACCTGATCCCAGTCCCTCCCTCCCGGTGGGCCCCCCCGCCCAGTGGGCCCCCCCGCCGTGGGCCCCCCCCCGCCGTGGCCCCCCCCCTCGTCCCGTGAGGCCCACCGCAGCCGCCGGCGCCGCCGCTCCAGGCGATCCCGCAGCGTGGCGCGCGCGCGCGCGCCTCTTCTCGAAGTGTTTGGCCGCCTTTGGGCTCTCTTGTGGGGGGTGGACAGACCTCCTACCCTGACACGTCGATTAAGGAATTGGCCGTTTTCGGTTCGCGAGAGAGCGTCGCGGCCGTTATTTTTGCGGGTCCAGGTCCGTCGGCTTCGATCCCAGGTCGTTTTCGCTAAAGGGAGGTTTACTAAAGGGAGGTCTGTCCACCGCCGATCTTGGGCCGTCTTGGGGCCCTCTCTCGGTATCTTTTCGCCGACCACCTCCATCCCCTTCGAGACCCCCAGCAGACTACCACTCCGGTGGGGGACGCACCCCTCGAAACGCGAAGAGCACGACTTGTAGCCCCGTCTAGGAGGGTAAATCGGCCAGTGGGGCCCAGGCCACGCCGCTGGGGGTGGGGATCGGTTAAACGATACTCGCTCTTGGGGGCTTCTTGGAGGCTGCGTGGGCCGTCGAAGAGGCGAGAACTCGAACGCATTGCAAAACCCGGGGGGGAGTCCACGCTTTTTGCACCTGGTGGCTCTCCTGGGGATCCTCTGGGGGCCATCTTGCGCCGTCTTGGGGCGGTAGGGGGGGTATGGCAGGAAAGCATACGCAGCACCCCGCAATGTCGGATAATCGGTGCCACCCCAAAATACTAATGCTATGCGTGCGTCGCCCCCTCCATAGCGACGCGCGCACCAAGAAATCTTGTAGCGCCTGCTGGCCGTACTGCTCGGGAAACGATCTACCACAAGATGGGTATATGATTTGTTCGGGTCGGCCATCCTGTTCCCTCCACCTTCCATCCGTCCCCTTATCCCTTGTGTTAGGGGTTGCACTAAATGAGCGTGGCAGGTAAGGAAAATATACCTCAAGGGGGTACGATCGAAGACGAAGAGGGCGGGTACCGAGGGCTTGGGATATACGTGTTGAATCGCACGCGAGCAGATAGGATTGAACAGTCCTAACATGATTGTTGTCGTCGTCGTCGTCGTTGAATTGTCATTTCCAAGGAGTAATCACTGTTGGCACCCTCTCTCTGGTAACACTTGTATGTTTTTAGTTCAGGTGCTTCTCCCGGGGCTCGCACCCTGTTTTCTTACGAGGGAAAGCGAGGCGTCACCAAACTGCGTAGCTGGGACCCGAACTACAAACAACAACGGCTCCCGCCTGATACTTCCTGGCGATATTTCGCCAGACCGCGTTCTCGCGCGGGAAGGCCTCACCATTTACAAGGGAATCGCGCTCTCGCGTGGGACTTCCGAGCAATTTATTCAAACGCCGCGCCCTCGACGCTCAGGAATCGCGCTCTCGCTGGGGTTTTTCCCGCGATTCACCTGGGAATCGCGCTATCGCTCGAGACCTCTTCGCGACTCATGCAGTATTCACGCTTCAGCATCCTGCCTGCTCGACCTGGCCGCTTGGGCCCGCCTTCCGACCCGCCCGTGATGGTCTACCCGCCCGATCTGTCCGTCTGGTTTTGGCACGTGTGTTCTGCTACTAGCCCCCCTCCTGCGAATCCCGTGCTTCATCCTTGCCCCTCCCCGTCCATCCGTCCTCTATTGCCTTGTCCTTGTTTTAGGGACTGCACTCATTACACGCGGCAGGTAAGGAAGACCCCCAGGGGGTAAGATCGAAGATCAAGAGGGCAGTTATTGAAGGTTTGGGATATACGTTTTGAATGTCACGACAGCAGGCAAGAGCGAGTCTTATTAAGTGATTGTTGTTGTTGCTGTTGTCGTTGGTGGTGGTTGTGTGGTCGTCGTCGTCGTCGTCACTGTTGTCGTTGTTGTCGTTGTCGTTGTGGTTGTCGTTGTTGTCGTTGTTGTCGTTGTTGTTGTTGTTGTTGTGGTGGTGGTGGTGGTGGTGGTGGTTGTGGTGGTGGTGGTGGTGGTTGTTGTTGTTGTTGTTGTTGTGGCTGTTGTGGCTGTTGTGGTTGTTGATGTTGGTGGTGTTAGTTGTTTTTGCAGTATCCTTATGACGAAACAACTATAATTGTTGGACCCCCTGAATCCGCCCTGGCGCTCTCGCCTAGGCGCTAGCTGCATGTCCTCTGAAAGCGAGGCTCACGCTCAGCGTTTCGGGGGTTCGCCGAAACCGACCCCTCAACAACAACAACGCTCCCGCTAGATTTTTCTTCTTCCTCTGCTCGGGACGGGGGCTCTTGCTCGCCGCCGAAAGCCGGCATTGCCGCCGAACGCCGGCGCTCCCGCTTGAGACCCTCGTGGCTTTACTCAGGACCTGCGCTCCCGCACCGGCGCCGCAGACGGCCTTCCGTGCAAACAGCGACGCTCCCGCTCGATACCGCCTCCGCGTTTGGCCACGATTCCCAGAGGCCCTGGGTCGGGCGAAGAGAATTATGCACATGCACCGATCCTGGCAAGGCCCGTCCTTGACCCAGGATCGGTGCATATGCCTTCCTGGCCAAGGCAGGAGGGCGTATGCACCGATCATGGGCTCAGGATGGGTCTGGCCAGATTCGGTGCATGTGCATAGTTCTCATTCCTCTGCTGGGGCTTCCCCTGGTCCCTGGTGCCGATCCTCAAGAAGGCAGCATGCACCGTCGGAGGTCTGCACCGGTGCCTCCCCGGCGCGCTCCGAGAGCCCGCGGCGGCGGCCCCGTCGTCCTCGTTGTCGCTATCCTCGTCCTCGTCCTCCTCCTCCTCCTCCTCATACTCCTCTTGCTTCTGCCCCCATGCCTTCCCTCCTCCTTCATCCTCCTCCTCCTCCTGCTCTCTCCTCTCCTTCCTTCCCCGAGGCCCAGGAGCTCTTTCGATCCAAGCCATTCCCCAAAATGCCCAGGGGCCTCCTGCAAGATACCCCGAAATACTTTAGTTCGTATGTAAAACGTTTCCCAGGGGCCCTCATGTTTCCCACAGGGGTTCTGAAACTTCTCTGAGAGGCTCTGGGGGCTCTCCAAGGGGCTACAGAGGCTGTTGAAGGGGCTCTGGGGGCTCTCCCAGAGCTTGCGGGGCCTCTCCCAGAGGTTTTGGGCCACTCGGGCGTGGTGATACGTAGAAGCAAGGCACGGGCAGGACGATTGCGAAGGTAATGTGCCATCCGGGCAGGACACGTTGAAGTGCCTCGGACGAAGTGTCATCAAGACCTCGGGCGGTTGATCTGGATAAGGGATTATCGGACCTTCCTATGCAAGAAAAGATCTCCCATGATGGGGAAGCTCTAATATCATGTTGGATGCGTGCTGCATGTGGATGGATAGAGCATTCGGCTCAACAGACTGTTGTTGTTGGTGGTGTTGCTGTTGCTGCTGCTGCTGCTGTTGCTGTTGCTGTTTTTTGTTTACTGTTATTCTTATTGTTGTCGATTTTGTTGTTGTTGTTGTTGTTGTTGTTGTTGTTGTTGTTGTTGTTGTTGTTGTTGTTGTTGTTGTTATTGTTGTTATTGTTGTTGTGTTGCTGTTGCTGCTGCCGTTGTCGCTGTGTCGCTGTCGTTTTTGCTGTTGCTGTTGTTGTTGTGGTTGTTGTTGTTGTTGTTGTTGTTGTTGTTGTTGTTGTTTTGTTGTTGTTGTGGTTGTGGTTGTGGTTGTTCTTGTGGTTGTGGTTGTGGTTGTGGTTGTGGTTGTGGTTGTGGTTGTGGTTGTGGTTGTGGTTGTGGTTGTAGTTGTTGTGGTTGTAGTTGTTGTTGTTGTTGTTGTTGTTGTTGTTGTTGTTGTTGTTGTTGTTGTTGTTGTTGTTGTTGTTGTTGTTGTTGTTGTTGTTGTTGTTGTTGTTGTTGATTGACACTTGATCTGGTCGCCCGGGACCCCCCCCAGCAACCAGCAATCAGCAACTTGCAACCAGCAACCGACGCACCCCTTTCGAGATCGTGGCCCTGGCCCCACGGGGAGCTCCACCGAAGCTTCATTTCGGCCCACCCCTCTCGAGGATCGTGGCCCTGGCCCCACAGGGAGGCTCACCGAAGCTTCATTTCGCACACCCCTCTCCAGGATCGTGGCCCTGGCCCCACGGGGAGCTCCACCGAAGCTTCAATTCGGCACACCCCTCTCGAGGATCGTGGCCCTGGCACCACAGGGGGCTCCACCGAAGCTTCAATTCGGAACACCCCTCTCGAGGATCGTGGCCCTGGCCCCACGGGGAGCTCCACCGAAGCTTCATTTCGGCACACCTCTCTCGAGGATCGTGGCCCTCGGCGCACAGGGAGGCTCACCGAAGCTTCATTTCGGAACACCCCTCTCGAGGATCGTGGCCCTGGCCCCACAGGGAGCTCTTCCGAAGCCTCATTCCGGCACGTCCCTCTCGAGGATCGTGGCCCTGGCCCCACAGGGAGCTCCACCGAAGCTTCATTTCGGCATACCTCTCTCGATGATTGCGGCCCTTTCCTCATAGGGAGCTCCACCGAAGCTTCATTTCGGCACACCCCTCTGGAGGAACGTGACCCTGGATCCCTATAGGATCCTATATGATCCTATAGGATCCTATAGGAGTCCTATAGGGTCGTCTACGATTCCTATAGGGTCGTATTGGATTCCTATGCGATTCCTTTAGGATCCCTATAGGATC